>JAWWEX010000296.1:4146671-4224338 GCA_035583215.1 Arremon brunneinucha | reverse complement strand
GAACTGTTTCTGCCCAAAATTCTCTGGGATAGTGCAGCAGGCTAGAAAATCACAGCTAAACACTTCTTTCTGTACCTCAGCTAATTCTTTACTGAAGTATGGCTTAGAGTTCTCTTCTTAAGAGACTCAGAGAAGTATCCCACAGAAATAAAGCTCCATTTCCTATGCAAAATGCTAAAGAATAACAGTTCCCAGTCAGTTTGCCAAACAGAAAAAAGTTATAACATTTTTTTCCTTGGATTTATAGCCTTTTCAGTATTTGCTGCATGGAGGAATACTGTAAATAGCATTTCTAGTGCTACACTGAACAAAATGACCAGAGTCCACCTGCTCTGGAGTTTTCTTTGCTGGCTTCCCAACTTTCCTTACTCTAGAGCAGTTTATATGTAGGATTGAAATATTTTCATAGAGATACAAGTAAGTAAATCTCCTCTATCCCTGTGCATTCTCTATAGAGAACATTTACTGTTTTTTTAGGTGCCACAGTAGGTCCATAAAAGTCCTGCAGTGGCCTGGACATTGTCATTCTAGAGGTCAGCTCTGGAAAGCAGATCTGGCAAAGCTTTGCCTTTCACCCCAGGTAGGGACACACAGATTTGACTCTCACACTCAGCACACACTTTAGACCTCTGCTGATTAGCCCATAAGACTGTTTCCAGGAGACACTTCCATAGCATCACAGTGTGATCTCCTCAGTTCTTAGAGGATGCCTGGACTGGCTACCCAGGCTGTCTGCCCACAAGAACACTCCATGGAGGTTGATAGGAAACAAAGGTTTGAGTCTGTCTGGTTATTGCAATATCATGTTTGGTTCTTGAGGGTCAGAGGCTCTTCTGGATCAGTATGTTTGCCTGTGCCAAAAGGAAGACACCCATACACTTAAATTCCTGCCCATGCAGGCTTAGCAGTATCAACCACAGGAAAAACTTAGTTTAAAAAGACAGAATTTTAAAAATCTTAAGAAAACCCAGGCAGCAAACTACTCTGACTGGAGACAGGGAATCCCTTGCTGAGATGCACAAATAATAGACAGGTGTATGTCCCTTCTCAGCACCTGCTCACAAAGCCCAAAAAGCTTGTGCTCTGTCCTGCCTCTCACACAGGTATTTCTGCTGCAATTCCATCTCAGAGGCACTGTCCCTTTCCTCTCCTTCCCTACCACACTATGTGTTTTAGTCAATCATAGGGCTCCCTGAGTAATAAGCCTGGTGCTCTCTCTGCCTTCTCTCTAGTGCACTTTGCTATGGAAATCCCAATATTTGTGTTTTCTCATGTATTTAACAAGATATCTTAGCTGCTTTAATTGAAACTCTCAAGCATCACAGCTCAAGCATGGAAACTCTGGAATGCTTAATTTGAAGTCAGCAGTTACCAAGCCTTCTATCTCAGCTGCTATTTGGGGGGTTTATCTTTAAAAAAAAATGTGTGTTTTGGCAAAACCCACCAGAGCATTGCAGAAAGCAAGAGCTTTATGGGTAATCTAATTCAAAGAACATTACCTATAGATTATAACCATATATCCAATGCCATCCCACTGAGACTGCACAGACTTGCAGCACTGCTGGAGAACAGAGAAGGTGCAGGTTTCCAACTGCTTCAGTAAGCAGGATCAATGTTTAAATAAGTGAGTTGAACAACTGCATTGTCACCCTTCTGAATGAATTTTTCATCCATCTGAATAAGCCTCAAGCTTTATTCAGAATTGTTGTATGTATATTAATACATACATATAGATGCTGAAGAGCTGGCAGCAGAGAACATGAGCAATTTAGTGGAAGGGCACAGTGCCAATTTGACAGCTTCACTAATTTTAAATGTATTTCAGGAATTAGTGGTTAGTCCCACAGGACTAGGAGTCAGACAGAAATACTGTGATGCTGAAGACAATATTAAGGGCAGTTTGGTCAGAATTATTGTTTAAAAACATGGCTAAAGAAAACAACAAGCCACAGAGTGCTCCAAGAACTGAGAAAGGTTGGGAAATTCCCTGTTGGTAGCAATCAGACCATGCAGCCATTTGCTGTGAGCAGCAGTTAAACTGCCAACCTAAAAACATCCACAGGCTACAAATAACACAGCCAGCCACAAGTTTCAATAAGAGCAAGTAGCCATAGTGCCTGGTATTGACCAGTTTTGTGTCACTTTACTCACTTTTGTGAGTATGATTTCTGTGTCATTTCCCTTTGGACAGCCACATGCTGCAAGAGGAAAGCTGTATTCCCACCTTCTGGATAGAGTTCTAAAAGATGGACATTTTTGCTTAAGTCATTTATCTAAAAAAGTGGCTGAACAAGTGCAATGTGACTGAAGCATAGTTGCACCTAGAGACTCAGCAGGCAGGCAAGGCTTTCCCAGCTCACCCAGTGTCTTTCAAATTTTGAGACTGGAAATGCTTACGATGGAACAGTCTGTCCTGCAGCACAGGGCTGGGTATTCAGCTGTTGACCACCCCTTGTCTACTGCAAATAATCACCAGCCTGGACTGAGTCAGGCTGCCACCAATGCCAGGAGTCAGAGAGAAAATGAGATGCAGAGACTGATTTCACACACTGCCAAAATGAAAGAATTTTGCCCAACCGTGAACCTACTGATTGCTGAGGAATCTTGGCAAAAAGTGACCCTGAAAATATGAGAGTTGGGTGGCCAAATCCACCAGCCTGTCCTGAAGTCTGAGCTGGGCTCATGTGGCACCCACCCTGGGATGTCCATCAGCCCTTCTGCAGGGACAAGGAGTCACTGCATGTGTCACAGCCTGAACAGGCAACTGGCTGCAGCACACAGGTCTGGTTTTAGACTCTGTCTAAAAATAGATGCAGAGAAGAAGAGAGATGCAGAAAGAATAAAGCAAACTCTCCTCTCCCCTGCAGACTCACTGGGGAAGCTGGAGCAACATTCTCCCAAAGAGAAGCCTTCAATCTCAAATGCCCACTTACATCAACAGAGTGTCTTCTGGAGCACAGAGGTAACAGTGTTCACTTCTTTAAGCTGTAAAAAAATGATATAACATGACACCTCAGTGTCTAAATACATGCTGATCCATGAATGCTAAATCAGTAACCGTAGGCAAAAAGGGAATGGGTTTTTACAGTCACATTTCTGCAACTACAGTTACACACAATCCATTCTGAAAAATATTAAGATGTTGTGCCTAAATTCAGTTGTTCAGTGAAGACAGACTCTGTGTAGGGGGAAGAGGAACAGCACCAATTTACATTTTCTACTCAGTTCAAGTATAGGACTGCATAAATTCTGCAAGTCCTTTGCCATCATACTAAATGAATCTCCAATATGGATCAGTACAACATACAGTACATCAAATTCGTTAAGATTAGGAGTAGCTCATTGAAGGGTTTGGCACAACAAGCACAGTAAGGTGAGTTATTACTACTATAATCTAGTGTAAACTGAAAAGAGACAAAAAAGTTAATTTTAAAAATGTCAGGTTATAAACAAGAAATACTACTGTTATTAAACATAAAACTGTAATAGAAAGGTTTGAGCAAGGAAGGGTTTAGCACTCTGACATTTTTGCCAAATGAGGTACAAGGAGAGAGTCCAAATTCAAAAGTTCCAAGTCCTGAGGAAGGTATGCCAATACAGAAACCTTAGGTGCAGTGCCTTTGGGAGCATCACAGATATCCACCAAGAGCACCACAAAACCTGCACTCAAACAAAATGACATTCCTATTTCCACAGCCTCAGCTCCTACAGAGAGGTTGGGTAGTTTCTATCACAGACTATGGCTACATTAAGAAAAGAGATTAAAAAAATAAAAGATGAGGCCATGTGCAAAAACAATCTCCAAACTGAAGAAGCCTGGGAAGTTTCTGGGGCCTCTGTTGTAAAAAAATTTGGTGAGAAAAGAAAGGTCTTTCAAGCTCATCCATCTCTGGACTCCAGAGTTCAGATAACTGGGCTCAGGACAGAAAGCCCAAACAGTTCACCAGTCCTCTGGTGCCTGCTCCAGGTCTCCTCTGGATTGCTGTGTGCCAACATCAATCTTTCCCAGGATGAGTTGCTCATAAACATACAAACCCAGAAAAGTGAGTTTGTTTATATGGAAGCACTGTCACCCATGGCATATGCACAAACACTTGTTAGAATTACATAACCCAGCTGAGGGCAGGCAGAGATAACATAAAGCCCCCTCTTCTCACCAGCTCCCCTCATTTCCAGAGCTGCCAACACACCCAGGACTTGGTGAAGCAGTGATACCATTGTTGGCATAACTTCTTGTTCAGCTGTCAATATATTTGCATTGTACCTAAGATCAGAGGTGTTTTCTGCCTTCATAACTTCCCAAACCTACTTCAAGCCTCGTTGTAGCATTTTATTATCACACATACACAGGATTGTGAGTCATTGCTGCTCATGAATGGAAAAGGATTTCTGCCAAAAAAAAAAAAATTAAAAGTGTTCCTCTCTCATTGCTATATTCTTCTAAAGAAAAATCTACTGTGGAACATGCAAAAACTAATAGCCTGCCTCTGCCAAGATGGCACTGTAAGAAAATACATATTTCTCTCATGCTTTGAAGTTTTATATTGTATATACACAATAAAATAGTACTCTTCTGGTCATTACTCACCTGATGGGATCACAGATGGCTTGAACTCTAGTCAAGTCTAAAGAAATCATACATTCATAATGATTGTTCAGTGTCTCAGTAGGAAAATAATTAAGAGACGAGAGAGAACAAGAGTGAGAGAGGTGGGAGGAGAGGAAGGAAGCCTCCTTTACAGTTCTCATGGCAGGTGCTGTGGCCCTGAGCACTCAACCTTAACCTTAGTCCCGGTCACATCTCACAGGGCAGGAGCAGGCAGGACACATTATTCTTGACAGACTTTCTACCTTCTTTATTCCTCTAAAGCTTTTCTCAATGTTTTTCTCAAATTATCTTCATCATTTCATTATTATCACATCGCCCTCCTCTCCTTTTTTCTGTAGCTTCTTATTTTTAATCCAGAAACTTGAGGGGTTTGCACCCTTTTTTTTTTTAAATGTGGAGAGAACAAGATTGAAAGGCAGCTTGCCCAAAGAATAGGAGATGTCCTTCCCTGTACCACAGAATATTCCTTTTGTCCTGTAGCTGTAGCACCCAGCATGGTTAGAGGCAAGGCACCCAGCCAGTTACCCTGCTCTAGACATCAGACATGTAACAGAAAAAGGATGACTGAAGGTGATCTCAGGTTTCTCTTCCTTTCTGTTTTGAAACTGCTAGGAGTTGAAATCTCATTTAGATGGGCCAGTGCAGATGGCTGAAGCTGTGATGATGTAGAGCTGTCAGTACTGGAAAGTTCTAGAGCTGAGAAGCACAATGCCCTGCTCATGCTTTCCTGAAGGGGCAGGTGGGAGGCCCTGCTTCCTTAGGTTGGGCAGCAGGAAGGGAGGACATGGGCTTTGTTCAGAAAGGACAAAAAGCAAACTGAAATGAGGAAAATTGTGATCTGATCAGGTATTAGAAAATATGGTTCTGCACAGATTGCTCCAACTGTGTCAAAGTGCCCAGACAGGCTGAGGGATCCCCAAGCTTGGGAAATGCTCCAAACTCAACAAGACATGGCCATGAACTGTCTAATGTAATGCTAAAGTCAGCCCTGACTGACAAGATAGCTACACAAGTTTCCCTCCAACCTAATTATTCCATGATTCTGAAATTCACTTCCTAAAAGTCATTCCTGCAACTTTATCTCCAGAGCTGCAACTAAATATATCACTATCAAAATAGAATGAACTGACAACAAACTGTGTAAAGATAACATGTAGTGATGGTTTAAGCTCAACTGAATTTAAATTATTCATTTTCCTTCTGATAGCCCTCAAAATGGTGTAAGTCATCTTTGCTTTTTCAACTTCAACAAGGTAATGTGAGAAACCTATACTGCTACTGTTTGAAAAATCTCAGCTAGCTCTGACAATCTAAATTTGCCAATCAGGCTCTGATAACAAAGAATAAATCACATGAATGACTTAGAGGAATTAAACAAATAGTTCTAATGGTTAGAGATTTTAGTACCTGGAAAATTCCTCCTAATGTGCTAGTGATGTTGGCTAACACTTTTATTAAAATTACTGCCTTACTTCCCCTAATAAATTGCTGCCTAGCTGTAAGGAGTTAGTTAACTTCTGGAGGCTCACAAATCTACATTGAAGATTGCTTATCATTTCTCTTATAAAAACCTAACAGAAGTGATACAGGTAATCTATTTTTTGGATTTTCCCCTTCCTTTCTCCTTACCAAGACTTACAGGGAACTGGGTTTCACTGCCAAAGAAGAGAACCTTAGGAAACTAGAAGATATTTCCCTTCCTGAACTTGAATCGTCTTCCACAGCCAAATCAAGACAAGTCCCTAAAAACAGTTTCTTTCATTTGCAGGGAAAGGAGGATTTCTGCTAACACAGCTCTGTGTCTCCACTGGAGTCACCATCAGGCAGCAGCCAACAGAGATTCCTCCTCCAGCAGTGCTACCAAGACCCCACAGAAATGGGCAGGAGATGCAAATCCACAGGATACTTTCACTGTGGTAACCTGCTCTTTCACGGGGCACCACAGGGAAAATTCCTTCCCAGGAGTTACAGTTGTTTTTTTTCTTTTTACAGTCTTTTCAGGGTGTTGAAAATCTTCATTTATGCACTCCTTCACCACTCAGGGCTGGAGGCCCAGATTAACTATCCTAGAACACAGTGGTGATGGGAAGAAAGGGTTACTCATTTTCCCTCAGGGGAAACAACCCAAGAAGCACAAGAGCAAACTCAGGAGAAAATGTTCCAAATAATTATTTTTAAAATAAACTTGGAAAGCTCTTTAAAGCTGACACTGACATAAATAAGGACCTGTAGCTCTTCAAAAAGCATTTCAGTGCATAAGACTAAAACCATAGGGAAGAGCCAGAGCACAAAAGAAGAATACAATATACAGAAAGCTGCTGCACGCAGGCATAGCTTCCCACAGATATCAGGACACCACAAAGGGCTGTAACAAAGACTTGGTGGGGGGAAGGAGGAAAATTACAGTCATCTTCAACGAAATCCCACTTAGAAAACTGCAGGAAGTTGCTATGCCCATTAAAATCAGATGTAGGAACTGCATTCCTTTAATTTACTTGCAGAAATAGTTCCAGTATAGCAGACTTACGAATGCCAACTTATGCTACCAGCTGAATCTTCCAAACCTCAAGTCATATTCTGGCCTCTAACAGGATCTAGAGCTTCTTAGTTTTAAGGTACACTTTCAATTAAACAAATATGTTTTTCTCATAAGGCACACCACCTCCTACTTCCTTTTTTGCTCTTTCTCCCATCTTATTTTACCATTGATCACAAATCCAATAAATGACAGTAATTATCCAAAACAATTGATTTTTTACATAGTCTTTTCCTGGGGACACAGCTAGAGCCCCCTGAAGCATTTGGGAATATTTTGAGAAACAGAAGGTATATATTCATACATAAAAGCAAGTGAGCACATCCCCTTGAGTAATGAAACTTAGTTATAGACACAAATAGTGTTTGCTGGGCTGTGAAAGGGTATCACTGTGCCTGAGGAAATGAACCCACCAGAAACTGAGTCCTGGAAAGGACAGTGGGGATGCTGCTGCTCTCTCTTCATGCTGTTACTGAGCCTTATACTATATAGATTTTATTTATTACCAGCAATTTTGAACTTTCCCATGTGACAGAGGAGTGCAGTCAGTTCCCAGAGAGCAGCCAAGCAGCTTTCAAATACATCATGCAGTCTGAAAACAAAAAGAGGATCAGACACAGAGCTCAAAACTAAGCTGTTCTTTAACTTGATGACTGTAAAGTGATATAACGCAAAATAGTCACTAACAAACAATTAATCTACTGACTTGCCAATCTCTAACAAAACAGCAGCAAACAGAGATGGCATTTTCATTACCAACCCTAACTTTTGGTTTCCTGCCCTTCTGCTGCCTGTGGGCTTCTCTGTATGGCCTCATGTCCTACAGATTAGACCCATGTGAACCTTCTGCTATCACAAAGCTATTTGAAAATCTGTATTAAACTTGGCCCAGTACTTTGACTGAAGTGGAAGCAGCAGGTGCTTTACCCTTCCATTCAGTGGTGAGCACACTTACAGAGGTTGTGGATGACTTGTCTTTTCCAAAACAGCAGAACTGCTCCCAGGGAGAGGTCATCCACACCTTCTCTAGGCAACCAGTCCCAACAGCCCTTAGAAAGAAACTGGGCACAGAGTCTAAAAAGGTATTTCAAAAATGTTAGGTCTGTCTTTTTTACTGAATATTATCTCTGTTCAAGTAACAATAAAATAATAATAAAACAACTTCTTGGTCAACAAATTACGTTGGAAGAGGAAGGAAGAACAGCTCCCACTGATGAATGGGGAAGGTAAATATGCTGTGACTGCCTCCAAATTTTATGGTGTCCCCATAAACATGATGCACAACAGTAATAAAGTCAGACTTATATGATTTGAAAAGGACATGTACAACAATACAAAGGGTCAATCATGTACCTGGCCTGACAACTTTATTATTGCAATGGGTCATTATTACAATGGGACATCTTAGCACACCTAAGATATTTCAAGGTAAAAAGACTGTACAGGACCAGGTACATTACGAAGGCAATAATTACATGCCACAGTTGCATTTCACCAAAAGGAAAAGACAATAATATGCCATAAGCCATGGTGACTTGCAAAACTTTCTTCTGAATCTCAATAAGCCTTGTGACACAATATTACAGGAAGGCTTTTGTTTCTCCTAATCCACTGTCACAAAATTTGATTGTAATGAACACATCAATACAGAAAATACCACCTTTATTTGTCTGGAATGAGAAAAAGGCTTTTTGCAATCTTTCTCTTAGTGATAACCACTTGAATGTCTACACACTTTAGGCAACTAACTGCCCACTTGGAAAACCATTAATTACTCTACAACCTGTTACACACAGTTAATCTTCTTTACAGCACTTTCAAGGTGAAAAAAACCTAGAAGTTTGGAAGTAGATGAAGAACAAACCCAGAATTCACATGAAGATCCTTTGTATGACTATCTCCAAAATCTGACCTTCTCAGAAGAGTCTACTCCTCCTACTGTCCCTTGCCCATGACTGAGAAGCCTTTTTCTCCTGGCTCTGCATTATCACAATGTGATTTATCCTAAACCAGGGATCATAGGTGCTTGCCACAAAAGGGAAGAAAACTTTTGCATCCTCCTGACAAGTTTTCCAGAGTCAACAGCAGCTTTCTGTCACACAGCCATGCACAGTAGTGTTCTGCACTGCTGTACATGAGGGATGAATCAAAGGGAGAGAGTCCCCTGGGGCACACACCCCCAGGGTTTTCTCTCTCAAGATTTTAGGGGGTGCAGCCTCCCTTTTATCCTGAACTCCCAGCTGCACGTTGCCCTTTTCCTTTCCCCATCAGCTGAGGTATTAGGGAGATACAGCCTTCCCAAACCACCTATTGATATCTCCCCTTGAACCTGTCACTTTACCCCAAAGTTCAGAAACACTGGCTTTGCAGACCCTTGTTGCTTTTAGGCCCCAAGCTGTCTGGTCCAGTAAGGAACCCAGTCCCCAAAGTCAGCAGAAACACTGAGACCCATTTCAAAGATGTTAACACTCATCACATTGTTTGTAAAGACACCAGCACACATCTTTCCTCCCAGACCTTACTGTAAAGGGGATGGAGGATCTCACATTTATTTAGAACTGCAGCAATTCTGTATAAAAATAATTACATGTATTTTTTCCTCCAAGCAACAGTGTGTATATGTTAACCAAGAAGCATCTGATACGAAACACCAGTGAAAGGAAAAGAAGCCATAATCTTATCTTTTTTTTACTAAATTCAGCAAATTAAATTAGCTATACCTAATTTGCAGTGCTTTATCTGGGGCATAACTGCACAAATAGATGAGGTAGCAGGACCTTTATTTGGGATTCTTTTTTCTGTGCTAGCAAAGCACAACAGTCATAAACCCAGTTTAAGCATCAATGGCTGCTTTATGCTGCCCAAGTGATAAAAACCACTTAAGGCTTATCAGTCAATATGCACCTCCATTTATCAGAGGATAATTTATTCGAGTTGCACATAAGTGACTGGAAATCAAAAATCTTTAGCTTGTTTCCTCCTGCATATCAGCTTCCCCACTTAAAACTATTTTATTTGCATGTTGTTGCAAAGTTTATTTATCATTTTATATCCATCTGAGAAACTTTGAAAAATCCTTGAGGGGAAACTGCAGTAAACTGGATATATTTGTTCAAGCTGGAACATTATCTTTTATTGTGCAAAGATTTTTATTCTGTATTAACTTTGAACATGACCTTTGGTTTATGCTCCAGTCACCACAGTGAAATTAGACTGTAAGACTGTGACCTCACCTTGAAAAAGGGAAAATCAGTCCATTAACTATTACTCCAAAAGGGCTCAAAAATACACAGGGTTCAAATGTAAAGACACTGTAAAAGACAACTCTTGCACCATAAGGGCAAGTAAAAATACTTTGCTGCCAGTGTTTGGTTAAAGCATAACTTTAGCATTGCTAACATGGAAAAACAGAATAGCTGGGACAGGAATTGATTGGATCCCAGTTAAGAAATTTGACTGATGAACGTAAATTTATTTTACTCAGTATATTGTGACAGTTTGGGAAGCCCATTACATCCTGGATTGATAAATACACCTGATAAATGCCATCTGCCATTGCATGGCTTTCCCTGCCACCTTGCCACACTGGCTGTGTCCCAACAGCTGAACTCTCACCACCCCAAGCAGCAAGGTCACATCAGTCTGTTGGCTGGGACACTCCCTGGGCCAGCCCAACTCGAGGGACAAAACCCAAGGGAGAGTCCTTGCCAACATTATCATAGCACAGACAGCTGTGGGCTCTGGCACTGCTCATTTTCCTGCATGACTCAGCTCTGAGGAAGGAAAAACACTGGAGATGAAGATGATTTGATCAGTCACCTTCATCATGAGGACAGTGGTAGTTCCACAAAAAATTATAGATGAGGATGTAATAGAAAGAGCTTGGGCAGAGAAATCAGGAACTCTGACTTGAAAAAGGCAAACTTTAAAAAACAGTAAATGAGTACAACAAAAACAGCCCAGACTAAAGCCTTCTCTGATACTCCTTCAGCCTCCTTCCTTCACAAAACTTTGAATATCAGGGGCAAAAATTTAACAGGTTATCTGACAGTATTGAAAACAGGTGATGTCTTGAACAGTCAGAAAGGTGCTTCTTTTGAAGCAAGGAAACACTGTACAGGCAGTGAACAAGAGATTAGTGCTCTTGCTAGCTTTACATCAAGTATTCCTCATATTTCACTGTTTCAATGACATCAGAAAGTAACAAACATAAAAATGTGTGGATTCTGCAAATTTTGCATTTTTCTCTACTTTTTTACTATTTCCCTCAAGATCAAGGCTTTGATATTAAAAAAAAATTCTTGTGTTTATATGTATTTAAATTACAAAGATCCTTCACAGCAAAAAGTATTGCCCTTTCATTAACTTAGTCATATATACCTGCCTAGAGGAAAAAATAATAAAATAAATGGGGTTTTTGTATTCCTTCCCTCTACTCACATCAATGATGTCTTAATTTCAAAGATCAGCAGAGACTTTGTAAAGGATGTCATGACAAATCTCAGATTAATCTTTTAGAAGGTCACCTTCATTATATTTCTCAGAGAAGAGAAAGATAAAGACCAATCAAGACAGTTGCCTCTGAAGAAGTCTAGTCAAACTATTTATCTGACATTTAGGCATATTAACATAATTAATAACATATTCCTGCATCTAGCATAAAATGCCTTTAGTTCTTTATTTCCTAGAGACCTACTGGAAAAAAAAATTAGTTGGGTTTAGGAAAAGCCTTTACAAACACTACATACAGGTTATAAACTTACCTGGGCATAGATAGATTCATTTGGTCTCTGCATCACTTTAGACAGTATGTTGATCGTGTGTTACAAGAAAAAAAAAGGAAAAAGAAAAAGAAAGAAAAAGAGCTGATTATCATTATAAAAATCAAGGGGAGAAAGGACAAATTTCCCCCCTGAAAATCTTGGTTGTTAATAAGTGATTTTAAAAAATAACATGCAGGAACAGGCAGTTTGCTGACTATGCTTATGCACGGGTTAGACCTGAAGGACATGATGCCCTCCAGGGTGACATGGACAAGAAAAATCAAGAGAGACTTTTTACAAGAGCATGTAATGACAGGTTTGGATGGGATATTGGGAAGAAACTCTTCCCTGTGAGGGTGGTGAGGCCCTGGCACAGGGTGCCCAGAGAAGCTGTGGCTGCCCCATCCCTGGAAGCATCTCAGACCAAGTTGGGTGAGGCTTGGAGCCATCTGGGATAGTGGAAGGTGTCCCTGCCCTTGGCAGGGGGTGGGACAGGATGGTCTTTAAGGTCCCTTCCAACTCAAACTATTCTGGAATTCTAGGTTCCCATGTTTGTAGCCTGCACTTTAAGAAGCATTATTAATCTTGGATATTGATGGAATTATGACATTTGCCTCCATTTCTTCTCCTAAATGTCTTCAACTTTGTCTGCAGTCATATGCAAATATACACACTATTCAGATCTTCCACCTTGGAATTAAACGCAGATTTGCAAGGTTCAGGCAAGCAGCACCCAGCTCTGAAATCCCCTACCCAGCTGAGTTGAGTAGCACACTGGCACGCAATATGTGTTGTTCCTGCCAAGGAACGGAGTTCTCAGAGCTGTGTGGCCCAAATTCTCAGCCCTCACCCACCTTGCTGTTTCCATCCACTTGGGAAACTCATACTGCAAGAAGCACACCTAAGCAACATGATTTTGTTCAGCTTGTTTCCAGAAAGCATCCAGTTCTGCTTCTGAATATGGTTCAGATACATCTTATTCTCTATTATAAAAGCATGAATTCTCCCCTTTCCCTGAAATAATACAGCCAGATTCCCCATCATGGGTTAGCTACATGAACATGCCTTTGAGAACAAAAACATCCTCACCAAACCCAGGTGTAAGAACCCACCAAAACCACAGGTAAAGCTCTATTTTTTATTTCTGAGTATGTTGTAATGACATTAATTTCTTTTCAGCTCTAATTTTTGGTGACTTATCCATAGTGAGATACTGAGACACTGCTCTGGGTGCTCCAGCTGAATTTCCAAGACTTTTTGCGCAAACTGACCCACCACACTTTGGCAGGTCAGATCTGAGGGCTATTAATGGTCTTACCAGATATTTGTTCTGAGATATCCACAATGAATGAGTATGGGTATAAAATCACTTCAAGTCATACATGGTGCTCTATAACCATGTGTGACACAGAGCATCACACCATTTCCTCACATTGTGCAACAGAAGCCACGTCAATAAAAGGAAAAGGATTATTAAAAGGGTAGAAAAGGAGTGAGTCATTCCCAGTTTTAACACTTAGAAACCTAGGAAATGGGAGAAGGGAGGCAGACACAATCAATGAATATTCAAACTGCCTGAGCACAAGATTTTGGCAGCAAGTCAGTATAACACCTAAAGTTTCACCTTATGTTCATCCTTTTTGGAGAAACAGTTTGAAGCTCAGGTCAAACTCCTTCCCCCTGTCTTCTACCAGACTTTCTCCCTGGAAACTTTACCCCAGTGTGTTACAGACATAATACTGTGAGACACTTGGAAGGTGAAAAAGTTATACCTAAAATATATGTATTTTATTATATTTTTTAAAAAATATATATATATATATTTAAAAATATATACCTATTTCCTTGGTACCTGCATTCTCTATTGACTACACTAAGGACACAAAATTTTCAGCGCATCTTTCCCAGTTTCCCTGCAAAATTCTCACCTCCTCATAAAAACAAAACAGAACTGCTGCACTTCTCTCCCTATATGCTGGCCATAGATAGCTTTAAATAGCTTGGGATTGATTACTGGATTGAATAACCCAAAAAAGCCAAGGCTGTGAGCACAGCCCTTAGTAACATGCAAGGCTGAGTGACATACAGCTTCCCTCAGTTTAGAAGGAAAGGCAGATGAAAATTAACAAAGGATTGGGTGATAGCACAAGCAATTCTGTAGGAAGTTCTGTAACATGGGCCTGTTATTTTTTGGATTGTAAGGGCATCTTCTGGAGGACATCTGATTGCTGTCCAAAGCCCCATATTTTTCATTCTTACAAAATGATGTAATTGCAGTCAAATACCACACACAACATTTTGCTTTTACAACACAACAAAGCAAAACTGATGTGTATTCATCTGTCCACAAAGTCACAAGCCTCAAAGTAGAACTCTTCATACAGTGAGATTTCTCTTCTGATTGTGTTACTCTACCTATGTCGCAGATATAATATTTTAGTCATTCAGTGGCATTAGCAGTAAGTTTGCTGATATGGATCCCTGTGTTTATGTTGCTAATATAGGACTGAGATTCAGCAATTTTATACTGAAGACATTTGCACTTGCTTCACTGCTGAATGCCAGTGGAATTATATGTCTCTTATCTAAGTAGATGTCTGACTATTAGGTCAAGAAACAGATTTTTCATAGAACTTTAAATCATTTACCCATAAAAGTACTTGTCTCTTCTTTTGAAAACCTTGGAAAAAGTCCCCAAATGTATGTGTGTGTAAGCATCTTCTCAGTGATAGACTGAACAGCTCGTGGCTAAAACTAGTTGTAACACAGGTGCAAAACACGAGGAGAGAAATTATATCAGGTGCCCTGTGTTGTTACTACAACCAGAAACACAGGAATCCCTGGAGCAGCAGAGATATGCAGAAGGACAGAAAAGCTTTTCAGAGATTATGGGAATGGCAGTTCATCCTTGGCTTTGGCAAGCTTTTGTAGGGACACTCCATGGAAATAGCTTTGGGGATTTGAGGACAGTCAAGTGCAGGCATGGGAAGACTGAGAAGGCTTTGAGGGCTCTGGGATGAGGCAGAACATTTCTCATTGTGCCAAGAGAGGGGTGAGCCACCAGCCCTGCCAGGTGACCTGAGGTGGCAGAGGAGAAAGAAAGAGGACAGGGAGAAGAGATTATGAGGTTCCAGCCCACCTGGAGCCCCTGCAGCTGGACCAGAGTTCAGCTTTCATCTGTGATTAGGGATGGTCTGCCCCCATGATGGCACAAGACAGACCAGGAGCTGGGATGCCATACAGGAAAAGTCATGGTAAAAAGCAGAGTGAGTGGGAACATATCTGGGGTTGTTCCATGTTTCATTTCAGGACTGGCTCTTGCAGACACAGACTTCAAGCTCCAGAGCCTTTGAAGATACTTCTTCTCCCCTCAAAGAGCCACAAATTTCCTCCAGTTGAAAATGAAACAACCTGAATGAACCACATGCAGTTTCATCTTCTGAGATTTTCTGTGTAATGGACTGGCCATGGCCAGCTGCTAGTCACCCACCCAGCCATCTTCTCCCTCCCTCTCCTAAGCAAGATGGAGAGAAAATAACCAGGAAAATTTTGTACATGGAGATTGAGACAAGGAAAACCATTTACCAATCCCTGTCATGGGCAAAACTGATTCAAGTCGTGGAAAATCAGATCAATTCAGTGCCAGTTAGAATAGAGCTGGATAGTGAGAAACAAAAACAAAGATTAACACCCACCTCCTGCTTCTTCTCTGGTGCAGCATCACACCTTCACTCCTGACTCTTCTCACCATCGAGTAGCACAGGGAGTGGGGGAATGCAGGTGACAGTCCCTAACAGACCCACTCTGCCATTCCTTCCTCCTCACACCTTTCCTTGCTCCACTATGGCCCTGGCACCTGGAGCGGGTCACCATGCATATCCTGGCTCCATCATGATAACAGGATCATTGGAAGGCACAGGTCTAACCTGTTTGCTGCATCTCTTCATTCTTCTGCCTGCTATTTCATCAAATGATGCAGTGAATTACCTTTAAATTCAAGACTTGCCTTTTTAATTGAACTCAAAAACTGCATTACTCTGCATATATGCTATCACTAACAATAACACTGACATGGTTTTCCTTCCCTTTTAAAAGGCAAAGCTATTCACCTAAAAATAGCTGCTGCCCTTTAGCCCAAGTTTTACGTGTATGTTGTTCATATTACCATTTCAGGCTTTTAGCCTCAGTACTGATATTCCAGTAATTAGGTACAAACTGACATGCAAATTGCCAGTAGCAGGTTCCCCTCAGTTATCTCATTTATAGCATGATAAAAGTTTTACTTCCATGAAAGTCAAAGGCAATGATGGAGAAACAGCTTGCAATGCAGTGAGCAGTTGCTGACAGACAACACAGCTCTCTGGCTGTGCAGGCCATGATGGCTGCTGGCACTCCAGGATGTTCCATGCCCAGATGTCCATCAGCATTGTCAAAATGCAGCCTGGGGGTTCCTCACCAACTGAACTCTTTCCCTGCCTTGTGCTATCCTGCATCCCGTTTCCAAAGGGCCAAAGCAAAAAACCAAACTTCTCTCGCATGTCACTGATGTCGTTTTTCTGGTTCATGAACCCTCAAATCTCTAGATCCTGCACCACAGCAAGGTTTCATTTCTCCAAGGTTCTGTCCCACATTGCCATCACAGCTTCCACCCTGCCAGTGCTCAGATCCTTGGCAATTTTGATACTCACACCAGATATCCCTGTGTTGAACACCCTGTGCTTTGGACTGCCACAGGAGTTAAGAAAAAAGAGAGCACATCATCACCCAAAGCACAAGCTTTTACAACCCTATTAATTCTCTGAGCTGCATAACATATTATGCAATCACCGTGGAAAAACCACAGTTGTCTGTGTTAGATGAGTGAATGAAAAATACCTTTAGTGACAACAGATGTCCACATTCTATTTAATTCTTTCAGTCTGATGTTGTTAAATGTACCTTTTAAAGAGTGACATTTATTTTTGTTGTCCAAAAGATGACAATACCCTCCAGGCTGCTACATGTCTGCTGAAAATTGGGCCACAGTACATTGCTAGTAGGAATAATTTTATACCAGCACATCTTTGATTTTAGCAAGAATGAAAGCTCCACATAGACTGTGTATCTGTCCTCAAATGGAAATAGGGTGTTATCTCCAGGAAGCTGGGCTGGCAGTGAATTAGTTCTTCCTTCTCCCAAGAGTTGACAAGACATGTGTAAGTGAGAATAAGAAATTCTGGAGATGTGACCATTAACCACCCAAAACACCTAAAAAAGACTCATTTTCCTTTCAGGTCACATTTACAACAGGTTTGTGTAGCTGCTGTAGCAATTACCACACACAAAAGACCAGCTCCAGGAAAGGGGCAGAGATAATGCAGAGTTCAGCAAAAGGAGCCCTGGGAGAATCTGGACTGTGGCAGAGACATTCCCATGACTTGTGCAAAGATAGCTCTGTTTGTAATGTCTGGGGGTTTTCCTGTCACATAAACACACACACATTACCTGTCACTTGGGAGGTTCTACTTGTTAATTTTCCAAACCCCTCTGAGATCCTGATGTTCGATCAGCACCATTTTGATTGTTGATACTGAATGATGAAACTGGAAATAAAAAAAAGTCTCTGAGTGTGCAGTAGCAAAATGAAGTATTACCCTCTGAGTGAGCATGGTGTGACTAATAACAGTGTCAGCAATCTGATGCTCTCCAAGACTAGTGCTGTATACTGAAAACAGCCCTTCTGTACTGATAACTTTCAGAAAGGATTGTAATAGCATCCTTTCAACGAGTTTTCCATCTCTGTAGATATTTCATTGTGCTCCTAACTTCAATAACACCTTCTTTTTAATAGCAAGGCTGTGCATTGTAATATTCCCAGTGCTCTAGCAGGGCCTAAAAACACCCTGCTGGTAGCAGAAACAAAATCTGAGACTTGTTCCTCAAACAATTCTTTCAGAGGAGGGAACTATTAAGTATATATATATCTTTGATATAGAAATTTCTTTAGGTGTGAAAACTATTACCTTGGTTGCCAGCAGAGGGGACTTTCTTTGCCCTTATCAAATTAAAAGTGTAAATTTCAATTGAAAGGTGAGAGGGGGTGGGATGTTCTCTTGTTTTGATCTTTTTAAATCAAAGTGAATTGGAGCTCATTAACTTCATGAGTTTGCACATGCTGATTAAAATGGACCCTACTCTAACATATGTGCTAGGCAGCTGGCATTGTTCTAGGAAGAAAAAAGGAACAACAGAGCAGAGCACTGACACGTACTCCACTTATTTTAAATAACTTGTGTCTGAATGCCAGTGGTCTAAAGGGCATGAGGGTTCCCAAAAAAGCTAGGAACTGCTTTGCCCAGCCATGCAGTGCATTGCAAGAGGTGGTACTGCTGGCCAGCAGCTGCACCAGCCCAAACACAGCTCTGATACCACTTTAAGTAGGCTTAACTAGCTCCTAATAGACTGTCTCATGGTTTCTCCTGTCAGCTACCATGTCATATATCCATACATATTCCATTTCATATAACTGAGCTTTCACCATTAGCTGCTTAATCTGTAGTCTAAGCACATGTAAATATACCAGCCAGACCAGTACTAGCACTACAGTTAATGCTCTACATCCTAACTAGGCTTTATATTATGTCCAGCTCCCTTGATCCCCCCCTCAGACTGCCATCAGCCCTCAGAGAAATTGTGACCCCTCTGCTCCTCCCCTAGCCACTCACTCAGGTGCCCTGATACCTTGGCTGCACGCTGATAATGATGCCAGATTCATCAGGCACCCTTAGAATTCCTTCAGAAGGCATCCCTATAATTGTCAATGAGAGTCTCAACAAAGATTCTTCCATACAACAACTAAATTCTGGAACCAGGAGTTTCCATAGGAGGATGAATAAACCTCCTAAATAAACAAGAACAAGGTGATTCCTATTGGCTTCCTGTAGAAAAGGCTTTTTTATCCTTCAGCCCAGCTGAGCAGAAGTACCTGTGGTTTTTATCTTCCCTGCTGCAGCACTGTACAGGGATTTGAAAGCCTTTCTGCATGAAGCAGTGAAGCAAACACCTATCAAAGGAGGCCAAGCAATTAGGCCAGGGCAGCCATTCAATGGACACTGTACCCAATGAGGTGAAGTAAAAATTAACAGTCCCCAAACTGTGCCAGACTGCTACAGATCAGTTTGGTACTGGGAGCACTTGTTTGGAGCTGTTTCAACTAATTGTCATAATAACAGTAGCACCCTTGGTAAACATCACCTCCTTGACACAAAACCCAACAATGGATATGTAGTGAGACTGAGGAATGGCAAACCTTGTCAGCAGAAACAATTCAAACAAGGATGGAAGAGAAAATAACACATTCAGGAAGTCAGAGTCAGAATTTCCATACCTGCAGGACTCATCACTCATAGCAGATGGTGCACTTACTGCCTGTCACTCAAGGCCTAAACACAACCCCAGGAGAAGCTGATGGGTTTCACCTGGGCTGAGAGCAGTCCCATGTCTACACAGAGAAGCAGCAGGGTTAGGGCTCACATCTGGCACCTGCACCCATGGCCAGGTTATACAAGTGCCTGATCACCCCTGTGGGATCCCAGCACTGCATTACCACCAGTCTATTGCCCAGGTGCATCTAGTTTCCCAGTGAAACTGTGTTCCTCAAAATACTCATCACTTACCAGTGAAAACCCCATCTGCAAGCCAGCACTGGCACTGTGCTGGCCAGCTTATTGCATGGCACAGCTGGATCATTCCACACACACTTCAAAGGCAAATGGGAAGTTAGCTGGTAAACCTGGGAGACAAAGAGGGAACTGGGGAGGGCAGCAGAAAGGCATCTGGGTTTAAAGCACATACCTCATCTCTGCTGCTTCTCTGTCCTTTTCTATAAAATCCGTTTTTTATTCATGCAGGTGAGCAAGCCTGGGTGGGTGTGCCTCTTCTCCAGAATAATGTCCAAAATTACCTTGAAATAAAGGATACCAATGCACATCTAGATTTTTTTTTCATAGCCTCCACTGAAGGCACTTGCTTATTTTTCTTTGTTACACAAATTGTCCACTCAGCACATACACAACTTCGCTCCTGAAAAGCCAGCCTGCTTTTCTGGCCAAGTGAAATCACAGCCACAAGCAAAGCAGTCAAAGCTTGGCTGCCATGGGAGGCCCAGGATGAGGCTATGCCTGTGACCTGCCTCCCTGCCCTGGGGCCAATTATTACAGGGTAGGAGGGTTAAGAGAAGAAGAATGTGGAGTTTTTCTTTCCCACTCAAGGAGCTCAGAGTTCACTGATTGATCAGGAAAACGAACCCAGCCTCCATCCCAAGCATGTACAATTTCCAGGGCAACCACAGGGATCAATGCTCAGCCCAAAAGCAAAGGGCTTGATCCCTTGCTGCTGTAAACACGCTCTGTGGAAACTTCTTCCCATATACACCCCCCAAAACCTCATTTTTCCAAATTCTTTCTGGTATTTGATAGCTTGCATATCACCCAGGCTGATGTTTGCCTTCCAGACATGAGTGGTCCTGTGGCTCGCTCCCTGCGTCATGTCTTCATTAGCACTTGGCAAGAGCAGCTCCAGCAGTGGGAATGTCTGTCATCATGAAAGAAGATATTCTCATTAAAAAATAAAATAAATCCATATTCCCCAACTCTTTCTGGTGCTTTATTTCCTTTCAGCTATGCTGGTAAGCCCGAATATTTCCAATAACCAAGTAGTTTGAATAACTCTAACAAACTTAACAACTCAGTAGTAAACACGAGCAACTCTGTAAAAGAACCAGCCTAAATTTCAGCAGTTTCAGTGAATCTTAGAGGATCCATAAACACATTTTTAATACAAGATAGGAGATATCTTGTTCTTTTTTTCTCCCTGTTTCATTTATTCCCTTATCTTTATTTAGTTGATTGTTTTTTAGCTTCTCTCAGCTATCCTTTCTTCGTCTTTGGTATTGTTCACCTCAAACAAAGAATAAGGGGATAATGTTAAATACAATCTGATATACCAGAAATTATAAAAAAAAAATCCATATATCAAAATTCCCTCCCCTCCATTTGCTCTCATACCTTCACCACCCAACTATAATAGCATAACACTAAATACTAACAGCCTACAGTGCTGGGCTTCAATCAGAATTTAACCTGAGAGTTCTCTATTAATGTGGATAGAAATAAGTAAGTTTTTGTCACATGCTGTCCCACTTTACAGCAGGAATAATCAGCCATTGACACAGAAGCTTTCAAAGAAAAGACTCAAATGAACAGAAATTGGTAAGATAAAAGAGCCAGTATATAAATCATATTCTTCTTATTAATGTTATGCATTTTTATTTCCCAGGAATCAAAACAGCATACTTTGTGTGTATTCAGAAATCACAGTCATATTCTGAAATGTTTAATTTACATGCAAATTAGAATCAGGACCCTACTGGTTGCAGATATTCCCTTTCAGTCATAAACTGGCCTTTAAACCTATGTAAAAGGATAATGTAATGGCAACAATATTATTACTGGTGCTGTAAAAGTTTAGCTTTGAAAAGCCATAGAGATTTGATTCAGTGAACAGGAATCATGACACAGTAGAGAAAAAAAAGCATTACAACAAGAAAAATCTGAACCTCCAGAGCAGCAAATTTGAAACTGCTTCATTTTAGAATAAACATAACCAAAAAAGATTTGTAGAATTATGTTACTTTCTACTCTGTGAATCATCCAGCTGATGAGGCTTGTGTACCACCCTCGTCCTTCCAGGGGAAATGTTGATACATTTCTCTATTTGGACTTCTAATCTCTTATGTTAGCCTGATATATTCCAATGATGTAGTGCTAAAAATGGTTTCACAGAAGTGGCAGATAAGGAAGAAACAATTTGGCAACACAGGGCATTGTTATCCAAAGCCTGATGAAGCGAAAGGAAGAACTCCATAATGCACTTAAACTGCAACATCTCTGTCTGCTACAAGCCTTGCAAAGCAACTCTCCAGGGAATGATTTTAAAGCAAGTTTCACCAGAGCACTGGGCTATACAAGAGCTGCAGCTCATGTGAACAGAGGTATAGTATTTTGTTTCAATTATCAGTGTAACAAATAAAAACGTTATTCGATTGAAAAATGCGTGTCCTGAAACCAAACCAAAAGAGAAAGGTGCTTTTTCTAATGCTTCCTGTTATGTTTAAGCAAGTAGAAGGTACTGAAAAAGAAAATAAGTATTTTCCTATTGCCTGTCTCTGGCTCAAGGGGCCTAAGTAAAATAGCTCTAAAGATATCTTAAATGCAGTCTATTAGAAAGAGGCATGTTTTCATGGTCAAGCCCTTTCCATGGAAACAAAGGGCATCTGACATCATGTTCAAGTCCTTTCATCTGTGACAGGCTAAACTCTTTTGATTAGCCTCTATTCCACAAAGCAGAAAAATCCCTTATTTTAGTTCCCTTCTTGCAGTGTTCCTACATGTAGCAATAAACATTACAACATCATTGCATTGTCCATGGGTGTGAGTACAGCAGCAACATTAGCACAGTGCCGACCTGCAGAGAGCCCACAGTGCTTTCATCATACTGCAAGAATATAATAAGAAATAGTTTGGGAAGTGCATGAAAATGTCACAGCAATGTCATTAAGTGCTTTTTGCAGGCTGATGGGAAAACAATTTGAATGCTATTTGTGGAGAGATTCTTATTACAAGATATTCATTCACATTGGAAACTAGCTTAGCAAAATGATCTTGTGTGGACACAGAATTTTCACACCTATGCAGTCACTAAGCACAGCCCTCATTTCTACCCTCCTTGGTGGTGCACAGCTTTCACTGAAGTGTGAGATGCTGAAAAGTTGATCTCAATCAAGTATCTGCAAGTAGATCCTTGTCCCAGTATCAACCCAAAAGTGAATTGGCAACAGATATTTTATCATACAGCTGGAGGAGGAAACCTTGTCCTTGAGGTGATGGATAAAGATACTGTAAATTAAACTGGCAACACGAGGGAGTTACAGCCCCCAAAACACGCTTGTCACGCTATTCATGTAGGGTTTGGGGACAGAACATTTTTTAAAATAGTTAAAACTTGTCTGCTTGGGCTTCAGGCAGGGCACTGACAAGTAAAAAGCCTCACTAGAAAAGTCCAAATAGGTCAAAGACACTGCTCCTCTGGGAGATGAGGCTCCCAAACACAGCCAGGTCCTATTCTGCTGGTGCCCTATTGGATGGGGAGCTGCAGAAACGCCTGTGGGCTGGGAAGAGCACAGCCATGCAGATGGTCCCCAGCGTCCTCTGCACCCACAGGGGCTGCTGAGCTGCAACCTTGGCATTCCTTTTGGCTTGAAAAAGTCAACACGTGTGCAAAGATAAACTCACCTGCACACAGAAGTCATTATATATAAGGACAAAAGAGATGTGGAAGGAATCCAACAAGCCTCTGTCTCAAAAGCTCTGTGATGGCCATAAAGGACCCTTCATGCCTGCCTGACAGATGTTCCCTGTTCTCTGCCCTGTGTGCTCTAATGCATTTTGTCTTAATACCCTTAAGTATACCTTAAGACTTGGTGCTGTAAATGTTCTTAACTAGTTTAAATCCTTCAATAATTTCAGTTAATTGTGCTCCAGGCAAAAAAAATTTAAAAAATAAAATCAATTTTTCAGTCTTTCCCTGGATAGAAATTCCATCTGTTATCCTGGCTATTCACTTCATAATTCTTTTTTACTGGCTTTTTTTTTTTTAAATTTAGTGCGATAAGCAAACCTTGACCCTGTGCTCCAAACAAACTCAAAAAGCACTTCATATAGTGTTAACACAATTCCTTGGAGAGGGCAGTTTTCCCTTCTTGACCCAAACCATTATCTTTAAAGACATTTGCTGCTGCTTATGCAGCAGACCGAGGAGTTAAATGTTACCTAGTTTGATTGCCATGACAATGACAGGATTTGACTTTTATGACTTTGAGGTATCCCCATGCTTGCAAATATTAATTGCATACTTATGTTCACTCAGAACATTAACTTTGAAGGCAGGGGGTTTCTGTGAATGGCTGCAAGTATTTTATGTTCCAGTTTATTTGCAGCACGTTGGCTTCCATGTAAAAGCTAGTTATGTTATTGACATCAAAAACTGCAATGCCAGGCTTGAACTTCCATTCTGCTCCTTTCCATATACACAGAGAGTTATGATTAGAGACATTTCCCCCTCTTCCTCAAGCTCTTCTGCAATCCTGTGCTTAGGACAGAAAATGAATTTACTTCTAAAATAATTAAGGGCTCTGCTTTAAAACCCATCTTGAGGCCATCACAATCACAGCATTTCATCTTATCTGAAAGATGGAGGACTTTGATTGAAATTAACTATTCCCATTAAAAACATTCAAAATGCAGAATGGTGGAATTGCAGCACACATTTCAGAGGGTGGTATCACACTAACTCAGTTATACAGGGAGGCTGGTGCTTCCTGGGAATAAATAATCTATTCTCTCAAATTCTCCTCATTCTCCAGGAAAACAGAGATTTTTCCTTCACTAAAATGTTCCCATACAGGTGATCTGTGTACAGGTGATGAGTATCAGTTCATGTCATCATTTCCTTTCCTGAATAATTTCATAGCTCACTGATCTGACCCTCTCTTAATCTTTCCATTTTTAGTTTTTTTCAATTTAAAGATAACTACTCCACTACTAGTGATTTATTAGGATTTTATCTACAGCTAATTATGACTGATTTCAATAACATGTTTTTCAAGCTCACACAAATTACTGATCACCATACACATTCTTTACACCCCTTGCCTGAGAATCACACACTACATTAACTCATTAATGATTCCTACAAAACATGGATAATAATATGATAAATCATTTCAACTGCTGCAAAACTTGCACATGCAACTCTTAACCTTGTTTTGCCTGATACAATGCAGGGACCACACAAACACAGGTCACTGTGCTAATTCTATTGTGTTCACTTCAGAAAACATAATAAATAGCCTAATCAAGCAAAAGGCTCCTGGGCCCACCTTTTTTGATGCAGGCCAGGATTTGCAAGGGTCAAGTTCACCTTTTCCAAGTGGATGTGCCTTTTCCTATCAGGTCCCAATTTGTACCAAGCAGTATCCTCAGCTTGTGTATTCCTGCTCTGAATATTTACAAGATCATATATTGGCTGTCATCTCATCTAACCAAATTACCAGCCTCAAGATTTAATAGAGGAAGATCAAGGATTGCATATTTGCAACGGGGATCCTTCAGAACGTGAGGCTGATATTTTTCTCCAGTTCATCAAAACTTCTGCTGCCCTAGGGACTCTTTATATGAATCTTAAAAAATCTATTTGTATGAAAGTGAATGAACTTCAAATAAGCAAAAGGAAATAAAATACCATATGGCATATTCAGATTCATGGGATTGCAATCCTGCTTAATAAATCTTCCCTTCCTCACATTTTTGATAAAAGTATTGTATCCTACAGGGATTTTAATTTTATATCTCAAAAGGAGGTTAGCATATTAGATTTTACTGTATACAGATTAAATGAGGACTTTTGAAAATTCTCAAACTTATCTGCTCAGCTAAATAAATTTTCTGACTTTGCACTTGGGGTAATTGTAATAGAGCTTTTGATCCCTGGGTAGATGGAGGCAATATTCCTACAAATCACAGATTTTCAACATCTTCAAAGACTATAAAATGTTTATGAGAGAGCATGGTTTTAGAGACATCTGGTGGTTATATAATCCTAAGGAGAGAAACCACCAGTGAAAGTATTAAACATACTTTTTCAACAAAAGTATGCTGTAAAGAGAAAAAGACATTAGCTTATTCACTGTCTCTGCAAACTGCAGCAGATAATTTCACACAGGACCCAGCCTTGTTTATGGCAACTTGACAGCTTTGGTCACATTAGAACAAAAGAGGAAAAAGATTTTTCAAGGTAAACTAATGTATATGTCTTTCAGCAGTATTAAAACTTAGCACAGCTTAGTCAGAGAATAACAGGGGCAGGAGATTGGATACTGAATATTTTAAATCCTCCTGCTAGACAAAAATCATTATCTCTGCCAGCACCTTGTTAGCTTGGCTTTTTTCTTACTCCTGGTGTGCTTTTATTTTGGTTTTGTTTGAAACTTCACTGAGTTTCCAGCATATTTTTTACTGCACTGCTTGCCTAAAGCTAGAAGCTAGAAATATAAACTCAGAAATTAAGTCACATTCTTAACTTCTTAGGTTCAAACCACAAGGACAGGTACCGTAAATAAAATAGTCATACTTATTTTCTGTGCATTAATAATATACATTATTATCAGAAGAGTGATTTATAAGGACTTGGAATTCAAGTTCTTATTAAAAGTATTTGGTGCTGTATTTGAACCTCCTCCATATTTCCACAGATCCACTGTCATACAAAGCACAGAGCTACTTGTTTGGAGACATCAAATCAAATGGTGATCTCTCTCAGACACTGACAAAAATTCAAAAGAACCAATCCACTCCAGGATAAAAAGGCCCCTTGAAATTTAGGGAAAAAAAATTATTTGGCATCATCTTCTGTACCTAAGACATCAGAGACGTGACTGCAAGAGAAGAAAAGAATCCTCCCAGGCCCACTCTATAACATGAATTTGAAGAGTTTTAAAGCAAAAGAAATAGTGAAATTTTCCATTTCTGCTGTCTGGAAGGAGGATTGCTCCCCTCTGGTTTGGGTGGGGAGGAAGGCCCTGTGCTTCCACCCCTTTGGGGTTCCCAGCCCTGTGACAACTTTCCCAACTGCTTTAGGGGCATCTGTTTTCTCAGCCCAAGCATTGACCCCTCAGTCTGAACTGCCTCCCTGCCCACAGTGCTGGCACCTTTTCCAAACTCCTTCCTTTCCCTTGCTTAGCGTACAGCACAGCAAACTTCTGTGAGAGCTAAACCTGGCCTCACACAAACGTTCTTGTTCTCAAAGGCAAATATCTCTGCGGTGGTTTGTGCTGATCAGAACACAACACCCTCAGACAAGACCCTCAGCAAGGCCTCAGAGGAACAAAGCAAAGAGCCATCAGAAATTTGCTGGCAGTGTGACTTTCCCAAATCACAAGTGGTGTCAACATTTCTGGGAGCAACGCAATAATTCTGCATCATAAACTTCTACACAGTGTAAGCAACACTGACAAACTACACTCACTTGTTTATTTTCAGTCAAGGAAGAAATTGGTTTGAAAAGTCCAAAGTATACTTTATTTTACTTTTAACAATCTGAGCATGAGCCAACATAAATTCTGATGCTAAGGAGGAGTTTCTTATGCACATTTTTGCATCCTGATCATTCAAAAGCAGTTCTCTCCTGAAAGTTTTAACTTTGAATATAATTTACATGCAATGAGCTGCATTAGTCTTTCATTATATTTGAGATTATACATGTACATAATTCAGGATATTTAAAGTCATGGTTGCTGTAGAAACCATAATTATATTTCTTGTTAAATCATTAAAGTTAACATCATTTACGAAATTATAGGATATTATGCAGGAGTAGGAACACTGCAGTGTAAAGCCATTTTACACATTGAGTTCTATCCATGCACAAATACCTCAGGAAATGCAAAATTAGGGCATCTCCAAGGGCTCTGAATGATGCAAGGAGCTCCAGTTTCATCTCAGACATCAGCTGGCCAATTATGTCTATTGCTTTACAGCCACAATTTACTTTCATTGAAATGTCTTGTGAAGCCAGTTGATAGATGAGCACATTTCAAGTTCCAGTTGGACCGGGTTTTTTGGCTTTGCTCAAGTTAGGGCAGTGCCCACAGCCTCCAAAATTGGATGCAAACTGGATGGAGGAAAAACACACTGCTATTTCTTCATCTCTTACTTTGATCTCATGCAGGACTTCCCCCTCCCCTCTCAAACACACCACCATGCTCTGGTAAGCTGATGGACATCTGGAGCTCCAGTCTCCCTCTCCAGAACAGAGGACAGGGATGTTTTGGCATGGCTTGAAAACAAAGATCAGCTCAGGTACATCCTTGTGAGAACCCCCACATGGGACGAGGCTCTGGGAACAGCTGTGAGCACTGCAAGCACTCTCATAAACCAGATGTTCTTATCACAGTTTGTATCCCCAGCTCATGATGAGAGAGAGCTTTGTGTCATGTCCCCACACACCCAAGAGTGAGACATGTGCTGCTCTTGACACACTGCTGGAGGACACAATCCCTGTTTGTGGATCTGCCTTTACCTACTGAATCCCAGCATGGCAGAGTGAAGAACAAATGCTTTTCAAACAGATATTCTATCACCTCTTGTAAAATAAGGAGCTACTTTCCAAACAGGGAACAGCTATAGGCTAATTTCTGGATCCTTGTCAATCACAGGAAAACCTTCTAAATTAATCATGTCTGATGTTCCAAGCCATAACAGAATTAGCATTCAAGTGCACAGCACGTAAAGCATTACTTACATTGTCATCATTTGTCAGACAAATCCTTCCCCTCTCCTTTTCTTATGATATTGCACAATTATTAAAATGTCATGTAATATAAAACTTGCTGGGAAAATTTTAATATTTTTAGAACTCTCATATTAAAACATGCTACTAGGTCATCACTATCAAGATTTGTGAGTCTCCTCTGTTGAAAGCCAAAAGTTATTTCAGCATCAGCACTGGGTTTATGTACTTCATTATACTGTAGTTTTCCTCGTAATTTCGTAGACTGGCAATTGCATTTAAAAGGCATTTCTACAGGGAATAATTACTGTCTGCATTGACTAAAATACAAATGAAAGAAGGTACACAAGGCACGAAAAACCAGCCAGTGCAGCAATGCAGTTCAGATTCCCTCCTTGAGACCCTGGGCAGATGAGCAAAGGCCTTAAAAACAGCCCTTTCAGAGGCTGGCAACTTGGGAGGCAATGTACAGTCCTCCTAGGGAGAAAAGAGTGAAAAGGAGGATGAAAAGCAGAATGCTATTTCTTCTTTCTTTCTGCAGCTGAAGGACATGGAGTGAGAGGACTTGCACTTTATCAGACCCACCAGAACTAATCCCAGCTCAGGAGATCATACAGCCCTCTCACAGCTGCTTGATGCATCACGTTCCCTCTCTTTCTGCTCTTGTAGCTCACCCAGTGATACAGCCAGGCCCTTCTGCTATTTGCCTCTCTTCCTCCTCCGCCTGAAGTGTTTGCACACACAGACAGGGTGGGGTTTGTGACCTGAGTAAACCAAACAGTTCTATCACTGCTTTAACCTAAGTGGTGTCTTTCAGCACCAAATCCTCTCCACGTTCTGCCACTCGTTCTCATAGGATCCCAGTAAACAGCACTGAGAGTTTTTCAGCCTTTATCTGCTTTTCTCCATTGAATTACTAGTTTCTTGTTTCAGACACCAAGTCCTCAGAGCCACAAAACCGCTTTTTGCCCCATCTTTTACAGCACTGTGCATGCGGTCTCCACCCAGAGCTCGTAGGTACTACACATCACAAGCTACAAGAAGTAATCCTAAACTGATGATACAAACCTGGTCCCCTCACTTCTTTCTGGAACAAAATTTCAAGCCTATTTCTCACAAAGAACCCTTATGCCACCCCAACATGTATAAGTTGCCTATCACCCTGCTGTGCTACTGCCATCCCAACTTTCATGGACCAGGACTAAAGAAAAAATGATCAATAAGCCACAGATGCACAAAAGTGGTTGTGCCCAGTTAACACGAGTTAACTCTTCACCTTATGTGCCTTATGTACTGAGAAAGGTTAGAGTCAATACATGGATTGGCCTTTAACTCTGTCTTTTAGTAACTTTCAACTCTAAGTTCTTTGCAGCTCCTCAGCCCTTTGTGCAGAGGTTTTCATGAGACTTGCAACACCATAGAAGTTTTCTACATCAGCCTTCTGGGCAAGGGCTGAGTATTTGGTAGGGACCCTCACCACTTTCCTGGGATTGCCATTTGAGTGTAGATCAGAAGGCAAATACTTAGTGGGATGAATTTGGAAGTTAAGAACAGAAAGACATGAAATAAAAGCCAAAGCAGGTCAACCATGGAGAGCAAAGCCAGATCCTGTAAGTGAGGTGTGCACCATTCATGTGCAAGGATTACAGCACTCAGTTTTGCCCTCCTGCTTAAATTCCCTCTCTATGTATGCGTGAACAGGAGGCTGCATTTCTCTTAACTCAAAAACCTCTTTCCTTCCTTCACTCACAATTAAGAACAGAATAATCACTGTGAACTGACACAACCATCTTCCCCAAAGGCAGGTCACCCCTTGCTGCTTGGTGATAGCATAGGAACTTCAGCTTGCTCCTACCATTTACTGTAAAACCACTGAAGTTTTACTGGAACAAAAAGCTATTAAGGTTATCATGATACTCAAATGTCTTAGGTGTTTGCACTAGTTAAGATTCCACCGAGTCTTTCAGACACATCTATCTGATGTACCATCTATCTTCTTTCTACTGTCACCACTAATTATTTCTGATTGATTAACTTTCTTTATTGAATTACTATTATTTATTACTAAATAAATAAGAAGAGTTAGCCTAACACCAAATTATACTTTGAATATGAATCTGTAACAATCATAAAACAAACTCAGAGGTAATGCACTATTACAGAGAATTTTGGAGCAATTTGTTGTCAACTGTCAGATTTTTGCAGTCTGAGCACCTTATACCAAGTTAGGAATGCATGTGGGCAAGATGGAACTTCTAATTGAACGTACCATTGCAATTTTTTTCAAATATCCATTTCAAAGCTTTAAGTCATGTAAAATTCATTAAAATTTGAAATTTCACTGCAAATTTGAAATCAGACTTATCAATGTTAGTACCTGATCTTAGTATCTAGTATTCTGCTAACATTTTCAAAAGTTCATAAAATTAGCCCAACAAGAAAAGAAAGCACTTAATTTTGTGCATCATACTAGTGATACTACTAACAGTCTCACCAGGTTTTTTCAGAACCTACATGTAAATTAACATGGTGTGTAAAAGTTGTCCTAAATAAAAAAAGAATAAGAACTAAGAAGCTCATCCAAAGGCCACTAGAGAAAGATCAACTTCAATCACATTTTATCCTAGTTCATAAATTAACTCCAGGACTTTGCTTTATACAAGGTACTGATTTATAAACTGTAGAACAACAAACATGGGAGAATGAAGCAGGTCCCTGAAGATCTGCAGGTGATAATTCCAGCTGCAGAGATTCGTGTCTTTATTAAGGCTAGGGGTTTTATAGATACTGTCCTTCCATCAATACTGCCAGCTAGAGCTTCAGAGTTGAAAGCAAATACCAAAGACTTCCATGCCTATTTCTGATACAAACATACCCAACTCACCTTCATAAAAAACACAGCAACAGATTTCCAGCACTCCTTCCACATGACAGGGATGGAACAAGAAGCTCTGTGGCCATTCAGTTATGGCATCTTCTCTTTCCCCTCATAATATGTGTAAAAAATCAAAGGGAGAAAGTGGGAGATTGTACACCTGTCTTTGATTCACCTTAAATTATAGTCCTGGCTTCTGAGGGAGGACTCCTGCCAGAACAGGTAGTAATTTCATCCTGTCATTATGTGCCAGTTCTAACTAAGTTTCGTGCTTTCAGAAACCTCTCTTCCTGCCCCTTGCATGCACAGCCCTCAGCTGGGTGTTCTCTGAATAAGCCAGAACCACGCAGGTGAGAAGCACACTCAAGTCCATTAGTTAAACATCCCCCTCTTTAATCACAGCTCTGCTGTGTCTTACTGTACAGTTGCTTATTAATGTTGCTTCAGTGAGGGCAAAATTACACTAAAAGATTCAGCTAATGATAAAATTAATCCTTTAAATATTTGTCTCCTTGATATATATATATCAGTTTTATTTCAATTTGTACAAAGGTGTCCTGATTTTTCTTTTGTTGACGTTGCTCCCACACTTCTTACATTCTTGTGGGCTGAAAAAGAGTATACAGGGGAAATTACACCAAACTAATTTTACAAATGTAACACATAAAGGAGAGGCCTACAAAGCTGTCTTTCCTCTTGTGTAATTGCTAATTGTGGCATATGAATTTAGCTCTTTACTACTGGGGGATGTAACTCAAAAAGATAAAGCACGTCATGCAGGTAATTTATTTTCATCTTTTGCAAATCAAGTGAGTTTTCCTAATCCATCGTGCCATATTTAATAACCCAAAGAGAGAAAAAAAAAATAATTTACCAATGTATTTCAGCAACAATTTTTCATGGCTTGCCACTGGAGGAAGAGGCCCCAAACCAGATTATACTCATCTCAATATGAGGAACCACATCTCCTGCCCAATAGCTCCACCAGACACAGGCTGCAGATTTCTGTATTCATCATCCTTTTAAATATCAGCATGCCTTGTCTGGTTTAGAAGGGTGTTGTGCTTGGGAATGGTGCTCCTCAATTCAGCCTCCCACCGAGACTCTTCAAACCTCCCACCATTCTCATTCCCCCATTTTCCCTCCCCAGCCCTTGTGGTGGCTGGAGAGGGGAACTGTATGCACAAAAGGTAAAGACCACAGAACAATTTACTGGAAACAGCAATGTGATACAAAAACAAATAGCAACAGCAACAACACTAATTATAGAATGTCCAAGAAAGAAAATATTCACAGCGACTCTGACAAAAGACACCTGACCTCTCCCTACACCACATTTTCTAGACCAGGAGGAACCCCTTCTCCTCAGAACAGACTCACTTTCCCCTGCCCCTGACAATGACATGAGGTGGTAGAGAATAATCTTCAGGTCCTGGCCATGCCCCTCCTGGCTACTGCAAAAAAATTAACCCTGTTTTGGCTGGAACCAGAATAGATGGGTCTGCAGGGAACTGCCCCCACAGCAGCAGCACGCTTCAGATTCATTTAAAAGCATCACAGAGAAAGTAGTCTGCAAATTCCAACAATGCCTGACCAGAGCTGCAAAAAAAGCAGCGGAAAACTCAGAAAAATACAATCTGCTTCTGAATTGGTTCACCCTACCAAATACCCTTTTCTTTGGTCAAGCAATTTTGCACCACCACACTGAAAGCCCAGTCAGTATTCACAGTGTGACAGCCACATCACACTATCCCCAAAAATGCTGGACTGGGTAATGCAGCAGAGGCCAAACAGGAATGTCTTCCCAGTGACAATTACTGGTAGAATTTCTCTCCCCACAACATGCATTTTCCATTACCCTTTTCTGCCCACACTGGTAAAGTGACCATGTTCAGGTTTTCCATACTAGTAAAGAACAATTTTGGGTGCAGCACAGAAAACAGCCTTATTTGCCCATACAGACTTCACTCCAGCCCAGCACAGCCATCTCTAACTTCTGCTCCTAGCCTAAGTTCTAAGAACCAGCCCAGTCCTTTCTGCAGTCTAAGAAAGACATACCCATGATTAGTGTTGATGATTCATTTTGTCTCACATGGAAAACTTACAATGGGATAAACTCGCTCTGGAGTTATTTCTTCCACCCCCAAGAGTAACATTTCTGAACTTCCAACATGATAATGAGGGCCATAAAAATATTTTGGAGGTATTTGCTAATAGCCTGTATTGTGATAAGCAAACTAGGAAAGGAAGGAATATTAAGTTTTTTCAACTTACATGTAGTTACCCAATGCATTTTCTTTAAAAATAACTACAAAAGGCCCATTCTGATTACACTCTTCCAGGTTCTCTTATATTAGTTGCATAACATATCTTAACTGTCGTTCATCACTGAACAATAATTTACCTTTCTCTTGTTTCATTTTCTTACTCCTGAGCATCGCCTCTGAACCCAGCTTTCTGAAAGTAAAGAAATCCAGGCTGGTGAGGCTGGAGCACATTTCCCATAACCCTTTTTCCCTCTGGACTCTTGGTGGCACACCAGCAGCATAAAATTTTATAAAGCAAGCCTGGATCAGGTTTGAATCATGTCCTCTTCTTCTCCGGCTAGAAAAAAAACTGTGCCCCCATTTTGTTTTGTTTTTCTTCTTAAATATGTTATTATAGTGGTGTTACCATCATTTGTAATTGGCCCAGCTTGAGCCAGCAGCCTGTCCATCTTCAGAGCCATCAAGGATTGGCTCCGCTGGATGTGGTGGAAGCTTCCAGCAGCTTCTCACAGGAGCCACCTCTGTGGCCCCCCTGCTACTGAAAACCAGGCCAGGCAAACCCAACACATCTGGTGATTCATTCCTGTGCACAAACCCCAGGGAATTCTGAACTATGATTTCTATAAATAACCTATTTCATCCCTCTTGTATTCTGAATTGCTGATTACTCAGTATTGGTATTAGGCTTTTATATTTCTGCATCGACACCAACCTATAATAACATGGAACAAAGTTTTACCTTTCAGCCAGACCTTGCTCTCAGATAGGCAAGCATAAATCTGGAGTAAGTCAATTGTTCTTGTGTTTTCCCATGAGTTACACTAATGTAGCATACAATTGGCTCCAGACCACTGAATTAAATTGCTGTACAAGGCAAAACTTTAATGTTAATATTCTTTAAATTAATATAAACATGTCTTTCAGTTATATTTTACATAAGACCAATTTCCAATGCATTATTTCAATTACCTTCTTTTATAGATTCAAGTAGACTTCTAGCAGTGCCAGAAAACCAGCTGGCAAAACTCCTAGGAAGACCAAACTCTAAGTGCACACATTAATATTTTTAAGCTGTGATTTGCATGATGAAAATATAATTACTAAAATGCCCCAGGCTTGGGCAAAATTATGTTCTCTACATGAGATTATTGGTTTTTCATGCACATTTCTCTCAGGGTGTAACCTGCATATACTGTACCACATCCTGTTCATCTCAAAATCAGTATGGCTGAGTTCCTTAACTTCAATGGAATAAAATGTAGCCTATGTTCCCTGTCGACATAAAGAAATTCTACTTCTTGATTTTTTTTTATGCAACATAATCCCAACCTCCTACACATTGACAAGCAAGAAGGATAAACATCCATTTGGTTTACAGCCATCATATAGTGTAGAACAAATTCTTTGTCCCACTAATGCACTCACAGCACATCTGCACTTGCCGTGTGTGTGAGGGAGCAGGACTGACAGCAGCAAAATCATCACCCTGCCTCCAGCAGCACAAGGTGAGGATACTTGGAGCTGGTTATGCTTTTATCCCTCAGCATAATCTGCTAGAGAGAGACTCCAGTGGCACATATGGAGGGGGAAGAGCCTGGGGACAAAGTTTTGTTGTGTAAGGTTTCCCCCACCCCATTCTCCACAGGTAGAATGCAAAGATTATCACAGTTCATAGGATACACCCCGAGTTTCACAGGGTTAGGCCCCACTCATAGTGCAGCCCTCTGCTTCAAAGATTTAATCCCTCACTTATCTCCTTTTACACATATTCAGAAATTGCTATATTGAATTAAGTAACTCTAGAGATGTCAGAGAAAAATCAAGAGACTGCAATATTAGAAGATGGTGGTACATTTCCATCTTTGTTTTGGGCACCAAGCAGTAAGAATAAGAGTGGCTACCTCTCCTGAGAGAGCAGAGAACATCCAGCCTTCCTCTCCAGCCAAGAAACATTCAGCCATAGCATTTGTCCTGTGACTACAAATTAAATGGTTCCATTTGGCTGTCAAAGCTGAAACAGTGCTCAGCCAAAATGCCATTGATGGTTTTTCATACCTACATTATCCTTTAAACATTACCTATGCTTCAGTTGTACATAAAAATAGCAGGGCAGCAACTAAGGTGGGAGAACATGAAGTGTAATATCATTTTCAAAGGGGTTATATCTTCAAGTAAAGTAGCACCAAGAGCTGCATGAATTTGGTGCCTTATAAAGTGGAAAAGGACAGTTTGTTTCACAACATTCATCCAGTACTCTTGAACAGCATCTACATTCTCAGAAAAAGAAACAACCATTGTCATCCAAAGACAACCCTCTTTCCTTACACCCATATTAAATATTCATTTTTCCTCTCTAAACAAACATTCTGCTACTGAGAAGAAAGAAGGATGAAGAAACAATTCACAAAAGACCAAACCCTTCATCCATCCAGCCAGGTACCAAAGCTCTGGCTTGGTCCCATGAGTTCATCCCAGGTGGGAAATGCTCACCTGTACTTGCTCACACAGAACCTGGCCAGACTCACAGGGCTACAAGAACTCTGCACTACAAGCCTGAAGGAAGTGATTCTCTGCCATGCAGATTATCTCTCCTCTTCACCCCTGAGATGCACACATACAAAAACCAATTCACCTGATGTAAACCAAACTGAGTGATGGTTTTTACTGACCTTTTCTCTCCTTCTGGGTTTTGTGCAGTAGCATACACAAAGTTAATTTTTCACCTAACTGCTGCAAAAATATTATTTCAAGACCTAATATTGCCTCTTTGCTCAAGCAAACCTCATGCTGAAATGAATATTTTTTTACTTTATTATTGTTTATACAAGAGCAAAGAAAATTCTTTTTTTATTTACTCTGTAAAGCAAATAAATGAACAGTGAACATTAAACTACTACATGGGTTTAGATATTCCAAATCCCAAACAGTTCCACTTTAACAGATGTGTATTTTTCATCTGTATAACGAATGCTTCTAAATATACCCGGAGAAAAGAAAGAATATTTACCTTTTTAATATTTAATATTTTGCAGTCATATAGATGGAAACAATTGAAAATGGGTATATATCTGGGCAAAGAAAAGATCTCCATTACAAGGCTGAAACAGGTTTGATTGCAAAACCCTACCATGTTTTGCATCCTGAATGCCAAATAAAAACCAGCTGACCCCAGAACATTGAGATGAACTGTAAATAATACAGTGAACAATCAACTGCAAAATATTATTTCAAATCTTGTACAGTGGTTCATACCCATTCTATTTATATGCTGAAATACTTGAAAATTATATCAGCTGAAACTTCTGCCTCCATCCCAAGGCCCCACATTTATCATTTTATAAATATTATTTGAAGGCTGTTCATTTCAAAGCGTCACCAATTGTGATTTTTCTCATTATCCCTTAAAATCCTCCTCACGTAGCCAACATTTACCCATTTCCTGCACACTCTGCTAACAGAGCAATGGGCACAATATGGCAAAGAGGATGGGAGAACTGCTGGTGGGACCTACAGGAACCTCCCTAGAGCCCTGTGCTCTCCACAGGACAGGCAGGACAACTCCCAGAGACCAGTTTTTTAGAAAACTGAACTATGTCCTTCACATCATATAAAGGGAGAAAAATAATGGTTATTCTTTGCCATGTAAATTACATATTAATATATTTTTACTTAAGTAAATTTCAAGAGATAAATTTAACCATGTTTCCTCTAATAGTACAAGTGAAACCAGATTATTTGATCGTTTCATAGTATTTGTACTGCTTTTTCAATACCAAAAATTATTGTTGTATACAGAGCAAAGGTCAATATCACTATAATAACTACACTGTGAAAGATTCACTCCCCACCTCTTTAATCTGTGTATCACCTGTGAAAGACTCTCCACCCAAACCCCATGGAGAATTTTTGTTTTTATCTTTATCTAATCCTTTCTTCTTCTTTTTACTTAATTTTTGTCAATTGCTTTCTTAGAAACATCGTAAGTAATACAAGATTGTTCATGGGGAACTGAAGCCTAGAACTCCATGGCTCAAGTTAAGACCTTGTAATTTGAACAATTTGAGCAGACCTTGACCATTCGAGCAATATACCAGTCTTCATATCCTACACCAAAAAAAATCAGTCGTTTCATGCAGGTTGTTATGTCTGAGTCTTTTATATGCAAATGAAAAGTTACAAATTTTTTGCAAATTAAGGCTATCAAATGGGGCACTTTTCTGTTGTTGCCTTTTATTTCAGCCAGTGCACTTGAAAAGTTCTAATCACATATGCCCAGGACAGCACATATATTGGGAAGGATAAACACCTCCCTGAGGAAAGAAGAACAATGATCAGGACCAGCCCTGGCTCTGGGGCTATTTTCTCTATTTCGCAATGTTTTGTTGGGTTTCTTTTACATAACATTTCACACACTTAAACATGCACAGCCAATTATACTCAATTTATCTATTCCTCTGCTACAGATTTCTAAACAGGCTGTGTTCATTCCTTCAGTTTTGTTAATATATCATTTTGGCTGTATGAAAATGCCTGACGAAATAAAGAAGATTCATGAGTTTGATTACCAGCATTTATAATTTGCAGGATCAAGGTGTCAAAAGCACAAACTACCTCTCCAAAAGAGAGAGCTGGCAAACTGTCACCGTAGCACACCACTACAGCAATGACAGAGACAAAACAAAGGAGCAGTACATGTAACATTCCTGCTTTGTGAGCCCCTATTTTAGCATTACATCACCAATCTTTGCCCTTGAAGCTGTAGGTAGGGGAACTCTAAGAAAACAGGCTGAGATAGGGAAGCTGAGCCTGGAGAAGAAAAGGCTCTGTGGGGTTCCTCAAGGGGCTCCAAAAGAGCTGGAGAGGAACCACAGACAAGGCACGGAGGGACAGGACAAGGGGAATGGCTTCCCACTGCCAGAGGGCAGGGTTAGATGGGATATTGGGAAGGAATTCTTCTGTGTGAAGGTGATGGGGCCTTGGCACAGGTTGCCCAGGGAAGCTGGGGCTGCCCCTGGATCCCTGGAAGTGTCCAAGGCCAGGTTGGGCAGGGCTTGGAACAACCTGAGGTAGTGGAACGTGTCCTTGCTCATGACATGGTGTGGAACAAGATGGTCCTTAAGGTCTCATGCAACCAAACCATTCCATGATTCCATAACACAAGCTAGGTTATTCCTTTTTTTCCCTTGAGCCAGTTCAGTTACATCCATCCTACTTTCAAACAATTTGTATGGACCTTGAACACCGCACTACTGTGAAGGTACTGGACTATCATGGAAAATATGTCCTTGCAGAAATATTCCCCATGAGCTTTGTAGGAAATGGCACAGCCATGCATCCTCCCTAGCATCACAGCACTTGTCCCATCTGTACAAGCACCATCCTGTCTCCAGCCTGGGTGCTGGATCATTTTGCAGGTTGTAAGCAGGTAACTGAACCTCCCGGTCTCCAGGATGCAAGTTCACTGATGGTTTTAAAGCTGGTAACCACTTTAAAACCCACTGTTTGGTGGGTAAAGTAAAAATGAGTTTCCACCTTGAAAGTGAGCATTAATAACCCATAAATAAACTGTAATGGTGAGAGTGGAACAGCTTGTCAGGAGGGATACATATTTTCTACCCTGATAGGAACACACAGAGCATGGAAGAACATATCAAGCCTTCACAACCTGCAGTAGGAAGCCCAGTTTGTCTCCAAGCAGACAGTGCCAACTTGCCAAACACAGCAAATTCACAGAGGGCAGCCCCTCTGTGAGCCACTGCTGTGGCTTAGGAATGGCACTCCCCAGTTCAGTGCTCCTGCTGAGGCTCTCCAAACCACACTGCTGCTCACTCTGGGCATGAGGTTGATACTATGGAATAAGGGGTGGATAACATCCAGCAGCTGAAGAACACAACCTGTGCACATTGCACCACTGCAGCCAGACACAGACACACCCCACAGCTTCTCCCCACGGGCTCTGCTGTGTCCCAGTCACCTGGAACCAGAAGAAACTGGAACCATCCTCCCTTACAACCATCAAGGTTAATTCTCTTACAGGGAGTAACATTTGTGGGCAGGTCTTGCTGGCATTTGATGTTCTGGAACACAGCAGCGTGGCATAACCTGCCTCAGTGCTGCCCCTTTCAGGAGTTGCCCCACAGAAAACAAGAACTGCTGCTTTTTGTGCCCTATTGCTTTTAAAGATCCTAATTTCACACCATCATGTGGGTTCTGTATACATTGCAGAATCTCCTTACACAGAATTCCTGTTCTCAGGGCTTATATTTTTAATAGAAGATTGATATGCACAACCCTTTTTCTAATGAGCAGTGATAAATAATCCCAATTAAATACCTAATATGAGAGTATTTGCCCTTCACTTATAATTGCCTTTTCCACTCATAAAGGGAGATATTTTTGTCTCACTTATATATTTACTTATCATTTTCCCTCCCATGTTAACATTTCCACTGCCATTTGACATTTCATTCTCAAGATTTTCTCTTCCAATTATTTTTTATTGGCTGTGATTTTGTGTCTTTTATTAGAGGTGCAGAGGGCCATCTGCCAGAAATTCAACCCCTGCTGCAGAAGCCTTTTGTCAACAGCTTCATCTAGACAGCTGAGCACTTTGGGTTGGTTAAGGCCATTATTTTTATTCAAACTGAGAAGCACTAGTATTTCCTCATTATTTGCACTCAAATACTCTTTATCTGTTCCCACATTTTGTTCAGCAGCTTACAGTCCCCCCTGACTTGCAGTGTTAATGGTTACAGAGTTGTTTCCTCTAATTGAGCAGTGACCCGTTAACGTCCCAGACTATTTTTACTCTTCACTACTTCAGGTTCCTTTGCAGTCCCTTTTGCAGCCAGCAAAGCTGCATTGCTTGTATTATTCCAAGCAGCAGACTCTTTTTCTGAGACTGCATACCAGCTCCCTTAACACCATTACCCAGCTCTTTTCCCCATTCTAGCACTGTCTTTGGTGTTAGCAGGGTGCTAAACCTTACTTGTTCGGCTATTCAGATTACTTCAACTGGGCACTGTCACTTCCCTATACAGTAAATGCTTATCATTCCTCAATAATAATTTGTAAAAAATACTCAGCAAAGCAATAACTTTTCAGCTGCTGTTTTTATCTCTACATCTGTTTCTTTCCTCTTGCCAGTTCTTGGGGTAAAGAGAAAGATTTTTGTCTTACTTTCCTTTCCACAGCTGTTTGTGTTGGAAAAACTTAAGGTCTCTACAAGAAGATTTTCTAAAATACCTTATCAAAGCAGCTCTTTGAGTGAATTTGGAAAATTCAAACTATTCCTTCTATCAAGTACTTTAGGAGTAGTTTGGGCAGGATTATAATTGATGCATACTATTAAGGGTCACTGAATGCTAAAAAGGAAATGGAATAAATGTTTTTAGTCCTTCTCTTCTGATGACTGTCCCTGAACAGTCCCTGAATCTGCACTGTGCTGTCCTGCTCTGCACAGCCTGGGCAGCTCATGAGCAGCAAGACTTTGTTACCATACAGGGCTTCAGGCCAACAGCAACAAAGCTCAGATCCTCCACTAGCAAAATGCTAATCCCTGGAATTATTGCTTTTCTATTTTGTGATCCCAGCCCTAGACTTCTCTGGATTCACTCCAGGCCTGCTTCTTGAGGCTCCCCAAACAGCAGATGCTGTTGGCTTCCCATTGCCTCTACAAAAGGGGCAGGCAGAGAGACTGGCTGCTGTAATTGCCTTGAACAGCCCTGTGCCAGCTTGAAACCAGGCCAGTGCTGCAGAAGGGCAAAACACTTGAGTTATCTGCAGGGCTGCCACAATCCTGAATCAGAACACTTCAGGTCAAAAAAGGGAGTTCCACTAATCTGCAATTTCCAGGCCACAGCTTTGTATTTCAAAGAGCAGTTGGAGACTTGGCTTGACTCTGATCTCATCAGCATCTTGCACCAGAGCCAAAAGCCCCAGGACCCAGAGCTGTGGCTCAGCACAGGCCCTGAACATGGGGAGCTGGGACTTGTTGGCACGAGATCCAGCTGAGCCAACGGGAAACCAACTCCTCCAGCAGCACAGCTGGCTCCTGGAGGAGCACCAGCACAGCAAACATCTCCTTTTCCATGAGCAGTCCCATTTTCCAGCAGCATTCACAGCCTATCCCCTCCCTCCATCTGGAAAGAGGGTTCCAAACTCACAAGAGATTTGTTCCTCAGAAAAGTGTCTGCTGGGTTCCAGCACTCTCACAGTATTGTCACTAAGGCCAGACTTCACTGTCTTAATTCTCCTCCAATCTTATCCTTAAATATACAGCAATCTTTCTCAGTCAGATGTTCCTGCAGACTATCTTCCTAAATTAACATGTCATATGCACAATTTTCAATTTAGCATTTCTTGATTCCATTCACATCATTCCTCAGGAATTTTCTGTGACAGCAGTATTTGAGCTGTATATTAAAAGTGGATTAATGCTTTAAAGACAGACCAGCTCCTCTTAGGTTCCTATGCACTACTGCCATAGGATTTGACTGATTGCTTTAAAAAAAGAGATTGAAATTAATTTTTTTTTCATAATTTTGTACTGAACAAGTGAGAATAACCTCCAGGGAACAACTAACATAATGGTTATCTTTTTTAAGTTTTCAAGAGTTTTAAGGATTAGTAATGGGATGCCTTAATAAAAAGGAAGTTACACTTTGTAACAAAATGGAATATAATTGCCTTGGGTGGCTATGAATTTTCACAAGCTTTGGAAATCCATCTAGACAACTACTGCATGTCTGCAGAGAGTGACACAAGCCTGATTGGTAAGACCTGTGAGTGTATGATCTTAATCAGCAGTATGTTGGTTTATACTTCAGTCATAGGTGGCTTTGTACAGACCCCTGGCCTCAGGCTGGATCACCTCTGATTCTGTGAACCAAACAGCATTGGACCTTCAGCCAAAATTCAGAGGGATCAGATCAATATGACTGCAGATGTTCGGCAGTATCTAGTGACTACCTGCCATGTGCTTCAGTAGCTTCTGGATTTAGTTTTGGACCACCCAGGATGAAGGGCAGCAGCATTATAGGATATTTTTGTTCCAGTTTTCCCATCACACTCTCTTGCAAGCTGAGTTAACTGTAGTTTAAGCTGACACCTTCAACCTAGAGGAGATTTTTAGACTTTCAGTGGTTTTATACAATTTTGAAAGCAGAAGGCTGCAATATCACAGGTTAGAGATCTCTGGAGAGCTCCAGGGCAGGAAAAAGATGTTAATACTGGTTCTAGATTTGGCAAAGCTTGAAGCTGTAATGAGGTTATGCCAGATGAAAAAGTCATTCAAAATAATCTTTTCTATGACCATAACTGCTGTTGTGAAAATTAAATAATAAATCATTCTCTGAGAGGAAGCAATTTTACAAAACAGTTTTAGATCTGAACTCCGACAACCATCATGTTCTTTTTGCACACCTTTCACAACATTTTAGTACAATGACACTTCATATAAAGAACAGAAAAATTAGGCATTTCACATGTGCTGGTTTCACTCCAGAAGAATTCAGCATGGTTGCTAAGATTTTAAAATAAATTAACTCATCTATTTCAGCTAAGTACAAAATTAGAAACACTTTGCATTGTAACATTACCTCTGTGCACTTGCTGGAAAATGAAAATCCATGGAAAATGGAACTGGATAGTTTAAAATGTACCCAATTAAATACAAATAGCCTGACTGGCAACCAGGACCCCAAAGCACTACCTGATTTGCAGCTATTGGAACTGAGCATTTTACATATGTTCTTGTTTACATATCAGTACATTATTAATAAACTTGGCCTGCAGCTCCCATACTGCATTATGGGACACTGAACAAAAGAGAGCACCAAACCTTAGCATGGCCATATGGCAAATGACCAATAGGTGGGGTTTTTTTCCTAATCTATTTCCATATAGGTCACCAAGTTCTGAAAGAATTGAGGAAACAGCTTCTGTAAGCAGAGGTGAATTGCTACAGTTCATTTTATCAGTGCTTCATTGATGACACACCTGAGCAACTTTCCAATACTGTGGTATGGAAGAAAAGACTGAGAATTGAGCATCCCAAACCAGCTGTGGTAGGCAGCCATGAACATGGCTAATCTCATTAAAGAGACAACAGAATTTATGCCCAATTAGATGGGCTAGATGGCTTCATCTGAAGTTTTAACATAAACATTAAAAGGAAATGTAAAGTTCAGTGCAGTCCTCAGAGCCTGGAGCCAGCAAAGGGTGAAGAGAGACCTTTAAATGTCACTGGAGCAGAAAGTTGTTTTGCAAGCAGTCCTGCTAGAGAAAACATGTTTAAATCTATATGGAGCAGAAACTACTTCTACTCTCATAAGATGCAGACTTCCTCTACTTAAAGGAATAACTGAGATAAGAAATTAACCCTGTCAAGACTCTTGAAAACTCAAAAAGGTGAGAGTGGTTATAAAGTGGGGATAATTCATCAAGAGGAAAAGAGGCAATCATTAAGGCCAATGTCTTTATTGCCTGTGTCCAGGGAATAATACTGAGTTGAACTGGGAAATGCAAACTATCTCCTCTGATGCAGGTTGCCAATGCGAAAAACAAACACATTTAGGGGTGTTAATTTTTGTTAATTTCTTCATGTTCTAGATGTTAACCTCCAATGCATGTATTTTCAGGCTGTAAGACTGGCTGCTTGGCCAGGATCAACATCTCACGGGAGCTGAAAATAGCTTTTTGAACTGATCTTTATCTTCAAGCAGACAGGGGAAATGCCTTTCTAATTAAGTGACCCTTTTTTCACAGAAATTCTCAGTAAGGATGGAGAGAAATTCTAAGGAGGAACAAGGGGCCAAGTGAGGCAGGGCTGTGTGGGTGCAGGAAGAAAAGCTGGCCAAGGAGCAGAATTTGTTGTGATTCTAAAAGCCATCAAGGTGACTGAACCCAGAACTGGAAGTAGCGACTGACCTGCACATAGATCAGGGGAGAGTTGGGTGTTAAACCTTCATTTTATTATTTCATATAATCTCATGGTAAAAACCTAGTTACACTAGTGGGTAAATAATTTTATTTTTTTTTAATTTAGAGAGACTTTCAAGTCTTGTCTGAATGCCTAAGCAGTAATGTTTAAGTACATCTGCCTCAAAGATTTGGCCACAAGGGACCTGTTAAAAAAACACAACAAATTATTCATTGGGCACCCATAATCTTACATTCCTTGTCCTCAGCTACAACAGTTTCAGGACATTTCATTTAATAAGCAGACTTAATATGTTCCACTTAAGTCTTTAACTCATAGGTTTTATTCTGCCATGAGTATGGAAACATTTGCATAAACATTTTAAAACTGTCACATCACCTCTTCTTTTACCTCAAACATTTAAAAAGTTTATGGGGTTTAGTTTTCTACATATTAGAAGTAGAGTTAAAGATTTACTGCTATTATAGTCTCTGATATTGCCTAATAGTCCTTAGCCAGTTTGATAGGGTAACTAATATCCATAAAATTTGAGTTACATTACAGGGAAAAAATTACACTCCAGACATGGAGTGTCATAATTTGGAAAATAAAGCAAAAGTGTATGTAGAGAAAGCAGGAGAGAAAACCAGAAAATTACTTTGTTGCAGCTAACAGAGACAAAAGGAGTGATGAGATTACCTCACACGCTTTTTGCATACAGTGCCTTACAGAGCTGTAATAAAAAAACCCTGCAATTTTTCACAGTTTTAAAAAACAGCTGCCATTGCCTCAAGTAGCCTAGTGAAATAACCCAAAGTAGAAAACATCCACAAAACAGGCATGCTGGGATAAACATGGAACCATGCATTTAACATGTGCTGTCACAGATTTATCCATCCATGGGAGTGTGCAAGCACACACATGCATATTTGTAGCCTCGGATATGCGTGAGCTGAGCAAAGGATTTGGGGATTACTATTGATCCATGCCCTGTCTCTCTTTGACATACACAGGCCACACTCACACCTAAGGTCTGGTGGGTTTGCTCCACTCCAGTGACACAAAGCCATTGTAAACCTTGATCAGCTGTGCAGCAAAATTGGATTCACTGCACATCTGAATCTCCAAAGCATGGAAAAGCATCTGAAGGCTACCAGTAAGCCTGGCCTTGCGCTTCCCATAAAAGCTGTACGTGCACCAGAGATGATCTATCTGCAGTGTATGTTGTATTCCTGCCATCACTTTCTCTCCCAGACCACCTCCAGTAAAATGCCTGTACATTCTCTGAACAATATTTTACTCATCAAACAAAAAAAAAAAAGTTGGTTTAGCTTAATCTAGAAATCTTACCGTTTATGACAAATAATAACTTTTAACTGATAAACCAATCCATGGCTGTGACTCCTCAGTGAAATACCCTGGCATACTAACTGGCAGATCTTCAAATTATTAAAATTATAATACGAATCCGAGCAGAGTTCTCTTGGGGAAACTTGCCTCTTCAGTAGGAATCAAACAGCAACTGCTAAAGCCAAGTTGTACTTGTGATTTTCAGTTAATATATTTTACCTGAATTTCACTATTCGTGATATTTCAGTCCAGCTGAAACCAGAAAAAAATTTAAAAGTTTCATTATTTAGGAAGGAAATAGCTCAATAGCTCATGCCATTTCCCCTTCCATTGCTGTAGCCAATTCCATGTGCACGTGCTCTGAAAGTGCAGCAGAGGACTCACACTGGTGCTGAGTGTTGCATAATCACAGGAGTAGAGCAGGTCCTGCAGTGTCAGCACCGGTCCCCAGAGGCACAAAGCCCAGAGCCACACGGCACTGAGAGCTTCCCTTATGGCCCTGAAGGCCATCCTGCTGTGGCAGCTGGCAGGGCTGAAGCACGGACCAGGATGCTGGCATCGATTTTGGAGCATGGCCCACCAGTAATCAAAACTTTTGTGCAGCAGCATGAACACATTTTGCTGCTGTATTATTTCAAAGGCTTTTTTGATAGATTTTTCTCTTGAGGTCCTTTTAATAGATAGGTTTATTGAATGAAAACTTTCTCCTACTCCCTGTGATGATCAACCATGTTCAGGGAGAGCACTAGATAAAATATAACAAGCCAGGAAGAGAGCATAACAGAAGCTTTGAATGAGGGCTGCCACATACTATATCTTATCTAGATATAAATATTTCATGTTTAAGGTGTGAAGTATTTTCAGCAAAACCACTTCAATGCTTTTTTTGAGAATTAAACTACCACTTCTATTCATTTCAGTACTGAGCTGTAGCTGCCCAGCCCTGCTCAGTATTTAGCTCCTATAAAATATTTACACAGTCAAGACTCCTCCCACTAAGAAATTAAACCACTTAAAATGTAATCAGCCTCAACTGCTTTATACTCAACAGTAAAAACAAAGGTAAAAATATGGTAAGATATGTTTATCCACAGCAGCTTACAGGACTGGACTAATTACTAAAAAGAGACCAAGCCCTTATAATAGAGTGTTTCATGGTCAGAACAGAAGAGGATGTTCAGTGACAGTGTCAATATCCCATTTGGCTGCAGAAATACAAAGACAGATGGGGAAAAAAAATAAGGAGAGCCAAATGGCAGTGATCTCCAAATCTAAAGTAAAAGTCCTTGAAAAGGAACAAAGTGCAACTTATTTTCATCTTTTCTTAACAAGTCATTTACACACCTTCAAGTAAGAATTATAAGAAGAAAGAAGGGTGTCAAGACTTAAGAGAATAATGGAGACTAGGCCTACAGGATAAATGGAGAATACCTGGAAAAATCTTGCTTTGCATTACAAGTAATTACAGAAGTTTTTGGGAGTATTGCAATCTTGTCTTCTAAGTCAATCAGGCATCTGCCTGGAAATTATAACCCAAGGAGTCACTTTCCATATAAAGAAATGAGCTGTGTGTGCAGCCTTGCAATGATAACCCTCTCCAGGGGAGGTTTGGATTAGATATTAGGAAAAATGTCTTCACCAATTTTTGTAAGGAAGGGCTGTCAAGCACTGGAATAGCATACCAGGGTGATAGCAGTGGTGGAGTCACCATCCCTAGAAGTGTTCAAAAACATGTGAATGTGGCACGTGGGAACAGAGTTTAGTGGTGAACACAGTAGAGCTGGTTAACAGCTGCACTCAATGACCTTAAAGGTATTTTCCAACCTTATTGATCCTATAATTCTATGATATTAGCACTATGACTAAGAATGCTCCCACCAGGTCAGAGGCTCATTGCTTCTGTACTTGTTTTCTGCTCACCTAGAGAAGCAGCTTACTATTAATAATAGCACTGACGAATTACTCAAATACTTTTGTTTATAACTTCATGATGCACTGTTTTAGCACAGTGGCAATACTCAGTATTTCATTTAACACTGCTAGATCTTGAAGATTTGCATTGGCATTTAGCAGTCTGACATACTGTGCTTCCTAATATCTGTTGTGTTCATTCAGCATCTTTCCCTGTCTAGCCACCAAAAAACCTCTGAACAAATCATCTTCCCAGCTCTGCTGCCCCTGTGAGCCAGAGAGCACAGCTCCCCTCTAGGTCAGGTCAGGCGGCTCCAAACCAGTATTTTTGAAATAATGAGCTCTCCAATTAAAAAGGTGCCTTGAAGTGATGGATACGTGCTACAGCAGAAGTCAGAAGAATAAAAGAGATTTTCTGCAATGAAAACTCTTACTTTTGGCTACTGTAGAAAAATGAAAACCAGTAAAGGCAAAATAGAAAGAAGAGAGTCATGACTCTTCTGGATTTGCTTCAAGTGTATATAAAAACCCATCACATTTGGTTCAGGCTTGCCCTGGGTCATTAATAGGGCATCCTCAGTAACTCCCATTCCAGGCAGGACAAATATTTACACATAATATATCTCAGCACATACAGCTTCTAGATATATATCAGCCATAATACTAACTTCAAAGCAGGTTTCTGTTACTTTATGGCTCAAAATACAATATTTTCTGGAGGAAATAAGAGACTCTGTCTTGGCTTCAGCACTCTGCAGTTGCATTCAGTGACAGAAAATACATTTAAATATCCAGGGACAGGCATTATTTTTAGAGACATCAAGCAGCTGGATTCACTGCAGACCAAGCTGAGCCAGGCACAGAACATAAGTCTAGACTCCCATCAACAGACTGAGGAATATCTTCAGGAATAGAAAGGACTTGTAATAACATTCAAGCAGAAAGCATTTAATTCTAAACACATTCTATCACACACATCTGTAATGGTCTTTGTACCCTCCTATTATCACATATACTGAAGCATAAAGCAATCAAGCTAATTATTTTTCTTGCTTGGCATTGTCCTATACTTTACAGTTCTTTTTACAAGAATTGCTTAGAGGTTATAATCACTACTCTGTGTATAATCACAGCTTCTGAAATGTCTGTTCAATCATCTGAAGCTTTACTTCTGTTCTGCCCAACAGCCTTGACCAAATGATCCTTGATGAGTTCAAACATATTGACCCCATCACCCTGCAGTCTTTTCTCAGAGATAAATAACTTCAGTGTTGTAAATGTTTTATTAATATTTATGCACCCTCATATCATATGCCATATGCTAACATTCCCTAAGCCAACACAATAAAAAAAGTAAAAATTCAAATGTATTTTGAGTAAATTTCTTCCTGTAAGTTCAGGGGACACTGTAAATGGGAGGTGCCCTGCTACAACTCCAGTTCCAGTTCAAACCTATGGATCTATCACCCTTTAGTCTACTCCCTGCACAGGATTACACACATAAAATTCACAGCTCGTACTTCCCAAAACTCAGTAAATCCAGAAAGAATGTAGCTCAAATAATCCCCTTTATATTAATGGCATAATGACAACCTGTTCTTTTTATCAGCATGAATCTTACAACCATGAATTATAACAAGTACAAATCTCTGGAGATGCAAATTTTCACACAAGTTAATATAATGTTGAAATGTATACAAAATACCAGTACATACATTTGGAAAACCCATCATATATAATGAGTCTCAGTAAGATATTATGGTTAGGACATCACATCCTATTGGTACCACAACATACTCTTACATAATTATTTAAGTAAAGCATTGCTGTATTTCCACTGGAATTTAGATTAGTGTCTCATTTAAAATACAAGGTCTTGCACTTCAAAGATTTAGTAGATTTTATTTGCTCTAGACTACAGCAGTGAGTATCACACAGCATTCATTCTTCTGTTAATGTTCTGCAATGATAGGTGTGAGCCCAAATAATTGCCAATTTGTTATCTTACAAGCGGATAAAGTTTATCAATGCAATACTGCAAAGTACTCCATACAGGAAAAATGATGGCACTAACTGGAGTATCTGATCCTCAAATAACATGGGGGTTTAGGGGAAGCAATTTGACAGAAAACCCAGAAAGCAGGAAATCAACTGTTTTGGAAGTCTAGGGAGTATTTCAGATGTAAAAATTTGGTAATTTTGTTCCAGTACTCTGTTTCTAATGACCTGTCCATATTTTCATACTGTGAGGGCATGAAAAATTTAAAACTCTATGAAGGACAAGATAAAGTTCCTGAAGGTACCACTGAAGTTGGGCAAGTCTGTTTTTGGTGTCTGACCAGACCTGAGGACACATGAGCAGTTCCTGGACCTCACAACTACTGGTGTCTCTCCTCTCTGACTTACACACAACCCTTTCTTTGCAGAGCCTGTCTGAATGATGTCCTGCTCCAAACCTACCATCAAAGGGCTCTTGAGATGGCATTCCATGATTAGGTTGCTCAGTGCTCACCCCATTTGCTCCTAGTCCAGGCAACAGCACTGCTCTTTGAGAATGTATTTATTCACAACCACATGTGCATCAGATGTAGCAATTTTTTAAAAAAAATTAGTTAAGTTTCATTCCCTGTGTCACAACAGGGACAAACTACTCAAGAAGGAAACTTCAACTGGCAAGATCCAATACAAGTACTTTTGCTTTAACTAAATTAAAATGAAATGTCACTAATATTGGTGGTGAATCATCTGATGTCCTTCCCATCTCTTAATTACAAAAAGGTAAAATTTCCTCTTTTTCCTCAGACCTAAACCTCAAATTTTGAGGAACAAAACCACCTCTTTTCTGTTATTATAACTTTCATTTCACCTTTCTATAGAGGAGGTGATTTACAGCCACAAATCACTAAAATTGCATCTGCCACTGTTACATTTTTCTGCTTCTTCAAAGCTGATTTCAGCATTTTTTGATGTCACAGGGTATAAGGTTTTATTGACCAAGAAAACATCCTGAAATACATTTCCATCTTCCTCCTATTGATTTTAGTCAAGCATGGCAATCATTTCAAATCAGACATTTTACAGTCAGCCAGAACAATCTGGAACAGACAACAATAGAATTGTTTTATGTACAACTGGGTGCATGAAGGGCTCAAAAAACCACAAAAAGTGTGTGGGTTTTTATTCCAAACTCAATAAACAGGGTCTCATTCCCAAAGAATCAGTTCTCCACAGTCTGTCAAAGCACACAGATAAGGTAAAAGACTGGCAAACAATGCCTTAGAGTAGAAGATCTGAGGAGATCGATCCATTTGGATTATCAAATGAAAGGTTACATGGTGGCTTGATCACAGCCTCCTGCCATCTATAAAAATTTGACAGTCCTGGAATCCAGCATGCTAAAGCAGACCAGACTGAGAGTAGCTCAACAAACCAGATGCAGAATAAAGGCAAGTTTTTAAGTAACCAGCTGGAATTAGAGGTCATGGGGCTGACATGGATCTTCTGCAACTGGAAAGGCATGGTTTAAAAAAAAATAAAATAAATGGACCTTCTCAGTGGCTTTCAAATTGTTCTATTTGTGGAGATCTGAAAAACTTCAGAAGATGCAAACTTCCAAAAATGCTTTAGCATGCTGGATTCCAGGACTGTCAAATTTTTATAGATGGCAGGAGGCTGTGATCAAGCCACCATGTAACCTTTCATTTGATAATCCAAATGGATCGATCTCCTCAGATCTTCTACTCTAAGGCATTGTTTTCCAGTCTTTTACCTTGTCTGTGTGCTTTGACAGACTGTGGAGAACTGATTCTTTGAGGATGAGACCTGTTTACTACAAATGAAAGCATATCTACTCTTGTGCTACTTTGCTTTGCTAACTAAATGTAACGCTAGGATCTAAAAACAGCACACAGACCACTGGCCTTATTCACTAGCACTTAGTTCAGAGAAGCTCAGTTGGCATAAGAGCCCCCACTATCAATTCCCTGGATCACTCCCATCATCTCCAGTTCTGTGAGCGCTGCTAGGACAGGGGGAGGACACAAAACCATGCCACCAGAGAAAATAAATGCGTCAAAGATCCTTTGGAGAAACCAGCAGCTGAACAGGTACAAAGAAGATGATGCAGCAGGAAAAACCAGCGGAGAATAATGGCTCCGAATGGAATGGCCCCAAACTTGCCAAGTGGCAGTAATATCCATTAAGATGCATACTTTTAACTTATGCAAATGGCGTTCCCTGCTTGATTTGTACCTCATATGATCTACCCCTCTCACTCCAGCTTTTACTCAATGGTAAAGAATACACCAGGGAAAAATCCTGCATTGAAATTTCTGTCATTTTTCTAAGTGAAACCACAAAGAAAAATGTCTGGCATGCTAATCACTTCCAAAGCCTCCTAATTGTTTTCCAATGGAAGCTGATGATGACATGATGGCTCTCTGAAGACCCATATTCAGCAAAACTACTTTCCTATTGTTTCATGCATTAACTACAAGTCTCAGGAACAGTCCCGTACTCTAGGAAGTATTTTCTACACTACAAGTCAAAGTTTGTAATGTACAAAAAGTGAAGTTTATACCACACAAAGCTCTAGGAATTACATAAACACACACAAAGCTACATGTAAAAGGGCAAGGCCTGCTGCCTCCTTCAACATCTCCTGCCCAAAACTGCTCAGTCCACATTAATGGGACAGGGCTTGGAACAACTCCACAGGCAACACAATGCTGTAAAGATCTGGTAGGGAATACGTGAAGATATTCTGTAACAACTGTGTTCATGTGAAAATCACTTCTATCTTTAAAAGTTTCCCCAAAACTGTGTAATTTCTTTAACAGACATAAGAGTCTTTAGTTCTTTATACACAAAATCAAAGCAAAGATCTAAAAGTTTAATACAGGGAGGATTGGCACAGAGTAGTAACAATAAATACCATACTACATTCTTCTTTTAATCGCTGAATGGTATTGACTTAATTGCTTCTGACACAATGCCATAAGATCTCATTTATTAAGTCAAGTTATGCCACCAAATTACTCAAAAGATTCATTTTTATTCTGAGCTGCAACTCCTATTAAAACTAATATGTGTAACCCTTCTCAAACATTAACCAGCAGAATAAGGCATAGTAAGTACAAGGTACATGACCAAGGTAGAGGGTACAAAAGCTACACATGGAGCAGACACTTTTTACTTTAGTTTTAAATGTAAGGGGTTTGTTCATATGGAGGAGCAGCTGTTTTAAAAGATTTCTGCTGTTCTTGCCTTGCAGTCATCAAACCATAAGAATTCTCAGTGTGCCATTAAACAATGAGGGAGCTCTTGTTCAATGTATGTCTAACCTCAACAGTGAACTCTGTCAAATATACACCCCCACAACAGCATGGAATATTTCCTGTGATACCTCTATGGGGCTATTTAAAAGCATAGGTCTGATTCAAGAATGGGTCTTTTTTTTTTTACCTTGCAGCCTGCACCTGATTTTTGTGGAACAAGCCTTTAACCAGGAATGACAGAGTTTTCTATCTCAAATTGTGTCCAATTAAATGAGTGATTTATTAAAACTGATTAAAAAGACTTAAAGAATATTTTAAAAACTACTAAATGTCAACACCAAGTCAAACTGTACTAGTTATTTGAAAACAATTATCCTGACATGCAAATAGAATTTTGTGAACATACAGACTCAGGAAAATTATCCTCCACACACAACCAAATACTGAATGATATTCCAAAACTGCCTTTTTGATTTGAGAAAAATTAAGCTATTTAGAAGCAAATAGATTTCTATTTAAATCTCAATTTCATTTTCCAGTGGACTGTATTATCAAAGAAATTGCCCACATTAACAATAAAGGAAGCATTTAGAGCACAGAAGTATTCATAGGGCAATTAGTAATTGCAATGATAGACTCAATCTAGCAGAAGGAGAGGGAATTTTGTCAAAGGTTAGACACAAGATATTTGATACAGCTGCCTCCTCTGCTGGTGTAGATCCAGGGAAGACTCAAACCCAGCTCCCTGGCTACTTCTGCATTGCAATGGCTCAAAAGGAAAGCTGAGGGAGGGGAGAGGAGCCAAATCAGGCAACAGTGGAATTTTTCAGTATTTCCACCACAATTTGAAGCAGGGAGAGGAATGGGAAAACTGGCCTCAAAAAGGGGGCTGCTATAGAAAGAATGTTCAATGAAAAGGCAGTTTTGTCAACACAGAGCATCAAAGAAATAATGAATGGCTGAGGTCACTTCAAGTGCCTTTAAAAGTAATGAACCCTCATCTCTTAAGTCCCCCACAAACACCCTAAGCCTGGAAACCATTTGTCTATTACACAAAAGTTGTCTCTTCTCCAAGAGAAAGCAGGCAGCACTTGTGGGGACATTTGGGAACCATCCTCACCAGTGTTTACCTGCTTCCTCAGTCAATTGGCATCAATAACATGTGGAGAGCAAGGAATGCTCATAAAGGTGGCAAATGGCCGTTACCCAGAGGTCTCCCAAGAAAGGAAAAAAAATTCTATCTAGTTTCAAGACTGAGCACATACTGACATCAAATGGTGGAATAAAACATCCTTACCTATTCTCCGTAGGGCATCCCTTGGTTTGGAACACCACTTTCCAACCTGAGCTATTTCCCTGAAGGTAATGGCCATCTACCCAGCATTTTATCCATTCTCCTCTGCCGAAGGCTTCAGCTTGCTCTAATCAGGGAAAAAAAAAGGAAAAAACTAATTAAGGGGTGCATTTCTGTATTTGCCAGGAGAAACATGCTCATTTGTCTGACAACTGTCACAATTCATAACAACCAGAGTAATGGATAATGTGCATTTCACTCACTTAGATAATGATTAACGCTAATCATTAACAACTCAATACATTAGTTAGACATGAGAGTGGCCAATCAATCTGACTCAAACTAGGGATAGCAAATTTAGTAGCAGATCAAAGTGAAAGCTTCCAGGAAATCATTTTCCAACACATTTGAATTTCCACCATGGGTGCTGAATAGGGGCACCTTTCAAGAGGCTCTTAATTATGTGACAAAGGTATAAGGCAAATCTACAAAGCAACTACTAAAAATGCAGAGGAGCAGTACTCTTACACAGGTAAACCAGACCCAATAGTTCTGACTATCTTACCTTTTTTAATTGTGAAAAGAAATCAGATTCCAGAATTTATATCCAAAAATACAAACTGTGTATCTCTTCTGCAGGTTCTGTGCATCTGCATGAATCCATGCATACACACACAGTACTCGGGATACAGACTCACATATTTCTCACAAAAACAGCCTTGTATCCCAGCATCATTAACAACTTGGACATTCACTACCAACATTTCCTGTATCAGAAAGGGGTTGCTCCTCTTGGTGTTCCACTATTGAGGTATAATCTGGATTTCTGTGTCCTGATTTGGGCTCCCAAGCATAGCAAAGACATGGATGCACTGGAATGGGTCCAGTGGAGGGTTACTAAGATGATCAAGGGCTGCCATGGCACCTGAGAGAAGAGGCTGAGATGGGTTTGTTTAACCACCCAAAGAGGAAACCCAAGGGTGAATGTTAATGCTGCCAACCACCACATCAGAAGAAGTTGACAAAAAGGGTTATCAAACACTGGAACCATAACAAGTTGTGAAATATTCCATCCTTGGGCAGAACTTAGCCAATCTGATCTAACTTGGAAGTTGAAGCAAACCATGAAGCCAGCCATGTGGAAACAACCTCCCCATGAAAGTCATTCTGTAATGACTGGAACACAAGTTAGTTGTGATAATTTAACACTTTCTATTACATTGTTCCACACAGGCGTTGTCCTTTGGAAAATAAAAATAGTCTAATAATAAATTAAAAAGCAACCTGAAAATATGCTAGTTTAGGTATAAAAATTATTAATTTAGATCCCCAAACTCTCCAAAATGAGGAAGAGATGGTCAACTAAACCAGAAGGAAATGTATCAGGCGTAAAGTCCTCTCAATGTGTGCTGCACTCTCCAGCACTTAGTCTGGTTTTTAAGTGCCTTTTAATTCCCTTTTTTTCTCTAATCTTACACCAAAGCTGTACATAAATATACACTGACATGCCTGAGAGCTACACCAAAAATAAACTTACACAGAATCCACAGTGAAACAAATTAATCCTTGGCACTATGTCCTGTGTGTAATGACAAAAGGGATGAATACAACCCAAGCACATGTAATCCCATGCCAGATGCAGCTCCTTTTTGGAGTCCTCTATTCTCTGATTTTCTTGCCATCTTCCAGCAGTGGGACTCCTGGTCAGGCTCCAACTCTTCAATTTTTGCATTTTCTCCAAAGCTCCAGTACTCTCTAATTTCATGGGTTTTCAAGGTGACCCCCTGTGTTGTGTAGGAGTGGTCTGGCCTTAATCTCAGTTTTCACACCAAATTCAGCCAGCAAATCCTTGCCCACTACTGTGTCAACTCAGCTGTTCCATGTTTCTTATTGCAAAAAAAAAAAATTTACATCAAAGACCATTTCAGAGGGAAGGGCTGCAAAACCCAGGATTAGCAGTTGGAGCCATCAGTGCATCATGAACCAATAGCTGTGTGATTTCCAGACAGATTCCTGCTCCAGGGACAGAACGCTCTCACACTGCAGCCACTACTCTGGCCTTTGATCCATGTGCTGACTCTAACCATGAGCACTTCTCAAGATGCAACTGGTAATGCAAACAGTGGCTTAGTTATATGCAGAAAATATTTTCAGCATGATAAAAATGTTCTGTCATGTTCCCAATGTAACAGATGTCCTGTTTAATTGCACTTGAAATGCAAAAATATTTGGAGTTTTGCATAATAATCAAAGTACAAAGTTGTATAATAAACAAAGTAAATGCTGTCTTCAGAGAATCCCAGAATGGTTTGGGTTGAAGGGACCTTAAAACTCATCCAGTGCCCACCCCCTGCCATGGGCAGGGACACCTTCCACTATCCCAGGTTGTTCCAAGCCTCACCTAAGCCGGCCTTGGGCACTGTCAGGGATCCAGGGGCAGCCACAGCTTCTCTGGGCACCCTGTGCCAGGGCCTGCCCACCCTCACCTGGGATAACTCTGCCCTCTGGCAGTGGGAAGCCATTCCCCCTTGTCTTGACACTCCAGGCCCTTGTCCAAAGCCCCTCTTCAGCTCTCCTGGAGCTTCTTTAGGCATTGGACATGGCCCTCCCTGGAACCTTCTCTTCTCCAGGTAACACCCCTAGCTCTCCCAGCCTGGCTCCAGAGCAGGGGGGCTCCAGCCCTTGGAGCATCCCTGTGGCCTCCTCTTAAATTGCTCCCAGAGTTCTGTTGCAGCACACCTCTCATTAGGGGTAGAAACGAGCCAAGACACAGACTCATGTGAAAAGGGTCAGTGTCACAGACAACATGAAAAGGGTCCCAGTTTATTCTTCTCTACAATTTAGCCATCCTGACTCTGACTACAGCAAGCTCCTACTGCTGGCTGCCCTGGCACACTGACTGTAGCTATCTCCTGCTCAACTACAACTGCATGTATTAGTCTGCACACTCTGACTGCAGGCTTTTCACCTTCTTGTAAATCCTCAATCCAGCCACCACCTTATGGCTACTACCTGGAGCTGTATTTTTCCATCAAGTACTGTCTGTCTTCTGCTTGTGACCAGAGGGTCAAGCAGAGTTTGAGCGGTGCTGGCCTCTTTTACAGAGCATTAGATTCTCACATGCACTTGTGAAGGCAGTTCAGCAGCAGACACTGTGAGAAAGTTGCTTCACACCCTACCTTGAAAGGGAACATGCAGCCTTTGTCCCCACCTCCTCCATCAGCAGGCCTCCATGGTAAGCTGGATCCAAAAAACCCCACTAGTTCAAGAACAAAAGCTATTTCAACATATTTCAAGTCTAAAAGTCTCCAGTTTCTCTCTATTTCTGAAGCACCAAGTAGGGGCTATGAACTCGAACCCTCTGGCCCTTACCATGTTTGACTATTGCTGTGTGAAGAGAAAACAGACCAGCACTAAAACAAGCTCCAGATTCCATTTGCTCCAAGAGGGATGCAGCCTGGCTCTGGAGTTTACATTGCATTTCTCAGACCAAAATTCCCTGTTTCAGAAATTTCAGTTCCCTTTACTAGGGCAAGAAAAAGTAAATCAGTTTTGTATGTTCTGTAGTCAATAAAAGCATACATACAACTCAGACTCTGACTGACTAAGACTTAAAAATGCAGTGTGTGTTCCACTTTTCCTCCTTCTTCTCCTCTAAATGGACTCCTCCTTAAAACTAACTACGTGTACTAGGAATTAAGGCAACTTGAGCTGCTGCCTCATACTTCTGATGGATAATACACATTAAAAAGCAGTTAAACAATTGCACACCAAAAGCCAGCTTGCTTCCTTATTATATACAGAAAGATGCTGGTAATGTATTTTACCAAATTGCTTTTGTATATCAGAACAGTCTTCAAAATTGGCAAAAAAAATCTGTAGCTCATCCACAATTTGCATGCTATACAGGAACTTAAACATATATTCACCACTATTCATCTTTCAGAAATGCAGGTTTAAGCAGAAATGATGACAATATTTGTAACTGCAGCAAAGGTTTAATTATGAAGGATTTTAAGAATCATTGGAATAGGATTTCATAAATAAAAACATTTTGTAAATGTTAATGGAAAATTGACTCTTCTTTACTATAACAAAAAATAATGTTATAAAGATCATGAAGTACCAGATACCTTGCTTAACTGGCACTGATTTTGTATAGAAACTTAACCCTGGTCTTCAGTAATTGAACCCAAAGTCCCTTTAAGCTAATATTAGAAATTGTGTTTTTATGGGCTCTGACAAAATATGACTTTTTTTTTTTCCTTCAGTGGCCCTCTGCAGGCAAGTGAAACCAAGATTATCATAATTTTAAACCAATTAAAGATCAGTCACTTCATGTGATCAGTAACTGTACTCTATTGAGATGGTATTTTCAGCCTCACACAGAGTCATGAATATGAATAAACCTATAACCAAATTATACTTCAGTGTAGTTATAGGTTTTATTCTACTGGTACACAAATGAGGGGATGAGATATACAAATCAAGATTGTCAAACAGCATTTTAATGCCTCTGAGCAGCCCCAAGTTGGGTAGGTTACCAAAAAGCTACCAAAAATACCTTTACAATTAGAAGAAGGATCACAAGTTGTTTTGCCTTCTCCCTCTACGAAATGTCGAGACTGGATCAGTTTAAAAAATTATAATTACCTTCCCCCTACCCAAAGTAACAGAATTTTCAAACACAAAATCAGAAAAAAAAAATCTTAAAAAAATCAAGCTAATTGGTTCCAAGACAATTAAATATCTTAAGCTTCTTTGCTTGTTGTAGGAAAAGAATTTAACTCCCAGGTTAATTATACTGCTCCTCACGGACAACACAGTGGGAAATGTTAGGAGGGTGAGCACTTTCCAAACTGATAGGCACTGAGATTTGGCAGTCAGGTCTGAACATGAAGCCAGTGACTACAACCTCAAAAATAAAGAGACATTGGCAGAGTTAGTGAATGTAATGAACTAAGTACTGAGGCCATACTTTAATAATAGAAGTAAAATAAGATTTCTCTTATTAAAAGCCCATTTATCAGTTGTCTCTGGGAAGACAAGAATCTGTCTAAAAGTTATGCTGGTTAATGTTAACCACAAACCAGAACTTGGATGCATGTTGCAAATATAAATAAATCAAAGTAACAGGCACACCACAGAAATTATCATCACAATTTATTGAAATACTGGAGACACTCTTCCTGCAAAATCTGATAAAGACAAAGCCTCAACTCCTAAGACTAGATAAAAACATAATCTATACCACTGTATTTAAACATTTGAAACAAGAGTGTAAATCTCTGCAGGATCTCAACAGAAGGAGCAAAAGCAAACCAAGGTTCAGTTGAAGAAGTAATGTTTTATAGCACCTCCATTTCAATACAGGATAAAGTGAAGTAGATTTGAAACTTATTTCTATTGAATCCAGTACACAATTCAGCATTTCAGATATAAAATGTTTCAATAACAAACAGAATGAGAACAACATTTGGGGGGTGTTATTACCACGACTGCTCCTCAGCATACGAGGTGCCCCCATCTCCACATGGCTAACGAGGCTCCCAAGTGCAATAACCATGCACCAGTAATGTACAAGGTCCTGGAAGACTAGAAATTAGATTAAAGTAGAACATCGCAGAGGTCCCTTCTGCCTTAGAAGTCCAACAGTGTGAGCATGCAGTTACTTTTCTTCTCCACTCATCTTTTGCCATGTGCACAAAACAGTTCATATAGATTGCAAGCAAGCAAAGAAACCAAGACCTTGAAACAAAACAGCGTTAATTTCTACATCTTAAATGATAATTGCCAAATGAGCACATTTACCCCAGCACCATGGAAGATGTGCACTGGATGAATCAAAGACACTGCAGAATAAGGCAATGATGGTGCAAAATAAATACTGCTTAACACCTCTCTTGTACTCTGTTCTCCTCAAGAAGCTGTGGGGATCTCCTACACTTTCTGGCTGAACTGTGCTAGAGATGTATCAGTTTCTCTGGACAGGAAACTTCTCACTTACATTGATATAAGAACTTCTCTGGGAGTAGGTCAAGTAGAAGTCACACATGATTTAGTTTGCTGATACACCCTGGGTGAGATGCTACCACCTGGGTTTTGCTAGCACCAGCAATAAAAACCTTACTTCCTGCAGCCTGAAATGCAGCTCAGACTTTCTACAGGAAATTTACAGATGAAACTCTCAACATAGCCTTGTGTTTAGTAATTTACTTTTTAGGATATGTTGGGGGAAAAAAATACAACTTTCCTTTTATTACTTTATTCAGTATTTCACTTTCCCTCCTGGAAATGCTTTTGCTTTCTATTCTCATTATACTCTATCACATTGCTGATTTTCTTCCCTTTCATTTTTTCCTTTGGGTTAAAGCAATTAATAATAAAAGTCACATGAAAGCCAGAAGTAAAGAGGAAGCCCTGCAGCCTAAAGACTGTGCTTGGAAAATCTGTCCTTCAACTGGACAGGTCTGGTGGCCTGGAGAGAAGAGGGGAGATGAAAATGAGCAAATCTCTCTGAATCTTCAAAGCCAAAGGAGTCCTGTTGCTTTCCAGGCACTGGGAATCAACAGGGCCATCCCCACAGGAGGGACCCACTGCAGTGATCACTTTGGGGACCTTTCATGGTCTCTTGGAAGCATATTTGCACAGAATTTCATCAGGTCGTCTTTTCCCAGGTCTGTGTTAAAACATGAAACCTGCACAAGTCCCAGTGCCCGGGGCACTGCTGCAGCCCTGGGCACTCATTACTTCCCTGCTGCTGACAGCAGCTTTCAGAGCTTGCCTGAGTACCCCCCACCAGAGGGACAAGCAGCTCCAAAGGCCTTCAAAAGCCCAAAGAGAGACTCTGTGCCCATGCTGTGGGTACAGCACACTGACTTCTCGGTCACTGGGATCCAGGTGCACAAAGCATGCATCCCCTCCAAGCACAGAGATGGTTCTTGGGATTATTTTTCTCCTGGTCATTCATAATTTAGGAGTAGCTACTCACTGCTCTCTGTACAAGTCAGACTGTTTCTGGCTTTGCATTATTTCTGACAGTGTGGCTAATAATTTACATGACATTGTGTCACACAAATATTAAATAACCAATTAGCAGGATTAATAAAACAGACCTTCCACTTCCCATTTCTGCTCATTAATAGGTACATCAGCCCTGCATTAGGAAGCAAGTTATGCATAAAGCACATCTGCTCTAAGTCCTGCTTTAAATTATAGCTGCAGGGTTAATTGAACACCCCAATCTAATCTCTCAGCACTGGCAGTGCAGCATGCTGTACTGCATCAGCGTTTTCACTTGAGCTTATTATTTTAAACAACTACAATAAAACAGTGGCACCAAAGAGAAAAATGGCATTGGGGGAAAATATTTAAAAATAATGGCCCTGTTGAGATAACCAGAAAGGGCTCTATTTTAACAGGCTCAAGAATAGCATTTTTCACATTTCAGCACATTTCTACCAAGCTACTCCTTTATATTTCCTGAATTCCTAGTCTGTCCTATATCAAGGCCATCCTATACAGGATATCAAGAACAGAGCAACAAAATCACTAAGGTCATGATGATATGGAAAAGTTATCTGAATTAGATAGACACTTCAGTCTGTGTGGAAAATCGCTCCATGCAAAGCCAGTGTTCACAAAGAGGAGTCCTGCAACTTTATTCTAATAAAGGCAGAGAGGCCACTGGGGCCCACATCCACAGGGTTTTTGCTCTCAAGGTTTGGGAATACACAGCCCCCTTTTACCCTGAGCTCCCTGCTGCACTCTGCCCTCTTCCTTTCCCCATGGGCTGAGGTACTAGGAAGGTACAGCCTTCCCAAACCACCCACCATATATTCCCCCTTAAATATATAATTTTCCCCCAAGTTCAGAAACTCAGGCTTGTGTGGACCCACTTGCTGTTTCAGGATTTAAACTGTCTGCGTTCTGTAACAAACCTGTGGCTTGAAGTTGGTAGAGACATGAAGACTCATTGTTTGTAAAGACATTAGTACATATCTTTCCTATCAAATTTGATGACAGCTTTTGAAGATATGCATTTTATATCACATCAAAGTAAAAATATCTGTTAGTACTTCCTACCCATTGCTAAAATCCTAGTGGTTCACAGAATTATTATGATTTTTTTTCACTGAGTACATAAACTCCTATTATATTACCAATATTCTCACAAACCCTTGAGTATTACCAGTTTTGTATTTATTGGTATTCCCACTGATATCTGACTGCTTAACTATGTAATCATTAGCAGTACTAAGTTCAGACAAAGTCACATTATTCTACAAGGGTGATATAATTTTAATAAAAGAGGCTTCACTGAAATTCAGCCAAGCCAAATCCAAACCAGCTAAATCAACATTTAAGGCCTGTGCATTTTGACATATAAATAAACTGTCTGTCACACCTTTAATCCATATGTTGCTCTCTCTCTAGCTATTTGTTGCATGGATTGTAAGTGCTGGCAATAGCTGCAGACCTCCCCCAGGCACAGGAGAACAGCCACCTCTTGCACTTAATAAAACCTAACAACAAGGGAGCTATCAGCTATGTCAGTGTTCTGGGTCTTTTTCAGCAAGGTTCAAAACCAGAGCACTCCTTTCTCACTAAAATGCTGAAAGAAAATGGCTCTGAAGCAACAACACCCACCACAAATACAGACCTTTAGCACCAACTGCCAGCACAAAATATTCACACCTACTGCAAACAAAACACATACTGACAAAGAGCACAGAAGGATATGAGTAGCTACTACACAGTCTTAGGCAGTCTTTGTGCAAGCATATTCTCATTTCTTAAGTTTTTTGTTTCAAAACCTGTTGATTTCCTAGGAAATCTCTGAATTCTTTTCAATGCAAACTGTGTCTGAATTGTAAGTCAAAGGAGCAAAGGAACTTATTCATGGGGAGTGGTTTTGAGAAATCCTAGTGTTAGACAGCAAAGGTAACTCTTCAAAGTAAGTGATGAGGACAAAGCACTCCAACCCTTCTATTCTCAGTCCCCTCACTTAAAAAAACAGATAGGGACAACATCTGACTCACCTTCCAGTGTCTCAGGAACAGCACACGTTTAATAACGAGTAAAAAAGGCAGGAGCCTCTTTTCCAGGCAGGAGCAGGCAGTCAGATTGCAATAGGACAATGATGGTGCTTAGGGCAAGCAGAGCAGCTGGAACCAGGAGCCTCAGCTGCTTGCTCCCAGGCACAGCAGTGGCTACTGCTGCTGTCAGCACTGGCAGCACGCTGGTCTGCACTGGTAGAGGGCTGGACATGTGTCATTAACAAGTGGGACTGGAATAGCAAAATTTATCAGATTTCTTTCTAATGCCTACAGACAATAGTCAGGGGCAATATTATAGACTCAATGACCATTACTCACTTTTACTCTGGTCATCATTCCAGACTCATTTCCTTTAGTGAGCACAACCTCATGTCCAAATGAACTCACCCAGCAAACAAATACAGGATGTAGCGGCCACCTGGCTCTAAATCTGTATTGAAGGGTTGAGATTTTCTAAGTACTCACTGATACAGCTAACACTGTGGATAGGTCATTACTGACACAAGAGAGTAAATTTTAATATGGATTAGAGAGATGGAAATAGCCTGGCACACTAAGAAGGTATTCTCCGTGCTACCTAGTAATTAATCTATTTAAAATGCAAAAGGAGAATAATTTAAAATGTCAGTTTAAAACTCAAAGAGATGAAACCAACAGTGAGGTCAAATTTGAAACAGAGAAATAAGAAGAAACAGAAAGCCAGCTCTTATGGCTCCAGAATGATTTTACAAACATCCTCTATTGAATGAAGCCTTATAAAAATGAACAGGAAAGGATCTCCAACAGAGCCAAACCAGCAGGTAGGATGCAAATACAAGTAAACAAAAAGCAACTGAAGAGTGGCTTGTAGGTATTAAACTTTCAATATTCAAAATTTAATCTAAGTTCTTCATAAAACATGCAAAAAGCAAAAAATTAAATATTAGAGTAATAAACTCATGGCAATTGCCTCACATTGGAGATCTACCTCCCTATGCCCAAAGAAATACAAGCAAACAGTAGCAACAGTAACAGAAAATTCAGTGAATTTACTAATTATCTTTTTTTAAGCCTCCTACCTTTGTTTCAACCATAAAATCCCAAACTGAAAGTAGGACCATAATATGAGTTCCTCTGGTGTCTTCCCTCCCTATGCAAAGAGAAGAAAGAAAAACCCTACACCACCAGCAACACTTGTTTTTTAGCATCATAATAGTGTTTATGGAGGGCAGCATGGAGCTTAGCTCAAAGCTCAGGTCAGGTGGAACCTGAGCAACCTTCAACTGCAGTTCATGAGTTAGACAGATTTAAGCATTGATTTCAAGACCAAATCCACAAACTATATATTGAATTACAGCTGTTGGAGAACAATCTGTAGATAAGACATTGCATAAGTTTGTACACACAGACATTTCATATTTCAATTGCTGGCTTGAATGCTTATACTGCAATAACTGGGCAGATGCTGTTTTTAAGTCCCTTATAACAGAAAAAATGCAACAAAATAGGACAAGGACACAAACAGAAACACCAGTTTGCAGCATGTTTTTCATCATTGATCTTATGGGATGTTGACAGACCAAGTTCTTGTGTGGGATGGGGTTTTTTGGTACAATTGGAGATTGGAATTCTTTATCAATCCTGCATCTGACACACAGTCTCTTTGGCTATACCAAATTGCACAGGTTTTCAAAAGTTGAAAAATTACAACATTTGCCAACAGCATGTTATATTTATCAACTGTGTGTCTCCAGGAAAATGAATTTGCCATGCTGTCAGAAATTGTCTGCTTTGAGAGGTGTGATTAAACTTTAGCCATTGGTGTAGAAATGTAATTCTTTCTTGCAGTTCATCGCTTTCCAGCTCAGAGGTTTATTTATGGACCAAAGATTATATAAGACCTTAAAACAAATTGTGGGTGTAGCAACTGTTTATAAAACTGTTTATAAAACAATCAAACCTGACTGCATGGATTGAATAAAAATTCGCTTTTGCGTGTAAGCAAAGCTATGAGCCATCTTTATCTCACTCAAGCCCCAAAGGGAGCACATGGCTGGCAAACAGCAAAGGAATCGAGCTTCCCTGCTTGCATTTTTGTGGCTAGAAGCTTGCAGTGTGTAGAGAAGTCCATAGACACACCAGGGCAGCAGACTCAATACAAATATTAGCAAGAGGGAACCCATGGAGAAACCAGCGTAAGCAGATCTCAGTCTGGGAGAGAAAGGCAGGCTGCAGAGTTCATTGATCTCCACTCAAACCTGCTCAGTCTGCACAAAGGTTAAGGGCTGGGACTGATTTCAAGTTCAAGGGTGTGACAGGACCTTTCACCCCCTGACTGAAGTTTCTCTTTACCCCATAAGGCTAAAACTAGGCCAGAACAAGCTTGCCTTGTGGTGAGTTATCCTGGCTGAAAATATTCTCAGCCAGCAATAAACATCCTGCCTTGAATGCATGGGAAAAGATAAGCAAAAGTCCATGACTGACAGACACAGCACTTTCACAAACTATAAAAGACCACTACAATTTTCATAAAATCAGAAATCTCTTACATACTCTGAGTATGTGGAGAGTTCTCCTCAAAAGTGAAGACGTCTACCTCAAGTTATTTCTCTGGGATTGAAAGGAAGGAGACTTCCATGCACCACTCATTCATTGGTAAGTGACATTGGCTCCTAATCTATACTATTTCTTTGCTAGCTGTAATATAGGTACCTTTACTGTACCTTTTATTAGGTTATTTTTTTTAACCTACTTGTAGTTCTTTTTTTTTAATCTACTAGTAGTTCTTTTTTGTTTATACTGTGTAGTAAGCAAGCCTGTTAAAGCCTTACATCTGTTTTTCCTTGTGCCTATTCAATAAATAATTCACACTTTAATAGACCTGGATTGGTAATTTATTAAGAACTTGTGAAAGTGGTTTCAGGGTGCTGGCCACCTCAATAAAGCAGCTGCCCACTGCCAGAGACCTGAGCAAAGGCAGGGGCTGTCTAAACCCCCTCATCTCATTCATAAAGGGGAACTTTTTTTCAAGAACTGTGCAAAGCAACAAGTACAAGTAGGTTTGAAAGCATTTAAGGCTGAGCCAGCATGGCTGTTGCTCTTCTGTCTGGCAGAGGGACCTCCCCATCCCTGCTAGGCATCACACGTTTTGGAGGAGCCAGCAGAGGAGGCTCAGTGTTTCTCTCCTAGTCAGAGGCCAGGCTTGGGAAGAGTGTATGGAACATGAAGGCTGAAAACCTCTACCAAGGCACAGGGAGCTCCTTTGGTGCCACCTCTGGCATTGCATCACGCCCCAATCACCCCAGAGCCATCTGCTCAGGCCTTTACAAGCTGCTACAAGGATATCTGAGCACAAAACTCTGGGATCCTCTGCTCCTGCTGTGTCTCTGAGTGTCCAGTGCCCTGGCAGGGCCACAGGTCCCTGGGACCCTCATTGCACAGAGGGTCAGCAGGGCACAGCCCCAGGCTCCCCCAGAGCTCAGCCTGCAGCTCCACCGTGGCTGCCCCGGACCTACCCTCACTGAAAGGATCCTTCAACCAGCTGTCACCATGGGGTTTCTTCTGCCAGGAGTAGAGAGTTTTGCTTTTGAAATCACACCTTCAAGGTCTTCTACAGATGTTGTCTCCCTCCAGGAAAGTCATTCCAGAGACTCTACTAGTGAGCAGCCCCACTGTCCTCCTCTCCTGTGGAAATACAAGAGTGTATCTTCTAGATTCTATTAAATGTCATAAGAAATAAAACATTCTCTGCAGACCTAGGGAGTACAGATCCCAGTCCTGATGGCACCAATCTCAAATTGCCAGTGAGTAAAGTATGGAAAGTCTGGAGTTATTAATCTGTCATACACTGCATGACAGCTCTTGAAGATACTCTACCATAACTCTTTGCCTATCACAACAGCTAATCTTTCATAAGGCTAATATTTAATCACTAACATTTTTGTTAGGCAGAAAAGCTAAAAGACTCAGTCTTCTATGTATTACATAATTTCTACCAAGGGATGAAAGCAATGGGATTGTTTTCATTAGCCTTTCATTCTTATAAAAGGACAAAAATCGGTATCAAATTTATTCAGGCAAGTGAAAAGCAATCTCAAGTGATTTCACAAGGGATTTCACTACCATTGCTTTTTTCCTCCCACAAATTCTTATAAAAAAATATTATGATCTGTCCAAATGTAAGACAAATAGAAAAGGCAAGATACTGTCAGCTCCTCAAAGGCACAGGATTAAACTGCCTTTTTACAGCTGGATACCTGTCTTGGTAAAAATATTGTTTTCTTTGGAATCCTAAGCAAGTCTGCACCATCTTACTGACAACCTGTGATACACTTGTTGCACGATACTAAGCTGATCTCTTTTTTAAAAAATACCTGTGATACAGATTTTTTCTTCTGGCAAATTAAACTATTTCTTTTTGGTGTACTTTGCCCTTTTGTGCCATGAACAGAGGTTTGAATTACAGGTATTTCTGTGCACTTTCTGACTTTGGTGGTACTGTTAAATATTCCATGACATTTTGCCTTTTAAAGAACTGACTTTGAATTCACAGTCAAACATCTGACAAAAGCAATGATAAAAACTCACAAAGTAATTTGGCAGCAGCTCCATTTTCCACAGAGGACAAAAAAATGCTGAAAAATATCAAACATGAATAATAACTGTTTTGTTTAATCTGTGACTTGACCCCAATCCATGAATTCTCTCCACATATCCTTTCAGATCTGCCGCAATGCTGTGAGAGGGAGGGAGGAAGCGAGCAGGGGCAGCCCCAGCCTGGTGCATCAGGCTCCACTGGTTCCTACAAAGCCCACCAAGAAATATCTTTAAAAATAAAATCCTAAATGGCTTCTCTCAGTACCATTACTCCATAGGTATATCTTTACTGCAGCTGTTTACTTTTGAGTAGTTTTGGTCCCCCTGCCCATGGCAGTCCTTTTGGAAAGTTAGAGGTCAGTTACAACTCATTTTCAAAATTCAGCATCTAGGGAAACTTGTGAATTATTTTCATTATGCAAAACAGATCTAAGATTGCAAAAAGTTGAGCAGAATTTGAATGCCAAACTATCACCCATTATCAAAGGTGTTTGGAGTAAGATCAGCTTCTGGTGCTGCTTACCCTTATGGAATTGTTTGGGTTAAACATCATCTCTCTTCCAGTGGCAGAAATTAGGGGAGCTGAGTCCACCAGGGTGGGTTCCTAAAAGCCTCAGCTGTCCTCTGAGCTCTGCAATCACATTGCACAGGGACATGCACTTCCACTTCCCTGTGGTGGTACAAAATGGTGGGCTGGCTTTGAGGAGGATGGAAATAACCAATTGGTTACTTCTTCTATCATGTTTTCCACTGGGCAATGGAGCTTGTGGTGTTGGGAGATGAGCAGGTTTCCCTGGAAATATTAATGGATAGAAAAGCAAACCCAAAATTGCAGCAACATGCTGAAGGCCTGAATCTGCTATGCATTTGGGCATGTTTCAATAAATCTGTGCCCAAAAATGAACAAAAAGATGTCGAGACATACTCGCTTCTCTAAGAGGAAATCTAGACAAAGGCCATTTAAATTCAAGTGAGAAAACACATAAAAACTTCCAGAAACATCTCCAGGTCTTTGTGAATAATGTTACAAGGCTACAGGGTAGCCAGTCCATGCAAAGTGCCATCAGGAAACCTTTGGGAATACAGCATGTAAGATAACTGTGACCTTAGTATGTCAGTTATATTGGAGAACCACTGAAATGCCAACAATGCTGTTTGAACTGCTAAAAAAATGTCCCAGAATCAGTACTTGGATTTATTCACTGTAAATTAATTATAACACATGAGAAGATGAAAGCAATTATAAGGGACAAAAATTTGCCAGTTAAAAGGATCTGATTCTAGTAAATATCTTATTTCATAGAAAAAATTACTGTATAAATACTGCCATGCTTTTAGGATGCTGTGTAATTCACCATCACCTAAAAGCAAGGAAAAAGTAGATAGCAAGGGAATATTCTGGGGAAAAGTGAAGAGGTTCTTATTTTAATTCTGTTTGAAAAACAACATCAAGACAATAAAAATAAGTATTTGGAGGTGCAGAATGCACTTCAAAGCCTTCTCATTTTCTCTCAGCAAAGTGTGAGTTGGCAGGTGTGAAGGACCTGCCTTTGACAGGCTATCAATCTACAAGGATAAATCTACTGCTAATTAAATTTAGCTAGGTTAATCACAGAAATACAATCTTTATACTCTCATTTCAATTATTTATGCAGAAACTTCACAGAAACTTATAGCTATTCTCAAAGACTACTGTTTTATATATATAGTTATAAATTTATACTTTTAAAGTTATGCAAGTGAAAGTTGAAGCCACACTGTGGTTTTTCCAGAAGACACAAAAACCCATTTCCTACGTGGAGTCAACAGTCCCATCAGCAAGAAACTGATTAGCAGAACTGCAAGAAGGGCCAGGGATTATGTCTTAGTTTAGAGACACAAGTTTATGAGAAAAACACTTTGGAATGAGTGTTTCCTCTAAAAAAAAGGGTTCCAACGATCCCTTTCTCTCAATAAGAAATTAATACTAGTGGATGAAAGTGAAAAAAATCAACCATTTACTGAAAAACAGGATGCCCATATGGCACACAAAAAAAAATGCTAGATATTGAATTGTCAGACCTTACTCCCCCAAACACATGTACACCACACTGGCACCAAAAAAACCCCAAATGCCAGGGGAAAAACAAACAAACAAAAAGAAAAATAAAAACCCACACCACACAACCAACACAACAGCCACAACATGGCAGGGAAAAAAAAACCAACAAACAGCTTGGGCTCCCATCTCAGGGAAGGGAAAAAATCCAAAGGGGTCATGCAGCAGCTGAGGCAAAACAGATGAGAACCTGGTGAATCTCTGGCATGGGTCCCTCCTTCACAGCAGATGAAGATGGTGGATTTGGTGTCTTCTCTCTTGTTGGCCCAGCTTTTCCAAGGTCTGGGGCTGGGATGGAGCAGTCCCTCACCTTCCAGGTGGTCCCCAGCTGATTGACCTCCTGTCAGTTTTTCTCTCTGATCTCAGACCAAAACCAAACTGTTCAACTCAAGAAAAAAAAAAAAAAAAAGACACTGAAGGTTTGCTGTCACAGTCTCCAAGGCCAGGGAAAGGGAAAAAACACTTCTTGTCTAAGCTAAGCTAGCTAAGCACAAAAAGGAACCTGGTCCACACGGTGTGCCAGACACCTGGGGAGTGAGGCTTTGAAAAAGCCCACCAAGGAGCCCCAAGGCTCCCCCCTCTCCCCCAGATCCACCTTAAAACTACAGCAACCATCTCTGGGCACAGAGCAGATGATCAGGGAATAGAAAAACCACCCCCAGACAGATCAGCACCCTAGTACAACTCCCTAGTGGACTTGAAATGGGGATTTCCTGAAGGGGTTTTGTGTTAAGAAACATTCAAGCCCCTCATGTCCACTCCCAGACTTGTCTCTTGCATATCAGACAGCAATTCTAGAGTCCAAGTTTGCCAAAGCAACAGATGCATGTCAGCTTTTACCAATCATTAGAGACCAATTATATCTGTCCACTTGGAGTTTGCTTTCAGACATAAGGACTAAGGACTCATATTTAACCCAGCACTGCTCAAGCATAGGGCTAGAAAGGGCACAGATGATCACCACTGAGCCCCTAGCAATGCAGACAAGACATTTGTTGTGCATGAAAGACGTTAATCCAGTTTATCCTCAAAGAACTCCACAGCATTCTTTGGAAGAACTCTCATCAAAAACTTTGGAAGAAGATGGAAGTGCTCCATTTTGCCATGCCAATGTGTGCTACTGCCTAATTATTTCACCTGTAGCTACCCAGAACCTGCCTCACTGCAGTTTAAGCGCCATTTCTCCTCATGCCACACACTCTGACTTACAAGAGTCCATGGATATTTACAATCTCTGGAAACTAGTCACTAGTGTCCCCAACCCAGACAGATACCTTCTGCATTGTCAGACACAGCCAACCCCAAATTACATGCAGATCACTAGTGCTTTCTCACTAGTGGAAACTTTTGTTCTATGCAAGAAGAGTTTTAAATTCCACTGGGAAATTTCACAGCTTTTAGGGTAGCAGTGCTCTTCCTGGCCTGCTGGTAATCAAAGCTTCAAGTCCATCTAGGTACCAGGGCAGATGATTGCTTATTTATGCTGAAATTTTGTCATGATAGTTACCAAAAAAAAAAAAAATCTCATCTGCTACTTTAGGCTGGCTTTGTCTTCAACAGTTCCTCAGCAAGCCTAGCTTCAGGATCAACTGAGCCCAGCTCCTTTTCTGGGCCTACGTCCTGCTGCATTGTCCAAATCTTTATACTTTCACATATCCTCCAAATGGCTCAGCTGTGCATTCAACTGGCTGGCTTCCATTCTGCTTCACGGTACACTGAATACATCATGGACATCAGATTTGAGGTCCTCCAAATATTGCTGTGGCTAATTTCAGATTATCCACACTTCTCAAAAGCTCCTCACTCATACACAAAGCCTTCCAGTTAACAGCACTGGAGCTGCTGCCATTCCCACCACTGGAGTCTCAGTGCTTCCAAATCAGTTTAAGGATGTAAAAAAACTAAACTGACTTGGTATCCCTTTGGTATCCCTTTGTTCACAGCAGCTGAGGTGCAAGGGAGAGGCAAGAAGCAGCCCACATTCACTGTGCTCTTTCCAGGCTGACTCCCAGCGTTTACAAGAACATGCCTTGACATTCCCTGACTCCACGGGCAGCGTTTAAAACAGTGAATTTCAACAAGTTTTAACAGAACTTTTTGTTTAGATGAAATATGATGCATGTATGCTCCTTTCACCAGAAGGCAAAGCACCAGAATGGCTGATTTATGGCCTATCTCAATGGAACCAGGGTACAAAGATGTTCTGCTCTCACTGTAGTCAGTTGAGGACATCAGTGGGCACATGTTCAAATATAAAGAGCAATTTAACCACTTGTGCACAAAACATAAGCTGGGCTTCTGTCCCTCATGACAAAATGAGTAACAGCTGGCACCCAGAATTAATCAATTATTCCTCCTACAGCAGTTATTATTACAATTGTTTTTCTTTTTTTACTAACCATTTTGGGGAGAAACAGAACTCCTTAAACATCCCTCATTCTATGTCCAGAACAAAGGGAGTTTAATGTTGACACTCTCTGAGGCAGATACAAAAGAAGGCAAAAAAAAAAAAGGAGAGCAGGGGACCATGCAATCCTCCTTCAGCTTCATGTGTGTCTCCATTCCTGGACCAGGAATAAATTGAACCATTGTAAGACATCTAGCTGTATGAAAGCCCTATGAATGCCTCCTCTTGCCAACATTTTGGTCTTGACAAAGGTGCCCAGCATCCAGAAGGAGGTGGGTGAGCACAGAAGCAGTGCTTGGCTGCAGCACAGCCCCCTCACCAACTTCCCTTTCACCAACAGAAACTGCCACTCACAAGCCCAGGCAGAAATTAAACTCCTTTCTCTACAGAAGGTCCATGCATAATGTTCCAGAGGATGTGAATTATAAACACCTCCCCTTGGCAATTCACCATCAAACCTTTGAATAACACATTAATTATGCCTAAGGCCAGTATTTTATCCCCAAGAAATGCCTTTACAGCAAAGAGGTAGGTGGCAGCTATCCAGAAGGAAAAAGTCTGTGGTTTTGCCTTACAACTACTCCCAGAAGAAAGGTCAACTGAACAATTGCACTAAGTAGACTCAAAGAACAGAGACTGAGCACTTTACAAACTCCCCTGCATCAAAATGTCATCACTCAGAGGTCCAGGATGGAAGCAAAGAGATGCCAGCCACTGTCAGACACTCCTGACTATTGGTTTTCGTATCCCACCTGGGTGTTTTGGGGGACAGGGGAGCTTCCCAAGATTGGGATGCAGTAAGGCACTGCTGGAATTCAGTCCTAAGGGCTCTGTGATCTCTCTTCTGCAAGTTCAATCTTGTTGAAAAAAACTAATAGTTAAAACTTTTACTTAGGATTTAAACCTCTGCCCTCTCCATTTCCCATTCCTTGGATTAAAATTTTCTCTGATTGAAATGAGTTATGAAAAGAGGGATCTTCGTGAAGCCTCTCACTTTAAACTGTTGTATAAATGTGTTTGTCTCATATAAATTTCAAGAATATATTACAGAATTTATTTATTTATAATGCTGATTTATATACATCCTCTGTACACTTTTTATAGGCAAAATTCTTGCAAAAATAAAAATAGAATATAATGACTGAAATGGAGAGAATTTGTGCATTAAATCACCAAGCATAGGCAAAAATATTTTGTCACATTTTTTGTTAAAAGCACAGATGGGGAAAAAACCCCAAATATTCTGGGAATAAACATATTCTGGAGAAACTACTATGTGAAGCCTACTTTAAAAGGATTTGCAGTACAGTTATGAACAGCATGAACCAACAGCAAAAGACAATGTCAGTAAGTACATCCATAAAGTGCTTCTTACATGGATGAGGAGGATTTCCTTCTTTCAGTGAAATAAGAACACCACACAGGACACCCAGAGTACAGAGCCAGGCCAGTCCTATTCCCAACACAAAGGATACCAGAATTCAACCCATTCTGTAATCTGAGAGCTAAAAAACTCCTCTGGGGCTCCCAAATATTCAACAGCTGAAAAAAATGCACTTGTTTATCTGCCAGTATTTTCCATGTCTCTTTCATTTTCTTGTATTGCAGTGTCTGCTCTCCTGGGAAATTAAGGAGTTCATTTTATTAGAAGATAGCCCTAAGATAGCCCTTAATTTACCTCCAATTTATTCATTTTATTAGCTGCAACACTGCATCTTTCTTTGCTTTTGAATAATCCCATTTTCCAATCCAAACATTCCACATTTATCACAACATAATTGCTGATATTTTGGCTATATGGTTTTGAATGGAAAACATTATTTTAAAGATATGCTACAGAATATACCCCAGTGACAGGATTGTATTCTGATTTGCTTTTCTTATAGGCATTAATTGAACTTTCACATAGCATTTTTAAATTTGCAATGACTTGGCTGCCTATCTTCCAGCTAGTGAAGCATTGCTGTCCATCTATCTTACACAGTAAACTTGCTGCAGTCTGATAACACACCTGAATCATCTCCATCTTCAGCCACAGGCACATTCAACATGTTTTATATATGTAAGCTTATTCTAAAACACACTTTGAAGTTGTCAGTGGTATAAAGCCAGAAAATCTTTAACCAAAATACCCTTCCTATATAGGGATATTTCTGACAAATATCCCTTTCTATACAGTCAAATTGCTAAAATGTGCTTTCTAATTCTGAGTATTTTTAAGACAATCCTATTAGAAAATGAGGAGGCATAGAAATCTATAACAGTCATTCTTTAAAAAAATAAAAATCAAAAGAGGTTCCGTTCTCCCCCTTGAGGAAGTTTGCCTCTTTTATATCATATAGATTTACATACTGAATATTCAGTATCAGTTACACATCTCTCTCCAGTGCCAGAAACAGATCATTAACTTGCTTTTTTTCTTTTAAATATGGAGTTAGACAAATTAATTTTCCACTTGCTTTGAACAGGAGAGACAAGTTCCTGATTAACTCAGAATTCAGGCTCCATGAGGGTTGAGCTTGAAAACTTTTCCAGGCACAATGGCAGCAGCACAACTGACAAGTTTTCCTATTTACAGATCTTATACCTGGTCAGCTGAAGGCATCCAGGGCCTCTGAAATGGGCATCCACAAGTGGGGGCACTTAGATGATTTTCCTTATATACCCACAGCATTTTTCCAAAGGAGAGGATAATTTCATCTGATCTGTTCTGAGTTACTGTGAATCAAGCTGTTCTGTTTCCAGAGCAGAGCATTTGCAGCCTGTCAGAAGCAGTGAGTTTCTGCTGGCATATTTTTTTCATCTGACACTCCACTAATCACATTTCAACTTGTTCTGCTCTTCATTCATCAGTTATGTTGGATCTGAACTTCCCCTTACTGTCACTGGGGGGGGAAAAGGCAATATACTGCAGCACTAATTCCCTTCCTTTTCATTTAATTTTTGATCACTGCATCATAAAAATGCTCTGTAAAATTTGCTAAATGTGTTTCATTTAAAATTGCTAATCTATTTTGGTACAAGATCTAAACATTTATATGCCTCTGTTATATTTTCAGCAACTGGAATATGATTAGGAATTTTTTCTCCAAGGATGGGTGGGCAGCATCTCTCTAGAGCTATTTTATTCTGTATCCCCTTATCCCCAAAGTAATAAGGTTATTCACATGAAAGCAAAGGTTCATCAGCACATCAGTGCCCAGATTTGGACTCTACTGCCTAGTGGTTCACAAGCTCAGGAAAAAACCCTCCCAGCACAGTCTGAGCATTTTCCTGTGGGACTCATTACAAAGAGCAGCTTGGTTCAGTCATCTGCTGGGCTGGCTTCTCCTCCCTCAAAAATAACTTGATATTCACAGGAAATTTTCTGTCATTTTTTATGATATGAAACCTTAAGACCAAAGATCTCACATCAAGTTTGAGTGATATGCTGCTTCTTAGGGACAAAAAGCCAGAACCATTTTCAACTTCTCACAGACCACTGAGTTTGAACACTGAAGAATGCTTCTTATCACAGAATCCCAGAATTAACTAGTTTGGAAAACACCTTTAAGATCATCTGGTCCAACCCATCCACAGGAACACCAGGACAGGGGTTCTGCTATTTCTAACAGTAGTAACAGACTTCTGGGGAGGTCCTCAGGGGCTGCTTTGGGGTCCTCAAATGCATCAACAAAACTAAAACTGGAATCTCTCATACCACAACATTAAGAGAGGGGAAATTTAACATTAGAAGGGATAAAAAAATAAAGTAAAAAGCTTAGTAACGGTAGAGGGAAAAAAATAACCAAAACAACCCACATGGTATGCACTGAATGTTCTTTCTAGCTTTCTGCCAGCATGCTTGCAGAGTAGGCTTTGAGGACATTTAGAATTTAAGGGTGCAAACAGGCCTTTAACCTCAACCAAAACCTTGAATACCAGCCCCTCTCCCAGTCTGTTCTTGCTGCCTTTCAGCACAAATCACCTTTAGAACTGTGGCAATAACCTGGATAGCACCTTAGACCTCCTCCACCCCACTGTAATAGTAACCACAGGCACAGAGACATCCAGCAACATGTCAGTATTTTCCTTCATGACTTATTTGTGCCATTGCCAAGATGCTGCTGTGAAGGTCCCCTCGGTCCTTGGAAACTGCCATCACAGCCACAAGCCAAAGCCAATACACACAGAGGCTAAAGAAAAGGGATTTAAAAGAAGGGTTTGGAAGAACCAACCGAGATAAAGTCAGACCAGTCTCTGCTCTCCTCTACAATGAACAAACACATTTTAGAGTTTCAAATAACAAATCTGGAGGCCATAACACCAGATTTTCTCATCTTTCTCCGCCTGCTTAACACAGCTGACTGCAGAGCTGTGTCACAAGTTCATGTGTGAGATCTTCTGCACCCACCTGCTGCAGAATCCTGGCTAGGCCCAACAGGCGGATTGAAACATTCAAAACAAACTTGTCTGTGCTCTGAAAACCATGGAGAGGTTTTCCTAATGATTTTTATTTCCAAATTGATGGTGTGTGAAGAGAAGCATGAGGAGCAAAGCCTGCAGTGAGCTCAAGGACATGAGGCAGCCTTTTCTCTCCTGCCTCTGAAACTTTAAGAGCTGACAAGCGAGCAGCACTCAACCCAGCTGCCAAAGATTAAACATAACATCTAAATTAATCCTGCACAGACATAATACATAACCTGTGATAGCAAACATGAGCTAAGACAAGTCCATGAGCAGACATATTAATCAACCCCACTTCATGGACACAAGCAACACAGAGCAGAACTGACAGATGCATTATAAAAGTGAAGACAACCAGCATTTCTCTACATCATTTAGAGATTTTGTTTTCCAGGTCTTCCTTGTCTTAAGGGATGGTAGTAAACGAGTGAAAAGTAAGAGATGTTTCTCCACTGCCTCTTCAAAGATTAAGGTTTCAAAATTAAAGTTTTAAATTGCCTATAACAAAAACTTTAAAATCTGCTTATTTTAGAAAATTAGATACCCTGCTGAAAGTTAGTAATAGAGCTTATAGTTGATATACCAGGTGAGCAAGCAGGCCAACACAGGCCAACCACCAGGCACCCACAAATGTCACTCACCCTCCTCTGCCACAGCTGGGCAGACGAGAGAAAAAAATTAACAAAGGGTTCAAGACAAGGACTAGGCGAAAATATTCTTAGGGCCAAACAGGTTCAAATTTAAAGGTATTAAGTAAATTTATTATTAACAGAGTCAGAGGAGGATAATGAGAAATAAAATAAGCCCTTAAGACACCTTTCCCCCCAGCCCCTCCCTCCTTCCACGGACAGCACAGGAGGCAGGGTCTGGGGTTTTGGTCAGTTCATCACTGAGATT
>JAWWEX010000296.1:4133462-4146571 GCA_035583215.1 Arremon brunneinucha | reverse complement strand
GCCCCTGCCAAGGCCTGAGCACCCTTTCCATGCAGAAATTGCTGCTGCTGTCCCAGCTGAGCCTCCCCTGGCCCAGCTTGAGGCCCTTTCCCCTTGTCCTGTCCCTGTTCCCTGGCAGCACAGCCCGACCCCCCCGGCTGTCCCCTCCTGGCAGGGAGTTGTGCAGAGCCACAAAACATCTCATAAAGGACAGCCTGGATGAGTTGTAGGTGGTGGCAGGTTGGGTCTGGGAGACATCTTGCACCACCCAGAATTTTAGGAGACAGCAGCCCAGTGAGGCCACAGGGCCCTGGGTGGGGCACAAGCCCCTGGACACGAACACTGGCCCTTTTCTATGGGAAATCAAATGCATCACTTGATCACTCTTCAGCCCAACCTTTTATCCCCTCATGTTGATGCACTGCACCTGTGTGCCCTTTGCTCCTGTGGGATTGCTCAGTGCCCCTGGGCACTCCATGGCTCATTAATTTCAATATTGTTCACCTGTTTCTCACAGCTGTAGCCAATTAGGGATGAGGCCCGCCCCACTCCCAATGACCACAAACTGTGCCTGCACCAGCCCAGTTTGCAGGAGGTGCTGGGCACTGCCAGGGCAGCCCGAGCTGTAGGTGGTGGCAGCTTGGACAGGGACACATCCTGCACCATCTGGGATTTCAGGAGGCAGCAGCCCAGCAGGGCCACAGGGCCCTGGACAAGAACTCCAGCCCTTTTCCTTGGGAAACCAAACTCATCACTTGATTGCTCTTCAGCCCAACCTTTTATCCCCTCATGCTGATGCACTGCACCTGTGTGCCCTCTGCTCCCTGGGTGATTGGTCAGTGCCCCTGGGCACTCCATGGCTCATTAATTTCAATATCAGTCACCTGCTTTTCACAGCTGTAGCTCACTGGGAATGAGGCTCAGCCACAGCCCCACTCCCAATCACCACAAAATCTGTACCTACACACCACGCCATGGTGTGTGTCAGGTTTTTTCCTGATGTCAGTTTGCAGGAGCTACTTGGCACTGCCAGGACAGCTCAAACTGTAGCTGGTGGCAGGCTGGGGCTGGCAGACTGCCTGCTCCGTTGGGAATTTTAGGAGGCGGTCCCACCCTAGTGCCACCGGGAGGGGTTTGTGCAGTCTGAGCAAGACCCAGCAGATGTCAGCAAAGGACAGGAAAAAAGCAGGAAAGAGCCTCAAATCATCTTAAACATCTTTGCAATAACCACCCCAGGCCATCCTGGGGAATTATATTTAGAAAATTATTGCATTATTTATTTTTTTAACATTAACACGATTATGCTAAGAAATAAGCCCAAAATGTGATGGGAGTTGCAACAGTAATTTTTTTCTGGGGAGGATTTTTTAGTAAAGCTGTGCATTCTGCCACAGATATTTATAATTGACTTGCAAGGCAAAAGTGAAGCCTATTTTTGAACTGTCCCTAAAGCAGCCATGGGAAAAACCTTGGATTTCTCCATAAAAGGAGTGGTCAGATGGTCAAATGAGTGGGTTCATTAAAAACAAGCAGCATCCTGCTCTGCTTTTTGCCTTTCCTATTCCTTCCATTTCCTCTGAAGCACCAGAACTTTAAGGAGTTTCTCTTTTTTTTACCACAAAGCTTAAAAATGTCATTTTTTACAACACAACAGTGATGAGCAAATAAACAAAATTACTTTTTCTTTTGCAAAGTCAGAAAAAAAATGCTGCAAAGGAGTCTATCCTTGGTGTGTCAGAGGAATCCACTTGGGAATAACACTGGCATCCACAGAAGCTTTATGGGATCTGCAGCTGGATGTTCTGAAGTATTTTGGCTGCTCTTCCTTAACTCCTGAGTCTCCAGTTTCCAACTCCCCACAGGGGTTTTACACTCCACAGGGAATATAAAAAAGTGCAGAGAGAAAAGAAGTAGAAAATATAAAAGAGAGCAGCTTTGTCCCCTTTTTCTTGTAGAAAATCCCAGTGTCTGCAGTATTTCCCAATGATTTGACAGGAGTAGGAAGATTTTGAGTGGTGCTAAATATTTCTAAATATTTCCAAATACTTCATTTGTAAAGTTCATTTGAAATTAGAAATATTTCCCTTTTTTTAAAGATAAGGGTTTCAGAAAAAAAAATAGAAAGTGAGAAGGCTTTGTCCCTAAATCCTGCTATTTTATCAAGATCTTGACAATGTTTGAATGTTTATTCCACGGAAGTTTTGCTCCTGACTTTAAGAAATTACAGCCCAGCCCCAAATCTTCCCATCTTGGCTCTGCTGCTACTAAATCCTGATGTATTTTCTTACTTATGGGGCATTACTCACACTTAATGCAGGGATTAAGGGTTATATATAGAACTGGGAGCTATAAAAAGAGAATTATGTTTACAATAATGTAAATTATTGTCACTGACCTATTCTTGCCCCTTGGCTGTGGTCTGGTTGGGTATTTTTAGTATTCCCTATTTTCACAGCATCTTCACACACCTTAAACTCACCCATTCTTTTTTTTAGATGGAATGTTTTATCAATAAATAGATTTTTGGCAGGATAGTTTTTGCATTATTTAGAGAAAATGCTGTAAAGGAGCAACAGGTTTAGGCTGTATCTCCTTGGGTTGTACAATTGCTGTAAATTTAAAGGAATATTAAATCATAGAACTGTTAAGGTTGGGGAAAATCTCCAAGATCAGCCAGCACTGCCAGGGCCACCACTAAACCATGTCCCCAAGGGCCACATCTGCACATTCTTGAACATCTCCAGGGATGGGGATTCTAATTCCTTTAGCAGCCTTTTTCCAGGCTGGACAACCCTTCCAGTGAAAAGATTTTCCTTTATATTCCCCTGGCACAACTCACTCAGAGTGATTTCTGTTCAATTTTACCCCACTGAAGCAGTTTTGGAGGAATAAATTAAAATTAGTGTTTAAAAAGCTGAACAGGCCACTCTGGGCTGGAGATTGGAAGGATCTGGGCAGATGCAATCAGTGAGAGATTGAAGACAACATAATTAACACCAATCAAAGGCATCTTGTGAGAAATAATCCCTGCAAAGCAAATATCAAATTTGTCCTGACAGGGTCAGGAGCTTAATCAAGACAATCAACTTTTAGGAGCTCGGCTGAGAAATCATTTGCTGCACTTCATTAAAGGCAGGGGAAAGGGAATTTCATGGGATGCTAAATGCAGAGTAGAGCACTCAGGGGAGAAAAAGAAAAAAAGGAGTTCAAAGAGGAGACAGTTCTGATTTGGGGATTGAAAATCCCCACATTGGGCTCTGCCCTTCAGCTCTCAAACAGGAGCTGGCGTGAGTTTATCCAAAGCTCCTTGAAGCAGAAATAGAGACACAGGTAAATAAAAGCATTGCCCAAGGTGGATCATGGAACCAGAGAATGCCAGAATGGTTTGGATTGGCAGGGACCTTAAAGATCATCTCATTGCAGCCTCTGCCATGGGCAGGATGGCACCCACCTGATGCCAGCTGGGAATGCTCAACCTGGAGAAGAGAAGGGTGTGTGGAGACCTCACAGCTCCTTCCAGGGCCTGAAGGGACACAGGGGACTGGGAGAGGGACCCTGCAACAGGAACTGGAGTGACAGGACAAGGGAATGGGTTCAGACTGACAGAAGGGAAATTTAGGTGGGATATTGGGATGGAATTGTTCCCTGGGAGGGTGGGCAGGCCCTGGCACAGTGTCATGGTTTGACACTGGCACAATGCCAGTGCTACTATGAAAATATATTTTCTTTACTGTCTGCTGTGAGATGCGACCAGAAATAGAGCAAAGCAAGCTCTAACTTAGGAATACAGGGAAAAAACTTTATTAATTTACAATATGTAAAAGAAACACACACACAGAACTCAGAAAGAAAATCTTCCAAAAACATTCCTCCTCCCACTAAATTTCTAACACAGCACAGTGAGACAAAATTAGATTCTCAATCAAGTTACTACTCTTTAGATAATCAGCTCTCAGTTTATCACAACCTTTCACATAATCAAATCTCAGTTTATCAAGAAGAGAGGAGTCCTTCCTGTATTATAGGCTTCTTCAGGAAACACAGTTGAAACTTTTTGTTTCCATATTACACTTGACACTGCCTGGAGAACATCTGCCATCATGACATCTTCTATGCCCAGTGCTCTCACCACTGCACATGGACTAGGGTTGCTTCTAGGTTTCCCCTTTTAAGGATGCTTTGCTTGGTTCCAAAAAAGCACAGTCTCTCACTTTTGGGACACTTGTTCCCCGCCAAATTCACTCTCTGGGGCTGAGGGGTCTTGAGAACAGAGATCTTCTTCTTCACTGAAGATCAAGGGCTCTACCACCCTCCTCACCCATCATCTCTGCTCACGGTGAGGTCTTAATTATCAATCAGGGTAGAATAGAACCTATCAAAACCTTCCCTTTCTCCCTTTTTTTATTCATTTATTTTTTAATAAAGTGCAATTACTCAGTCATTTCCTCTTAGAAAAAAGTATTCAACCCAAACTCTCTTGCTTTTCATCACTTTTGTCTTCTGGGCCAAGCATGGGGAGTTACGAAATCTCTTGTTTTGGGGAAAAGGAAGGCAAGAAATAAAGTAAAAAATATTTTGCGCTATTCTTGAGTAGGAAAAGCAAAAGTGTTGTAGTGACAGGACAAGGGGGAATGGGTTAAAACCAAAAGAAAGAATGATTAGATGGGATATTGGGAATTAGGAATCGTTCCCTGTGACGGTGGGCAGGCCCTGGCACAGCTATGGCTGCCCCTGGATTCCTGGAAATGCCCAAGTCCAGGTTGGACAGGGCTTGGATCACCCTGGGATAGTGGAAGGTGTCCCTGCCCATGGTAGGTGTGGAATGAGATCATTTTTAAAACCCCTTCAAACCCAAACAATTAAGGAATTCCATGATTTTTACCTCAGTGCACACATTAATCAGCATAATTGCACTGCACTGGGGTTATACTCATGAATGTGGACAACTGTATCATGTGTGTTTAGGTAAAAAAAGCACACAGAAAATCTGCATTATAAAAACACCCACCCTAAATTGTTTGGTGCTGTTGTCAGGACAACATCTGGATGGAAAATCCAGGATTGGAGAGCAAACAGAGGATCCTAACTAGGTGATGTGCAAAGGGGAAAATCTCTCCTCTTGTAGCTTCACTGTGGGGGAGAAGGGGAGGAGGAACCCTCCAGGTGCTCAGGGCAGGTAAGGAGAGGCTTTTTGGAGTCATGCTATCCCACAGGACAGATTTTACTGGGAACAAACACCAGGATTTGCTCAGAGAGTCAGAGACACTGTGAGGGTGTGAAAGGTCCAACCTCCACCTGCACGGTGCTGCTGGATGTTCTCCTGCCACAACATCCACTGGTTTTGCTGCTGAGGAAATCCTGAGGGCTGAGACCTCTGCCTCATCTTCACAGCTCCTCCATGAAAGGCAGAATCTCCCTTGATCTCAGGGAAAAGGTGGCAACTGCTCCCTGATAAGGGCAGCTTCTTATCAGGGGTGTGGATGTGATCAGCCCTTGATCAGTGGCATGGCTGAAGCCTTTGGAGGGTGGTTCCACCTTCCCAGAGAGGCACTTTCCCACTCCTACACTGGGAATTAAATCCTCACTTTTATGATCCAGCAATTATTTAACCCTGGGGTTTCTGCCTTTTTACCTGGCAGTTACACACCCTTGATCACAAAGGTGCGAGCCCAAGTCGTTTAAAACGTCATTTAAAAGAGTTAATTCCAAAAGGCACTCCAAGAAAGTGATGGAACACTTTGGAAATCACTCCAGATCTTCGGGATAAGGGAGAAGATAAAGTTGTTCTCCCTTTCTGTTGTGGTATTGAACCAGGGGATTCACTTTATTCATCCTATTCTTCAGTATCTGCTGCAAAATGGGGTTGGAACCTCTTTCCTAACTGGTTTTTAGGGTAATTCTCCCTGGGTTTCATCACTTGAAGCAACCTTGGGATAGTGGAAAGTGTCTTCAGTGGAATGGCAAGAGATTTAAGGTCATTTCCAACCCAAACCAATCTGGGATTCTGTGACCTTGTTGGCAGCAGGAATGGATGTGGCAGAATTCCCTGTGTTCATCTGACTGGAAATCATCCCAGATATTCCATGTCCTAACTGTATTTCATGGTTATTTCTTCTGGCTCTTCTCAGCTTTGGTGCTAAACTTTATGATGAATTATTTGTTATTTTGGAACCACAGCTCATCCCCCAAAAAATTTGACAGATTCTGTTATAATTTGCACCATTTAAAAATGAAACAACTTTTCCAACCCAAACCAGTCTGGGATTCTGTCACCTGGCAGCACCTTTGCCAGGAATGGATGTGGCAGAATTCCCTATATTCATCTGACTGGAAATCATCCCAGAAATTCCATGTCCTAACTGTATTTCATGGTTATTTCATGTATTTCATGATTATTCCTTCTGGCTCTTCTAAGGTTTGGTGCTAAAGTTTATCATGAATTATTTGTTATTTTGGAATCACAGCTCATCCCAAAATAAATTGACAGATTCTGTTCTAATTTGCACCATTTTAAAAATGGAACATCAGGTATGAAAGACACAAAGGAGGCAGTAAATTAGAATTGAAAATACATTTGGAAGGAACTAACACAATCAAGGCAGAATTGCTTTTTCTTCCCAAAAGAGAATCAGTCCATCAGTTCCTCTGTGAAATTATTTGAGTCAGAAACAAGGTAAATTTCCCATCTCTGAGACGGAATTGATCATTTACAAAGTCCAGTGATTGCAGGGACAGGGAATGAAAGGGTTTAGCAAGAGCTAAATAGATTGAGGAATGCTGTGGAATAAATTTAGCCTGGTCAAAAAGGGAATTTTGTGCCAGTGAAACCAGGTCTAATTAAGATAGTGCAGGATAGCCTGGAACTGAGTGCCCCAAATGCTGCAGTGAGGGATAATTTACTTCCCTGTCCTGTGTCAGGGAACTGGAATAAATCCACAACACAGTCAGAGTGAAATGGGGGAAAAATGGAGCAGTTCTGTCACTTAAAACATCAGCACGAGCAAAAACCAGAGAGGAATGACTTGCACAGGATAAAACCAGAGCAGGGGGAATGGGGGTGGAAGGAAAATGTCTGGAAAAATGACCAGAGCCTTCTGTGCAGGGATTTAGAGAGTCTGGGATGGGATGGGATGGGATGGGATGGGATGGGATGGGATGGGATGGGATGGGATGGGATGGGATGGGATGGGATGGGGATGGGATGGGATGGACCTTAAAGATGCTCCCCAAGCTGCACCTCTCTGTGCAATCACCTTTTAGCTGCTGTGGCACCTGGGATGAACCAAATCATCTCCAGGCCAGGTTGGATGGAGCTTGGAACACTCTGGGATAGTAGAAGGTGTCCCTGCCCATGAGGTTTTTCCAACCCAAACCATTCCCTGATACTGGAGTCCTGGAGGTCTCGTGGTCTTCTCTGGTGACATCAGGTGCTCCATGTGAGCTCTGGGATTTCTTTCTTTCAACTCAGGCATTTGGGGGGTCAAGACCTTTGCTTTGGGGCCAGGATTTCAGTTCAGCAGCCCTGAAATGCTCCAGCTGATCCCAGGAATTTAAGCTGGAGTTGGGGAGGTCAGAAAAGGCTGTGCTCCCCAAGAATGATCCTTGGAAAAGTCACTTTATCCTTAACATCCCAAAGATCACAGCAAGCAACACCTGGTGCAATCCTGAGGAATTGCACACTGAGATTTGAGAATTTCAGGGAATTTTCCAGTCAGATCTGGCTGCCAGGATAACCCAAGCAGTATCTGAGCTTTTAAAAAGAATTAAATTTTGCAACGCCATTGGATTGATGAAGATTTGAACCCAACAGTTCATTCCTTCATTGTGGAGTTGGGTATACCCTGTGCAGGCTCCAGGTCTCAGGTGTCACCTCTCAAAAATGCACTTAGGAATATTTTAATGTGAGGAATGATGCTTTCCTAGACATTTGGTGGTTTTTCCTTGTGGAAATATTATCCTGTGGGAGTCTTTCTTGCCCTATGCACTATTTCCACTGTAAGGATTTTGTCATCTGAATAAAACTGAGGTCGGTGGGTCTAAAGCCACCTGGTGAACTTAAATTCTGGCAAAAAAAAAATAAAAAATAAAAATTAATCTTAATAATTAGAATAAAATTCTCCAAAGCAGTGTGATATTAACTCTGATCTGGGTTTTTTTGGGAGGGTACATCCAAATCCATCCATGCTGAGGTTATTTCTGGAGTCTGGACATAAAGATATTGTATTTATGAATTCTCTTGAGTCAAGTTTTGTGTCCTGAGGAAATGCAGAGCTGAAAGTTTCACACCTGATCCTCCTGCTCAGAACAAGGTCCTCCTTCCCCCAGGAAAACCAGTTGGAAGGTGACCTGTGAAATCAGGGCAGGGGAAGTGTGTCACTGAGTTATGTAACCCCACAAGGTGACTGCCAAGGCCAAGGGAAATGTGTTCAAGGGGAAAAGGAGCAGGAATTCAGAACCAAACCCTGATGGGGAACACTTGGGATGAGCTGCTCTTAACTGGAAGGAACAAACTTTCCACTTGGTGAATCCTTCTCTGTAGAAAATAATTTTAATTTCCTTTGAAAAATATCCTTGGTTTTGTATGCCCTAATCGTTTACAAGAGGAGTGAATTGCCAAGGTCTGGTTGCGTGTCCTGTTTTATCCATGGTGGTATTCCCAAAAAACGTCACTAGAGGGGGATCATGAAATGCACAAACTTTGCTGTGCGTTAAAATCCCGAATTTCCTCAGTGTCCTGCCTGTGGAAGGAGGAGGGTGCTGAACTCTTTTTCCACCCCTGTGGATTGGAAGCTGAGGATAATTTTGAGAGGATGCCAAGTGAAAAAGCCTCAGGAGAAGTGAACTCTGGGTTTTGTGTGGATTTGGGTTTAATGTATGGATATTTGGGGTTAATGTATGGATATTTGGGTTTAATGTATGGATATGTGGAGCATGGAGTGACCTCAGTTCCTTCACTGTGGCCCCAGAGCCACCAGAACGAGATTTTCCCAAAGGATTTTTGGAGTGACTTTTCTTGTTTTATCCATGGCAAAAATGTCATTCCACTATCAAATAATCCCAAATTGTGTCAGCATCTCTCAATAGAGAGGTGGGATCAAATATTGGATTTCTCAGGATAATGACCTGTCCTTAAATGTGACTGGAATGTAGAAGGAGTGGGAAAGGGGCACCAACAACGAGCAAGAGGTAGATGGACAAAATAACCCAGGTAGGAGAAGGAGAAATGGTTTTAGACTACAAAAAGAGATTTAGATGGGATATTGGGAATTAGGAATTGTCCTTAGCAGGGTGAGCAGGCCCTGGCACAGGGTGCCCAGAGCACCTGTGGCTGCCCCTGGATCCCTGGCAGTGCCCAAGGCCAGGATGAACATTTGGATCACCCTGGGATAATGGAAGTTGTTCCTGCCATGGCTGGGGTGGGATTTAAATCCCCTCCCACCCAAATAATTCCATGACTCTGCACTGCCATGACCATGATGCACCATCAACCATACAGAGAGACAATTTCTTTGACTGAGAAGTTATTTCTTATTTAATTAAATCTTAGATATTTTTCTATGTTTTGAGGCTGTTTCATCTATTATTATTTTTTATTTTGTGATTAATGTTTGCTGTTGATAAGAAAAATTATGCTGAATATCAGGACCAGGAAAACTCCCACATTAGTTCTAACTGCTACAGGTAAGGCAGCATTTTATTCTTTCCCACCTGTGTTTTAAGGCCCTAAAACCTCACCAGTGCCTGGTGTGCCAGCATATTTTATACACTAAAATACCCCCAGGATTTTAAGTGGCAGGAATATCCTATTGACTCCAACAGTACTGAAACAACAGGACACAACACAACAAGGAATAAATATGTGTTTAACTGCTCCTCAGTTAAAAAATAAATAAGATTAAAAAAATAAATAAATAAAAAAAGAAAAAAGAAAAATAAAAAAAAGCCCTGCTCAGCTGCTGGGTTTTAACCAAAGCTGAGCAGGGGTTTTTTTATTTTTCTTTTTTTCTTTTACATTTTTTTCCTTTTTAAGGCTTTTCTCTCTGGATTTGCTGCTCCAGCTCCTGCTGTGTCTTCCCTGTGCATGGGAATGACCTTGGATTTGCTGTCAGGGCCATCCTATTGACCTGTGGTCGATATTCCAGCAGTGGAAGTGGTGTGTGGTGTGTTAATTCCACATTTCCCTCCCATAAAACAAGGGCACAACAAGCAGAGCAATCGGAGCCTACTGGGGCTGTCTCCAGGTAATTGAATCCATCTGGATTTTGGCCTCATGTCCTGGAGGAAACCACAAGTACAAGGTGCTGAAAAATCCCCTGTGAAGCTGGGGAAGGACAGTGGACCTTGCCAGAGCTGGAATGTTCGAAAGTGAATTTGAAAATGTTGGTTGTTAATGGTGTTTGGGTAATAGCTGAAAAAAAAGTCCTCCCAGGAAATGACGAAATGGCCAGATGAGGGGATTTTTAAATTTTTTTCCATGTAAAAACAAACATATTCCAGCCTGTTGTGTGTCTGGTGCAGAGAAATATTCCCTAGGGATCATGGAAATGCATCAAACCCTATAAAGACCTGATAACCCATTCTGAATACATTTTTGGTCTAAAATAGTGTTGGTAACATGTCAGGTTGAAGATCCTCCCTTTTGGATACTTCACAACTCAAATGCTATAAAATATAAATGGCATTCCCAAGTCCTTGACAGCAAATTTTGGCTGGAATAAGAGGATTTTTATTGCAGAATAAATGGGAAGGGCTCAATCCTGACCCAAAAATCTGACCCAAAAACTGCATCCAAATCCTGACCAAAAACTGTCCGATAGGCAGTCCCTGTATGAACCTGAGCAACATCAGGGATTTTCTGCTTTTGGACTTATTGATGGATGTTCCCTTCCTGTTTCTTTAATTTCCTGGGAATATTGGCTGGGACTGGGACTGATCTGGGGTAGGGCTTTGTGTGTTCCTGGCAGAAGGATGCAACCAGAGCAGCTGAGGTGAGGCAGGAGCAGATGCTGCCAAGAAAAGCAGCTTCCAGCACCTGTCCTGCTCTCTGCCTCTCACAGCTCATGCTTTTTATGGGTTTTTTTTGTCCATTTTACCCATTTTTTCCCCAGTCCAGGTCCTGTATGTCCACAGGACAGCCTCACCTGTGATTGTTTTCCTTCTGGGACAGCAGATGCCAAAGGTGTGATCCATCTCCTCCCACCTTTCCTTAACCTGCCAGAGCAGGAATTGACCTCAGGAACCATTTTATTCAGGCTGATTTCAGCCCTGTCTCCTCCCAGGGCTGACCCTGAGCCAAAAACTGGGATTAGGGACCTTTTGATCTTCATTGCATCCTGGCTGGAGATGAGAATTCCCAAAGGGAGAACGCCCACAATTCCAATTCTACTTTATTCCCTGAAATCTGACCCGAGTTTTGCCACCTCACAGCTCCTGCTGCCCTGTGTGGATGCACTTCCTTCATCCCTCCAGCTCCTGGTGCAGAATCCAAGGGAAGGAAGAGCAGCTCCTCACTGCTTTTTTGCAGCTTTAAAGCAAATTAGGTTTACCTTGAAGTTGTAAAGAAATAGTTCCATTTGTTCCCTATACTTTGATCTTGTGGGGCTGGAGAGGGAGGTAGCTGGGAGAGGAGGAGGAGGAGGAGGAGGAGGTGTTTTACAGGCAGCAAAAATCCTCCAGGAGCTGTCTCAGCAAATTCAGGTCTAGGGCAGGGCTGCCAAATCTGATGTGTGATCCTAAATTGTAGCAAACTTCAAGTCCTTCAGACTTCTGAGGTCTTAATTATCAAGCAGGGTAGAACGGAACCTATCAAAACCTTTCCTTTCTCTCTTTTTTTATTCATTTATTTTTTAATAAAGTGCAATTATTCAGTCACTTACTGTTGGAAAAAACGATTCAACACAAACTCTTGCTTTTTATCACTTTTGTCTTTGGGCCAAGCATGGGGAGTTACAAAATCTCTTGTTTTGGGGAAAAAGGGAGGTAAGAAATAAAGAAAAAAATATTTTGTGCTATTTTTGAATATGAAAGGCAAAAGTGTTGTAGTGACAGGATGAGGGGGAATGGGTTAAAACCAAAAGAGAGAAGGATTAGATGGGATATAGGGAATGAATTATTCCCTGGCAGGGTGGGCAGGCCCTGGCACAGCTGTGGCTGCCCCTGGATCCCTGGCAGTGCCCAAGACCAGGTTGGAGCATCCTGGGACAGTGGAAGTTGTACCTGCCTCTGGCTAGGGTGGCACTGGATGGTTCCTTTTGTCTCATTTTTCCCCTGCTAAATACAGAATTCTGCTCTGAAATTCCCACCACATCCCCTCTGAAAGAAACCAGCCCAGATTTTTATAACCACAGCAAAATTCAGCTTTGGGGTGCGCTGGTTTAGGTCCTGGCAGCATCTGGAGGTGATACAGAAAATGCCTGTCCTACACTAAGTGGATTATGTGGACTAAACAACTCCAGTTTAGTTGAGCAATAAATATCACCAATTTAAGCATGTCCCTTAAATAAAGGCCTCAATTTCTGAATGAAAACCCTCTCCTACCCCAAATCACCCTGATTTATGGGGAGAGATAAAAAAAAGGAGTTAAACTTCGTAACTGTAGTGAGAAAGAAAAAATCTCTCCTCTTTTCTTCCTACAAAAAATGAAGAAGCCCAAAGCATCAGCCTGAGTCTTGCAAACTCTGGGTTCCTGGAAGCAGCTGGGTGCTGGGACAAGCTGGATTTGGATTAAGGAGCAATAAATATCACCAATTTAAGCATCTCCTTTAAATAAAGTCCTCAATTTCTGAATGCAATCCTTACCTACCCCAAATCACCCTGATTTAGGGGGAGAGATAAAGAAAAGAAGTTGAACTGTGAGAAAGAAAAAATCTCTCCTCTCTTCTTCCTACAAAAATTAAGAAGCCCAAAGCATCAGCCCAAGTCTTGCCAAACTCTGAGTTCCTGGAAGCAGCTGGATGCTGGGACAAGCTGGAGCTGGATTGATTAGCAACAAATATCACCAATTTAAGCATCTCCCTTAAATAAAGGCCTCAATTTCTGAATGAAAAGTCTTTCCTATCCCAAATCACTCTGATTTATGAGGAGAGATAAATAAAAGGAGTTGAACTGCTTAACTGTATAAAGAAAAACTC
>JAWWEX010000296.1:4098822-4112709 GCA_035583215.1 Arremon brunneinucha | reverse complement strand
TCTACTTTTTAAATAATTTTTCTGCTGACCAATCTCATGGCTGCTGCTTAGCTCTAATCACAGTTCTGCTGCCTCTGAAACCTGCCTTTTGCAGCTTTCCCAAAACCCTCTGATTTTGTGGGTTCCCACAGGACTTGTTTGCCCCACAGACATAACTTGGTTTATCACCTGCCACTACATTTGGAGCAGCTGTTTGGACCCAGTGTGACACCTGTGAGGCCCTAAGAAATGTCCCCAGCAGCTCTGACCCCATGGCTCCCAAACAGATCCCAATGGATCTGGGAGAAGAATTCCCATCCCCTTCCTCCTGTGGATTTCTCTGTGTGGACAGGACCCATCTGTGTCCACAACTCCCAGATTTCTGTGAGCCTGGAGCCAACAGGACTCAGCTTGGACATCAAAAATGCTCCCCTCAAATGCTTCCAGCTCCTGTGTCCTGTTCTCAGCAGTGGAAACAACAAAGGGCTGAGCTGGGCCTTTAACAAATTGCCAGGGGCAGGAGGGGAGGGAGGATAAGGGAAGGAGAAGGAGAAGGATGGTGCCTTTAAATGAGGAGGGGAAAAGGAAAAGACAATGCTGGAAGGATTTTAATTGCACGAGTGCTGGGGCCAGCAAGAAAAAGGGTTCCATCCTATTGGAGCCCTACAAATGGCTGAAGAGCACAGAATTGCAATTTGGAACCATTTCCAGAAAACCTGAACAATATCAAAGGGATTCCTGCCCCTCAGAGCAAGGGTAATTTGGGTTCTTTCAGTCTTCTTGTAGTGCAGCAAATGTCCCCAGATCAGTGTTGTCACCTCAGTTTCCAAATGGGAGCTACATGTTCTGGAAAATAGTGATTTAAAAGCAGATTTTCTTTCTGCAGCTCCAAAGCCTGCTCTAGGCAAGGTCCCCGTGTCAAATAAACCCTAATCCAGGCTTAGCTGAGGCTTTGATAAACTCAGCTCTCAGGATGGGTCTGTGGGGGCAAGTTAGGTCTCATATTTTTTCAGTTCTTTCAGGGAAGCCCCATGTGTGTCCGAATCCCAGTTCATGCAGGTTTCAAATAAGAATTTGGCAACTAAAGGGGCTGTGGGGTGAGAGGGAAGGTGTTCACATGGGGAGTAATTAATTAATGACCTGAAAAACTGAGCAGGAGTGAGTGTGCAGCCTTTGGAAAGGAGAGATGTCACCAAAATGTTGTTAAAGGGTTGAGCAAGGATTCAGTACACTGAGAAATAAGTGAGAGATCCACAGGGTGGAAAAGACATCAGGTTTAATCCCGCAAATTTTTTAAGGGGATACAGTTGAGGGGTAGCTACCCTTGGATGCAAATGGACATTGAGAGTGAAGGACTCCTGTGGAAGACACAAAAATCAGCAAATGTGGAGCTACCTCCAGGAGAGGGTGGGGGAAAGGAATGCTAGATCTTAGCCTGGCAAAACACTCAGGAGGATCCAATGGATCTGTGTGAAAAAAAGGAGTGGTTGGTAGGGTCAGATGGGATATTGGGAATTGGGAATTGCTCCCTGGCACAGGGTGCCCAGAGCAGCTGTGGATGCCCCTGGATCCCTGGCAGTGCCCAAGGCCAGGCTGGACTTTGGGGCATGGAGCAGCCTGGGATATTTGAAGGTGTCCCATGACACAGAATGAGTTTTAGGGTCCCTTCCCACCCAAACCATTCTGGGATTCTCTGACCACAGACCAATTCTTCAACACCATTGCAAATATTTTTTTTTTCCTTTTCCCCTTTTTTGACCAATCATCCAAGTTGTGATCCAGGTCTCCACATCTGCTTGTGCTGTGTCTGCCAACATCTCTGCTGGCACACAAGAGTAGAAGGGCTCCCAAGCCAACAGCTGGAAAGTCTGCAAGTGTTTTAAGTTTCTGTGCACACTTAAAAAACCCATTAGCTGAATGGTTATTTGCTGCAGAATATCAATTTTGGAGCAGTTGCAGCAGAAAGTGCTTAATATTGACTTTGCTTGCCTTTAAATTTGACTTAGAAGAATGTACTGCTGTGGCTTTGTGTTTTCGAATGCAGCTCCAAAAATACCACACAGACACTTTCAGATACTTCCCTTGTAATTGTAATGTCTCTCTTGGCAACTGGGCTGCATTATAAAGATAATATTGTGGCTGTGCTGAAGGTACTTGTTCCACCAAAAAGAAATCCTCATTAAAGCTATATTTGATATTAATAACGGTGTGTTCTTGTGGAAAACTGAAATTGCTCTTATTGGAAAAGCTGAAGTAAATGAAGTAACATATATATATATAATATTTTTTTTAGTTGTATATTCCATCATCCTTCTCTATATGGGAAAGAAACAACCCAAACAGGAGAGGGATTCCAGCTGTCAGGCTGCTTCTGTTTTCTTGAAGCTTTCAAAAAATTAAATGTTGCTCTCCATGGAAAGGGTGCCCAGGCCTTGGCAGGGGCTGCCCAGGGAGCTTGGCAGTGCCCAGCCCTGCAGGTGTCCCAGGAAGGGCTGGAGGTGGCACTCAGTGCTCTGGGCTGGGGACAAGGTGGGCACTGGGCACAGCTGGGACTCCAGGGGCTGGCAGGGATTTTCCAGCCTCAGTGAGTCTGTGATGTAAAAATCTGAGAGAATCCTTTCAAATCCAGGCAAAAGTTGCTGTAAAAGTGGGGTGAGAACAGGCCAGGTTTCCTCTTGGGCAAACACTTCATTGCCAGTGTGAATATTCCACATGGGAACAAACCCAGTGTCTTCCTGAGCTGCCATCAGTCCCTGGCTCACTCTGGAGCTGATCCAGTGTGGAACACGTGTGGATTCTCCTTGTTCACACCCATTCCATGGTCTGTGCTCCTCTGGATTCATCCCTCTTTGCTGAACTGTCACCCTCACACTGCTGATCCCTCTCTCTTGGGTTGCAGTTTCTTGGGTCACCCTACAGCTTTTTTTTTGCTCTCGTGGTGTCCTCTGGGCTCTCTGCTCCTCAGACCTGTCCATCTGTAATTTAATTGCCCAAATTCTACTTCCACCCCTGTTTTCCAGTGCAATCTTTGAGGGTTTTGATGGGTTTGCACTTTGTTTGTGACACAAGGATTCATGTTAATCCTGCATTCCCAGTCCCTTCTCCCCTGTTGTCATGGAACTGTGCAATCCCAGATTGGTTTGGGTTGGAAGGGACCCTAAATCTCAGCCAGTGCCACCCCTGCCATGGGCAGCGACACCTTCCACTATCCCAGGCTGCTCCAAGCCCTGTCCAACCTGGCCTTGGACACCTCCAGGGATGGGGACAACAAAGCTGTGCTGGTGGCTGGCCTGGCCTTGGTGATTTATTGCAGAACATTTCTAAAATATGCTCCATTTTATAAATAATGGAGGAGAGACAGAGTAAACCTTCAGTGAACTGAGTCAGAACAGAAGGAAGGTCCTTCACTGCTCCATGGTTCTGCTGTTGGCTTCTCACTCCTGTTCATCCCCAGAAAACCGAGGTGTGTGGATGGCCAATATCTCTGCCTGGACTCGTTGATTTATTGCAGAACATTTATAAAATATGCTCCATTTTATAAATAATGGAGGAGAGACAGAGAAAACCTTCAGTGAACTGAGTCAGAACAGAAGGAAGGTCCTTCACTGCTCCATGGTTCTGCTGTTGGCTTCTCATTCCCGTTCATCCCCGGAAAACCGAGGTGTGAGTGTTTGAATGGCCAATATCTCTGTCATAGATAACATGGCTGATTAACCATGGCTGATTAACCATGGCTAATTAAGCACAGCTAATTAATCTTGGCCATGCTTTGGTGCCTGGGCAGCCTCTGGGGACACTCAGCAGTGCCATTGCTGTGCTGGGAGAGCAGCAGGAGCAGGACTGTCCCTGTCCCTGTCCCTGTCCCTGTCCCTGTCCCTGTCCCTGTCCCTGCCCTGCTGTTGGAGCTCCCTGCACCTCTCCAGACACTCAGACTCCTCGGAGCACTTTCACAATCATCTCTTGGCTCCTCAATTACCACTTCCTCCTCCTCCTCCCCCGCCTCTCCCTCCTGTTTGACCTTCTGGTCATTCCTCGGGCGCTGGATGCGGAGCAGGAGCTCCCCCAGCCCTCCAATTAAAGGTAGCAGAGTGTGGCACACCAGAGTTACCTAACGAGCCTCTGAACCCCCTCCACCCCCCCTTGATCTCGTTTTGGACCCATTTTTGCATCCCAGTTTTCTCTGAGCTCTCTGACACAGCAATTCCTTTGCTTTTTGGTTGCCTTAGGCAGAGTCTGAATCCCCAGGTTTACATCTTGCACTAGAATATTTTTATTTTTTATTCTTTCCCAAAGGCCACTGGATGGAACGATCAGCAATCAAAGAATAGGCAGTTATCACTCTTGCAAACTTTCCTGGGCCTCAGTAATTAACCCAACAAATTAGTTAAAGGCTCCAATGCGGAAGGAGATTGCTAGACTGTGGTCAAGACACACATTTAAGGATTTTTCCCTTAAGCTGCTTTTCTGGGGGAAGCTTTGATAAAGGCCATATGATCTCAATTATCATTAGCTCTGTGTGGTTTCGCTGTGTTTGGAGCTCTCAGACGTCAGCAGACAGGAGCCCTGTGTTCAGGCTTTAATGTAGGGCTGGTATTTATGTAATTCCCCTTTGCATTTGTCAGCTGACAGCTGAAAGGGAAGATTTCAGACAATTTATAGGCTCAGCCTGTGGCCCGTTGTGCTGAGTGACACTTCCTCCACGGAGCTGATGTGACAGAGAGCTGCTCCAACATATTTTAAATGCCAGCTTCAAAAAACCCCAAACATTTCCATTTTCCCTCGTGCACAGCCTGAAAAATTCAAGGGTGAATTTGAAGGTGCCGCCTCGGAGTGATACAATAAACTGATTTAAATCCTCTTTTTAAAGGATTCCTACCCTCTTCAAGTCCCTAAAACATCAAAGTGTCTCTTGCCTTGAGCTCTGCTCCTTCAGCCCGAGCCTTCCTCCCAGGAATTCGGCAAACAGCGAGTTTGTGATTCACTCTTAAGATCTTCCAGTGTGCGGATGAGTCACTGATAAGGACATGGAAGTTGTGCTGGCCAGATTGAGAATCTTTGGGAATCACAGGATGTAGCTGGGAACAGATGAGGGGAGAGCCTGAAAAATCCTATAATTGAGGAAGCACAGATGAAAATCCCCAGCCTGGGGAGCTCGTTCCACTGCAAGGGGGAAAAGCTCAGTTTAGGTTTAGGTTTAGGACTGTTCATGACTCATGAAAGTTTGGGGTTCTCAACAATCTGGAGAGAAAAAAAACCCGAAAACAAAGTTAAAACCAAAACACAAAATTAACCCTGAAGTATCTTTATTCTATTTTATAATATGGAGTATCTTTATTCTATCTTTATAATATTTTAGTTGCATGTGACTGGAATTAGCTGAGCTTTGTATCCAGATGCTGTGGATATCCAGGAGGCACAAACACCTTAAGGAATTTTATTTCTACTATATTTTGAATTTTTTGTCATTTTTTCCCGTAGCCACAGGAAGAGTTAGGTCTCATAAAAGAGTTAGGAAGAGTTAGGTCTCATAAAAGCTGAGGAAAGCTTGAAAAACTTCTCTATTTATTTTATTTTATTTTATTTTATTTTATTTTATTTTATTTTATTTTATTTTATTTTATTTTATGGAGCAGAACCCAGGTCTGGCTGCTTTACTTAATTCACTACAATTTTGAGGACAAGGAGTGGGGAATTCTGTTTGAACACACCATGTGCTCTCAGGCATTTTTTACCCATTTAGGAAAAGAAATCAACTTTTTTATAATATGGAGAAATCAACTTTTTTATAATATGGAGTATCTTTATTCTATCTTTATAATATTTTAGTTGCATGTGACTGGAAATGTATTTCCTGTGTTAGCTGAGCTTTGTATCCACATCTGACCTGGATGCTGTGGATATCCAGGAGGCACAAACACCTTAAGGAATTTTATTTCTACTATATTTTGAATTTTTTTGTAATTTTTTCCCCTAGCCACAGGAAGAGTTAGGTCATAAAAGCTGAGGAAAGCTTGAAAATTTTCTCTTGTTGGTTTTTTTTTTTTGTTTGGTTTGTTGTTGTTGTTGTTTTGTTTTGTTTTGGGGTTTTTCTTGTTTTGGTTTTGGTTTTTGGGGTTTTTTTGTTTGGTTGGTTGGTTTTTGTTTTTTAAATGGAGCAGAACCCAGGGCTGGCTGCTTTACTTAATTCACCAGGATTTTGAGGACAAGGAGTGGGGAATTCTGTTTGAATACACCATGTGCTCTCAGGCATTTTATACCCATTTAGGAAAAAAAATCAGATTTTGTCTCCCAACATTTTGGATGCCACTTCCATAGGTTGCCTTAGTGGCACTGACAGAGCAGGAAATGTTCACCTTGGTCTCTCTGGGACATTTGGGGACAGTTTGATGCAAGCCTGCCTCATTCCATGATTTCATTATTTTTTTCCTGGTTTTCTGCTCATCTAAACCCTTTCTGTCTTTTTTGGGAGGCTGGAATAGCACAGGTGATGTTTTCCAGTGTCCCAACTAAATGTTTTGCTCCTAAATATGCAGAATATGAGAAGCAGCCAAATCCCTGCTTGGTGTCACCCACAAACTCCTCCTGCACAGCAGGCCTGGACTTGGCCCTGGGATTCCTCCTGCTGATTCATCCAGAGGTTGTTTTTCTGGGATATTGCCAGAATCCTGGCACAGCTGGAAAATCTGATGCTGTTTCATCACCTTTAACCATCTACTCCTCAAAAATCTTCAAGCACAGCATGCCAGGGATAAAATATCCCTGGGGCTACCAGGAAGGTTTAAGAGAATTCCATTTTTATTCAGAAAGTTTCAGATCTTTTAGGCTGTCAGATGCTCCAATCAAAAATATCAACTCAACAGCTTCGAGAAACACCTTTAAATGCCTTAGAATATTTGCAAAATGCTGCCATATTTTCTATTTTTCAATATATTCAGTGGTTTTTGTCCTTATGATATTCTGAACAACTCAGTGTTTAAATTTTAACTTCCCGTGGCTAATAGCTCCTGTTTCATTGATTAGAAATTCTCTGATATTTCTAATTTTTGTGATTTTTTCTCAACCAACGGTTGTGGGAGCACAGACAGGCCCATGTTGTCAGTTCTTCCCAGGCTTTCCACAATGGGTTACACTCTTCATTCCATGGAAATTCCCTGTTTCTCCTGTGAAACTCCAATATTTGCAGTGTCCCCTGCCCCACAAAGGGCCTAAACCCAGGACACACAGAGTAAACCACACGGATTAGAGGTTTCTGTGGTCACCCCTCATGCTGCTGAACAACCCAGACCAGGTTTTTTATTTGCTTTATTGCTGATTCCTGCATTAAACTCCACAACCTGTATATGAAGGACTGGTTTAGAAGAAGACTTCCATCCCTCCAGGAGGGTGACATTCCAGGAGGATCATGGAGTTGGGAGGGACCCACAGGAATCACTGATCCAAGCCCTGGCCCTGCACAGGCACCCAACAATCCCACCCTGGGCATCCCTGGGAGTGTTGTCCAAACACTCCTGCAGCTCTAAATCCAGAATGAGAGTGAGCTGAGGGGCTGATCCCTTCTTTCCTCTCCCAGAGGAGGTCTCAGAAGGAGCCAGAGGCTGAGGGTGGCACTATCTGGTGAGGTGACCCAGGTTTGGCTGGAACATCTCCCAGCCAACACCAGCAGAAGAAATTGAGAGGTTTGGGAAAACCTTCACCAGCCACTGGAAAACTGCTCCAGAAAACCATGGAATGCTTAAGGTTGGAACAGACCTTCAATCCCATCTTGTTTCCATGGGCAGGGACACCTTCCACTGTCCCAGGCTGCTCCAAGCCATGTCCAACCTGGCTTTGGGCACTGCCAGGGATCCAGGGGCAGCCACAGCTGCTCAGGAACTTCTCCTACCTGCTCACTTCTCACAGCTTCCTCCTGCAGCACATATCTGCTTGACCATGCCCAAAAATGTCCCAGGAGACTCCCCTGAACTCACCTGTTTTCTATTTGGAGCAATGATTCCACCACAGGGATTCCTGAGGCTGGAAATGCCCTTGGAAAGTTCTTGTGGAGGGCTTGGGAATGAGAAGAGGCTGAAAAATGAGAGAATCCCAGGATGGTTTGGGTGAGAAGGGCCCATCCAATTTCACCCCCTGCCATGGGCAGGGACACCTTCCACCATCCCAGGCTGCTCCAAACCCTGTCCAACCTGGCCTTGGACACTTCCAGGGATCCAAGGCCAGCCACAGCTCCTCAGGAACTTCTCCTACCTGCTCACTTCTCACAGCATCCTGGGCTTTGCACATGGCTGGGAATGAGAAGAGGCTGAAAAATCAGAGAATTCCAGACTGGTTTGGGTGGGAAGGGCTCATCCAGTACCACCCCTGCCATGGTCAGGGACACCTTCCACCATTCCACAGTCTCCAAGCCCCAGCGTCCAACCTGGCCTTGGGCACTTCCAGGGAAGTGCCCTTGGAAAATTCTTGTGGAGGGCTTGGGAATGAGAAGAGGCTGAAAAGTCAGAGAATCCCAGAATGGTTTGGGTTGGAAGGGACCTCAAAACCCATCCAGTGCCACCCCTGACATGGCAGGGACACCTTCCACTGTCCCAGGCTGCTCCCAGCCCTGTCCAGCCAGGCCTTGGGCACTGCCAGGGATCCAGGGGCAGCCACAGCTGCTCTGGGCACCCTGTGCCAGGGCCTGCCCACCCTCCCAGAGAATATTTTACCCAAATCTCTATTCTCCATCTTAAAAGAAGGTGCCAGGCCCCTCAGCAGCAGAGGCAGCCAGGGGAGATGTGTGGGCAATTCCCACTGGGAATGTGCAAACCTCGGGCTGGGAATGCCCAGCCTTGTCAAACAGGGGCTGGGCCCAGCCTTAAACACAGGCCTGGCTTAACCAAAGCCAGCTAAGAAAAGCCTGTGGTGCTGGGGACCTGCAATTGCTGAGCTGGGCTGAGGTTGGAGGCAGAGGAAGAGGAATTTAAGCACAGCCCAACAGCACCAAGCTGGGCTTGCATGGATTTGCTTTGCTGCTCTCAAGGGTTTGGGTTGGTGGGAGTAAAACTTTGCCCATTCAACCTTTTTGTGACATCCCCCAGTCTTTCCATTTGAATTGCAGGGAAAATTCCTGCTTCAGTCTCACCCTGCTACTCCAAATATGAAGGATGTTAAGAATTAATTCTAATGAGCTTTTTATTGCTGTGTTTTATTAATCCTCCTCAGCTGAGCATGCTGGAATCACATTTACTTACCCTTTTCCAGCCTTCTCCCATTTACACGCAGCCACCTCCAAAATAAATATTAGGGAAGTGCTGAAAGGCCTTCAAGGCAATGCTTGGATCTGCTGGGTTTAGGCTCTGGATGTGGGATAGGTTCCTGAAATCCACAATGATTCCCTCACCTCTGCTCCTTAAGCTCCAGCCTTGCTGGGATAAATCCTGCAGTGCCCTTTTCTCCATTTCCAGGTGGAGGGGAGAGTTTGCTTTCAAAATCGATGTAGTAAATTGAATTAACATCCTGACAGCCCCAGAGTGGCCACTGGGAAGCTAAAAACAAGGCTGCTGTAGGGGAAAATGCCCCCAGACTCCAGGGAATCCTCCTGGGCCATGTTTCCCTGCTGACCTGAGTGTGTGTCCCAATAGATTTTCATCACATGGATAGCCCTGCATTCTGGAAGCAACTAAAAATGGGTTAAATGCAGTTAATTTTAAAATAAATGGTTAAAAACCCCACAGTGTGAAGCCTGATTAATCAGTTGGTAATGAGATCACCATCTGCATAAGGCCAAAGCAAAAAACCTCCAGTAGAGGGAGTGACCAAATTAAAAATCCCACCTAAAGCGCCTCTGGAAAAGTTTTTATTCCTGAAATATTTGGTGCCTTGGCAAGCAGGGAATTCTCTTAGCCAGAGCCTGTGTGTGGGGCTGACACATGTCTCATGTGAGGCACTGGCACTCAAAAAGTGACACTAAAAATGGGAGCAGATCCAGCAAATTCCTTCTTCCTGCAGCTGTGGCTGCTGTCACTGTGCCCTCCATGAGGATATTTGGGATGTCACGGGCATGTGTGACACCAATCACCCTGGCTGGAGGTTCAAAAGGATCCCAAAAATCCCAGCTTTGATCCTCCAGACCCTCCCTGAGCTGAAGGCCAAACAGGAGCTGTGTTTTCTTCCCCTGCTGGAGAAAAGTCCTGATTTATCCGGAGGATTAAAAGGTTTTGGTGGCTTTTAGGGAGCCCTAAAACAACAGCTTTGAGGTACCTGGGATGAAGGGGCTCATCTGGCCCTGTCTGCTTTCCAATCCATCTTTATCAGTCTTCCACTGGCACCTAAAAAAAAGACTTTTTTCTTCAAAGCAACTTGAAAAAACTATTCCTAACCGGGGTGATGATGAAAGAAAAAGCCCCTTTTTTCAGTTGACTTTAAATTCCTATTTTTTCCATCACCTCTCAGCTCGATCTTCTTTTTCTGCATTGTTTTGTTTTTTTTTTCTGAACTCTGAACTGGCATCTCTCTGTTGCAAGGCATCAGAGGTGCTGTTTTAAAGCCTGAAATTTGACATCTCCTCACTCAAAACCTGTCCTAAGGTAAAAAACCAGCATTTATTCAATTTAAAAATATGATAAGAAAAGCAGTGTTTGGGAAATGAGGAAAAAAACCTGGGGGCAATAGAGGAGAAGAGAGACAACCCCACCTAAAAATGAACTGATTTTAAATATGGGGGTTGATAGACAATTAAATTGCTGATAATTCCTTATCCTTCTCCTTTCTTATAGCTTTCCAATGTGTTTTTTTTTTCCTTTCTGCACCCAGGCTGACCTGGCTGCTCAGTCCCATGTCAGGTGAATTTTTGAAGCTCTATAAACTTCCCAACTGCAGCACACAAACACTTTCTTTTTTTTATTATTTTTTTTCCTTTTTCCCCAAGACAAACAACATAATCTCCCTTGGGGAAAACAAGAGGGCTCCAAGTTTAGCAAACAGGCTGCAGTGATCATTAGTGAAGCACAATTTCATGGCAGGAAGTCGCCTTGGATCCCGTCTCTGCATCCCAGACATTTTATGGGCTGGATGCAGAAAGCTCAGATGGGGAATGTTGGGGTTTTTAACAGCCATATTTTGGGCCCATAAAATAACCAACTACAATGGTTCATTTTCACCCACACACCCAAATTGCTGGTTGGGATCACAATTTCAGGCCCCTGACACCCCTTACACAAACAGACAGCGTTCACCAGCAAAAAAAAAAAAATAAAATAAAAAAAAAGAAAGTCAAGGCAGGAGGGGAAGCTCGGGGGATTGGGATGGGAGTTAAAAAAACACCCAGCAAACGAGCAGCAGATGCCTGATTATACCCTGCAGCCAGGCTCACCAGGAAGCTCTTCCCAGGATGTGTTGTCTCTCAGTTCTCCCATCCCTCCATCACCTTCACCTTCCTGGGCTCTCCCACCCTCCTCCCATCAGCTGCTCCAGATCAGAGCAGCTTCCAACAGCACCAGCAGCTTTAAATTTGCTTTAACTCTTCCCCAGGCTCCTTCCATGGGTGTTTTGGATTGGAAGAAAATGGCAGCAGGAGGCAAAGCTGTCATCTCCTCACCCTAACAAAGTCTTAGTCGTGCTTAAAATACAAATACACAGCATGGCCAAGCCAGGCTGTGAAATACTTTAAGGTTTATTGGTTCTTCTGATGCCTCAGGTTTTAGCTGTTATATTTTTCACATTCTGTGCTGTTTTAGTGTGTGGCTCTGGGCTTCACATTAAGGGATGGTGAGCTCTCTGCACAGAGCAGGGAGACAAAACAATTCCTGCTCTAGCTGGGGACCAAGGACAAATGATCCAAATCTCAGGCCCAAGAGCACAAACAACATGGGCTGAAGAGAGGAAAAACAAGCAGGATGGGACTCCATAACCTAAAGCTGGAATTGCACAATTAACTCCAATATGCAAATGAAGCAGAACTGATAAAAGTGGGAGATATGGTGAGCACTCATCCATTTTGTGCCCATTTTGGTTCACCTTGGGTGCAGCCCTGGCTGGGCTCTTGTGCTGCCCAAGGTGGATCCATGGAGAAGATCCTTTTAATAAATCCCTGCTTTATTCTTTAACTCTGTCCAGCCTCTTCTCTAGGGCAGCCTTCTCAAGGCATCAATTCAGTGCAGGAAAAATGGGGGAAAAGGGGATAAACACTTATTAGGATGATGATTTGGTGGAGTGAGTGGCATCCCAGCTCATGGCAGGGGGTGGAATAGAGGATCCTTCAGGTCCTTTCCAATTCAAACCAATCCATGACTCTGTGATACATCAAATAATGCCTCCCTCCCCAAAAACTTGACACCCCTAATCACCCTCATCTTCCAAACAAGAGGATCTTAATCCAACACTGATATTTACACAAGATGTCTGTGCTGGAAATAAACTCCCACCAAAGTTTTTCAAAAGCAAAACTTCCAACAATTTCTGGTGGGAATTAGGAGCTGAATCCTTCCAAGAGCTTAAGAAAAAAAATCGCAAAAACCCAGAATCCCAGACTGGTTTGAGTGGGAAGGGACCCTAAAGCTCATCTAGCCATGGGCAGGGACACCTTCCACTATCCCAGGCTGCTCCAAGTCCTGTCCAGCCTGGCCTTGGGCACTGCCAGGGACCAGGGGCAGCCACAGCTGCTCTGAGTAGTGACAAATCACTGAGTTGTAACTACCAAATAGCAGCTACTCAGTGATGTAAACGGGATTGGAATCAAAATGGCGTTTTTTTGGGATCTTCCTGTAATGGAATACCAGGTTAAGCATCCTGAGCTGCTGCCTTGACAAGGAAAAGGGGAAGAAAGGTGCAGATTTCAGGAGCCATTCTCCATTTTCAGAGGAATTATGTGGTGGGTGATTTAGGAGGAACTTTCTCTTCTCTTTTAAAGTCTCGTTTTCAGTGAGAAAAATCACATCAAGCATAGAAAGAGTTTTTAAATTTTTAAGGTAAAACTGGCTGTAAAAGAGAGATTTAAAGGTGACCAAGGCCCTCTGGCCAGACCTTTCTGCCTGGTGTGATCAACTTGGCCTAAAAAAGCTCCACCCTGGAGGCAGCACATTGCATCTCCTTTTCCTGTGGATTCCCACTCTTCTGAGCCAGAGGGGAGCTCAGCTTGTAAACACAAATCCTTTGGAGTCTGCCTGGGCCAGGTGATGTTTTTCCTGAAGCCATATCCCAGGAACTTCTCAAATTGCTTCATTTCAGAGTTACTCATAAAAAGAAGCAAAAAGCAGCAGCTTCCTTCTGGCTTTCCTGGGCAGAGGAGGTGGGAGAAGCTGAAATCCTCTGCCCTGCCCTGCCAGGAGGGGTTTTATCCTCCAGCCCCATTTCCTGGGTGGAACCTGTGCTCTCTCCTGGTGCTTGCATCCTTCATCTCTCACTCAGCCTCTACCCAAGGCTAATTCCCAGTTTCCAGTCCCCAAATCTCTTGCTTTGGATCCATCTGCAACATTCCAGCCTCAATCCTTATCTCCAGCAAGGATCTGGATGAAGTCCTTACACCTTGTTCCTCTCATTGGATGCCCTGATTTAATTCTCAGAAGTTTTGAGGCTTTTTAAACTAAAATTTTAGGTTTTACAAGTGCTGTTGCTGCTGGTGAGCCAGGGATGGGAGAGTCCCACATCTCTGTTGTTTTATTTTTAATTTTTAAAAATAATAAAATAATAATAAAATAATAATAAATAAATCATAAAATGAAATTTACATTTTATTTTAATTTTTTTAATTTTTAAATTTTTAAAATGCAGGGGATTTAAGCAGCAAAAAGAGAGAGAAGAGGTTAAATGGTGTTGTGTGACATGTTCCTTTGTTTTAAATGTGAAATATATCTACCTATTTATCTAAATAAATATAGAAATATATTTATGTATTATATATATAATATATATAAATATATAAAAATAATATAATATATT
>JAWWEX010000296.1:4045594-4063439 GCA_035583215.1 Arremon brunneinucha | reverse complement strand
AGCAGTGACCTGGGTTTCCTCCAATGTGTGGAGACACTGAGAAAAATAGTTGGGAGCACTCTGGGCATGGGGCTGCTTGGAGATGAAGCCTGTGTTTATCTGGCCCTGTTTGTCCAGGCTGCTCCCTCATCTTCAAAGCCCTCAGCAGCATTATCCCATTAATGTCTGAGCGGGAAAGGCCAGCATGGCACTGGGGGGGACATACATGCCAAATGTGCCAATTCCTCATGTCCAGGACAAGGGAAAAGCCCACCCCACTTAGGTGCTGCCTATGGGATAAGGATGCTGGACAGGTGTTGCCTGGAAAGGAACTTCCTAGGAAAATTCAGAGGAACATACCTGCTCAATTAATCCGTGTGTGCTCCCAGCAGCATCCTGCAGGGATGCATCAAATGGGATGGATTGTCTTGGGAAGGGGAGCATAGCAGTGACCTGGGTTTCCTCCAATGTGTGGAGACACTGAGAAAAATAGTTGGGAGCACTCTGGGCATGGGGCTGCTCAGAGATGAAGCCTGTGTTTATCTGGCCCTGTTTGTCCAGGCTGCTCCTTCATCTTCAAAGCCCTCAGCAGCGTTATCCCTTTACCACCCAAGCAGGAAAAGCCAGCATGGCACTGGGGGGGACATACATGCCAAATGTGCCAATTCCCCATGCTCAGGATGAAGAAAAGCCCACCCCAACTCAGGTGCTGCTTATGGGATAAGGACACTGGACAGCTGCTGCCTGGAAAGCAACTTCAGAGGAACATACCTGGCCTTGAGAAACCATTCCCAAGAAATAAAGGGAATTCTCCTCCAGGGATTTTGCTGGAAATGGGAGCTGAGTGTCCACATGCATGTTCACCCACACCCCAGAAGTGTTTTCTGCCCACTGCTGGTTTTAAACACAGGATTTTTCTCATTTGGAAAAAAAAAAAAGGTTTTTTTCACCCATAGCTGCCCAGTGGAAGCACAGCCAAAGCTTAAACAGAGCCACCAAGAAACTGAGGTTTGTTTTTCTATCGCTTTTCTGAACAATTTGAACAATGTAATTTCAGCCTGTGGTTCAGCTGAAAGCAATCCCAGGACACAGAGCAGCTTTTCCACAGGGAATGGCTCTACAGGGAAGAATTTCCTAATTTTTTCTCCTTCTCCTGCTTTCTTTCCAAACCAAAATTCCTGGGAAAGAGCTCACAAACTTGGGTGCCAGGGATGAGGGATGTGGGGGCTGCAGCAGGGGGGAAAGTAACATGGTTTTAAAAGGGAAAGAAGCAAAATTTATAGTAAAATTACAGTAAAATTTAATATTTGGAGTAGTCACGCCACCCCAGCATTTCTCCCAGCCTTGCCCATCCTCAAGTGCTGCTCTCAAGGAATTCTCCATATGCTGCCAGCTGGAGGATGCAAAAATCAGCGTGAATTCCAGCTGTCAGGAGCAGGGAATATGAAATTAAAACCTTGAGAATAATGGGATTTAATTAGAATAATACAGAATTTCATAATCATAGAATCACAGAGGACTTTATAAATACAGAATCACAGAATGATTTGGGCTGGAAGGGACCTTAAAATTCTCATCCTATTCCAACCCCATGCCATGGGCAGATAATCCCAATGCCCTCTTATCCCCCTGGCAAGGACACCATGAAGGAAAGCGTCTCATTTTTTGTCTGGGACATCCTGAATGACATTTTTTGGGGTCAGGTCCTTAAATCCCAGCTCCATGGGGAGCTGCTGAGTGGGGCTGTTCCTGCATGCTGCTCATGTCAGGAGGTCACACAGGAAGGGGGGATTTAGGGGTTGATTTAGGGGCTGATTTAGGGCCTAATTTAGGGGCTCATTTAGGGGTTGATTTAGATGTTGATTTAGAAGCTGGTTTAGGGCCTAATTTAGGGCCTGATTTAGGTGTTGATTTAGGGCTGATTTGGAGCCTGATTTAGGGGTTGATTTAGAAGCTGATTTAGAGGCTGATTTAGGCCCTGGTTTAGGGGTTGATTTAGATGTTGATTTAGGGCCTGATTTAGGGCCTGATTTAAAGGCTGATTTAGGGTTGATTTAGATGTTGATTTAGAAGGTGATTTGGGGGCTGGTTTAGGGGTTGATTTGGGGCCTAATTTAGGGGCTGACTTAGGAGCTGATTTAGGGGCTGACTTAGGAGCTGATTTAGAGGCTGATTTAGGGCCTGATTTAGGCCCTAATTTAGGGCCTAATTTAGGGCTTGATTTATGGACTAATTTAGGGCCTTATTTAGATGTTGATTTAGGGGCTGATTTTGGGCCTGATTTAGGGCTAATTTAGAGGCTGGTTTAGGGGCTGGTTTAGGGCTGATTTAGGGCCTGATTTAGGGCTAATTTAGATGTTGATTTAGATATTGATTTAGGGGTGATTTAGATGTTGATTTAGAAGCTGATTTAGGGGTTGATTTAGGGCCTGATTTAGAGGTCAATTTAAGGCCTGACTTAGGGAATGATTTAGAAGCTGATTTAGGGCCTGATTTAGAGGCTGATTTAGGGCTGATTTAGATGCCGATTTAGGGCCTAATTTAGGGCCTGATTTGGGGGCTGCCTTGGGATCTGATTTAGAGGCTAATTTAGGGGCTGATTTAGGGACTGATTTAGGGCCTGGTTTAGGAACTGATTTAGGGCTGATTTAGAGGCTGATTTTGGAGTTGATTTAGGGTCTGATTTAGGGCCAGATTTAGGGCCTGATTTAGGGCCTGATTTAGGGCCTCCTTCTCTGGGCTCTCCGCAGCACACAAAGGCTCTCCAAGGAAGCTGAACCTCTCCTGCCATTGCCTTTCCAGGATGAGGAGTTGGGAAAGAGCTGCTGCTCACAGGGGCTCAGGAATGGGCTGCTGGCTCTGGGGGTTTTAACCAAAGACAAGGAAAACTAAATTTAAAATATTTTAGAAATCAATATAGAAGCAATAATTTTTCAAAATCAGCATTTAAAACATTGGATCCATCACCTACACCATCCATTCATTTGTAATTAAAGAGTCACTTATCTCCAGTATTGCCTCTTTCAGTTGCTCATCAATTGTAGGAGAAATGGATCTCAAGAGAAATTCTGTCCATGTTTTTATCCCAGGTTTTCCCTTGGCATTTTTGCTTCTCATCTTCCTCTTGCATTTCTCCTGCCCATCTTCTCCCTTGCATTTCTTTCTGCCCATTTTCACCTTGGAATTTTTCCTTCCCATCTTCCTCTTTTTTAGCCTTTCTTGGAATATTCACTGCCTGGAGTCTCATGGACTTTTAGAATTAGCAAACTGACTGAAGTCTCATAGATTTCTAGAATTTAGCAAAAGCAAAATAAACACAACAGTCGCCACGAGTGTTTTATTTGTGAGCATTTTTTGCCTCAAGAGCAGTGCAACATTAACCCAAACAAAACTGTTCCTTTTTCCTTTTTCTGTAGCTATTGGAAAGAAGGTTTCTAAACTGATTGGGTAATTTTTCAAAGATTTTGTCTGACTTTTTGTGCTTGCACTCACACTCATCTCTTCCACAGTGTGAGCTCAGCTTCACCTCACATCAGTGTCTGCTGGTGTGACAGTGTCTGTGCTGATTTATGATATTGGTATTTCTTTTTAAAAAGGGTAAATTCTTGTTTTGAAGGTTTGTTTTTTGGGTTTTTTTTTCAATTCTTGTTTTGCAGTCTTGCTTTTTTTTTTTTAATTCTATCCCTTCTTGATGGAAAGTGTCCATGCAGTTTATGGGAGAGAATGTGAAGCTCCCTCCTTGAGATGAACACACAGAGGGAAAGCAGTTCCATTTCTGCCTTGATACCATAATAATGGCCATAATAATTGTAAAGCTTTTATTAAAATGTAATTTTAGAAAGCAGAAAGTGTGTTTATTTCATGGCTGGGCTAGCCCTAGCAATGGGTGTAAAAACAGTACTATATTTAGATTTTCTGTTGATAAATATAGACCACCAGCATGTGTGTAAATGTTTTATTTTTCCCTTGGGAATGGAGGAAAGGGGAGGGGAGGGTGGAAAAAACCCTAACAACTTCTCTGGCCCCAAAAATGAAGGAAAAATTCCACTTCAAAGTGCCTGAGTGGCTTGAGAGGGGAATCACAGCACAGTAGTTTCTCTTGCACTGGCTCATCACGGCTCTGGATGCAGTTGAAGGAAAACTTTGCATGAGCAGAGTCTCCCCCAGCAAATCAAACTGGCTGAGTGTGAGGGAGCAGCTTTGAAGGGACCACCTACCACAAACATTATTCCAAAAGCCGGAATTCTTACCACGAGCATCCAGGGAGTCAATGATAAACAGATGAGGCAGCCAGCAGAAATTTCACAGAGTTGTAACTTTAACTTTCTGCATGTGTTGGAGAAATAAGTTCTTTAAAAGAGCAGAGGAGCTGTTTATTATTAACATCATTTTATTCCTACTCACAGCACCCAGCACTGTCCTGACCCACTGCATGTTCCCCCTTCCAGCTTCCTTTACTCAAATATAACTTTTATTTTTGCTGTAATTTGCTTAATTATAGCCAGGAGACTGCCTGTGTTATTTTTTAATCTTTTATTCTCTACACAGAAATTTCCAGGTGCTTTTTGCTCTAGGAACAAACAAATTGCAGCAACTGTGATGGAAATTCGGGCATTAAAAAGTCCTGGATTGGCTTTTCTCCTGGCCTTCCTCAAAGTTTTCCATCATTTACTGACTCCTCCAGTTTTAGAAATTGGTGACAAAATTATAAATGAGCTCAGCAGCTCAAGCAGCAGTTGAGTGATGCTTAAGAGCAGAGCTCAGCTCATCCCCATGATCTATTTGGGGTCAGATTGAAGCAGGAATCTGGAGCGTGACTTTGGAAATGCCAACGAGCTTCACATCCATCACTTCATCACATCAGGAGCCAGGCACAGAGGATACTTATGGGAAGAACAAAAAAAATCCCCAAACCCAACCATATTTTGCTGGCTGTTGGGTCTCAGGAAAAATCCTGGAATGGTCAGGAAAAAAAAAAGGCACCAACTGAAATATGAGGGCAGTGAATGTCTCAGGCCACACATTACACAATAAAATATTAATAAATAAAGAAGTGGGTGTCTTGTGGGGAATGAGGCTTAGGTGGTTGTGGTGCTACATTTAAGCTCTTCTCCATAAATATTGGGAGCTTGGGACTGATCTGAGGGTTTAACATCACCTTTGGGAATTTAATTTGTATTTCTGACAGCAGATCGTGGATTTTCTGTACCTGAGGCAGCATCCCACCCTCACTGTTCAATATCAGGGAAATTGCACTTTGAGTTGTGAGTTTGTTCAAATCCATGGGGTTCATTGTCCAAGGACACTTGGGGTGCCTGTGCCCTACTCTCCTCCTGTTTAATCTTCTTTAAAAAACCTTTCCTCCCTGTCCCTAGTTTGGAAAGTGCATGAACACCACAGATCCATGGGCATGGCTGGATAACCCCAAACCCCATCTTGGAATGGGCAACCCTTCCCCCACCTCCATGTGTCCCAAACCAAAACGAGCTTGGATGGTGTCTCTTAAGGAAAATTACCTGTGCCAGGTAGTGGTGCAGCATGGGAGAAAACTGGGGAGGAAGAAAAGCAATAAGCCTAAATCCAGAGAATTTCATAGCTGAAAGCCCAACCATCGTTGCCCAGAGCAGCTGTGGCTGCCCCTGTATCCCTGGCAGTGCCCAAGGCCAGGTTGGACTTTGGGGCTTGGAGCATCCTGGAATGGTGGAAGGTGTCCCTGCCCACAGCATAGGGGGTGGAATGTGATGACCTTTAAGGTCCCTTCCCACCTAAACCACTCCCTTATACTGGGATTCATTCTGGGCAGCCCAAATCTCCTCCTTACACCTCCAAACTCACCTGGGAAAGGACGAGAAGCCAACACAGGATGAGGTTTTGGGATGTTCCATGAACCATCCAGGCAGGACTGAAATGTTTTGGGGTGGTGGCCAAGTCTTTCCCCACTGGGATCCCCAGTAACAGGGTTGGGACCCAGATATCTCAAATTCCATTATGGGATTCAGTTTGAGTGCCCATCCAGGATTTAATAAAAGGATCCTGAGGGAGAATCTGTTCATCCATAACCTCTCATTTCCATGCATCCCTAAATATTCCATGTGCACCCAGCAGAACTGGGAACCCACTACCAGGGAGCTGATCCTCAAAAACGTTGAGCAATTCCCAGGATCTGCTGGGCACACGCGACCCCCAGAAATCCTTCCAGAATTCCCAAATAAACAGGGAAAGTTATTCCAAACCCAAACAGGGATCAACGCGAGCTCCCACCCTGTGTTATTTGCCTCCTGCTGGGTTTAACTCCAGATCCCAGTTTTCAGTAAATTGGGATTGAGAATGATTGGAGAGGGCTGGAGCTTGGCTGGCAAAGCTTGAGTAGGGATTTTCCTGTATCCAGCCACTTTGGGGTTTGTCAGAGGAGTAAATGCAGCAGGATTTCAGCAAGGGACACTTTTGGGCTGGAAATTCTGCAGGGGAACAGGATGAGGATCCATTCTGCTCCCTGAGAGCTCCAGGAGAATGATGAATGGGCTTGTGCTGGTGCTCAGGATTGGGATGGGAGCTTTCCAGTCCTTCCCTTGGGCATCCAATCCATATTAGATGGAGCAAAAGCTTTGTTTTCCAAGATTTCCTCCCCAAAATATGAATGGTCGTCTACATTTCTGGACATCAATCTTGGTCCTGTTGTGTGCAACAAAATAATTTGCATTTTTCCCCAACCAAGGCTATCAACTTTAATAAGTGTATCAACTTTGCTATGGCCCTGCAACTAGATGCTTTAAAAAAATAAAACTATGAAAAATGCATTGTAGTAAAACCCACAAAGAGTAATTTTAGATGATTAGCTTTAAGACATCTACAACATAGTGTAACAAAAAGCTGATAAGCCAAGAAACACTTGGTTTTGTAATTAAGAAATAGTTAGCTTCTAATTGTGGTGGTGTGAATTATAATAACTGTAACGTCTCACCCTTCTCATGAGACTGAAAACAGAATAAAAGTTTTTAAAACACATCTCAGTTGCCCCATCTCTAAGTCAGAAAAAGGTGTAATCCAACAATCAGGGATGCATGGAGTCACTAAGGTTGGAAAAGAACCCCAAGATCGTCAATCCAAGCTCTGACCAACCACCCCCAGGGCCACTAAACCATGAAGGGCCACATCTACTCATTTCTGGAACACTTCCAAGGATAATGAATCCACCTCTTCCCTGGGCAGCCCAGTTCCATTGTTTGACCTCTCTTTCCATGGAGAAATTTTTCCTCAATGTTGGGCAGCAATGCAGGAATGGATTGGTGGAGCAAAAGAGCATTTCTTTCCTGAAATTCCAGGAGCTGGAGACAAACCAACAAGCCCAGACATGCAAGACTGGGCAAGAGCAGGATTTCAGACTGGGCAAGAACAGGATTTCCCATGGGAGGCTCCCGAGGTGTCGGCCCTGCTGCTTGATGATGCCACAGTCTCACCTTTGGGAATCAAAGCATTCCTTGGCTGCTCATCAAGGTGGGCTTAATGCAATCATCATTTCACTTCTATGCTTTAATTCAGTTTTCTGCTTGAAGGGCAGGAGAAACCCTATTTCACCAAAAACAAAACAAAACAAAACAAAACAACCACAACCAAAAAAAAAAAAAAAAGAAAGAGAAAAAAAACACACAAAAAACCCCCAACAAAACGCAACTTTTAATTTTGGTGGCAGAATTTTTTTAAGTTAATTGTGATGGAACACCTGAGACAGTAAATGAAGAGAGAGCAGGCCTAAGAGTGAAAAAATATACACCCTATGTTATTATAAATAGAGTTTTGTTGGGTATAAATAAATAATATTAATAAATAAAGTTGGGGCTGTTCAGCCTGGAGAAGAAAAGGTTCTGAGGAGACCTCACAGCACCTTCCAGGGTCTGAAGGGGTGACAGGGAAAATGGAGAGGGACAAATCATCAGGAACAAGGAGTGACAGAACAAAGGGGAATGGCTTGAGGCTGAGAGAGGGGAAATTTAGGTTGGATTGTTGGGATGGAATTGTTCCCTGGCAGGGTGGGCAGGCCCTGGCACAGGGTGCCCAGAGAAGCTGTGGCTGCCCCTGGATCCCTGGCAGTGCCCAAGACCAGGCTGGATATGAGGGCTTGGAGCAGCCTGGACAGTGGAGCAACCCAGGAAAGGAGCTTGGAATGACCTTTAAGACCCCTTCCAACTCAAAACATTCCATGATTTTATGAATCTTTGGCCATCTTCCTCCTCCTCACCCAGAGCTGCCTGAGATGTGAGCTGTGCTTGTCAGGAGGATTCTCTGTCCTCTTCTTCCCACCACTACTCAGTTTAGGAGCAGTCCTTGACTAAATTCATGCACAATTCCAAACCCTTCCCTTTCCTCTCCATCAGCCACAGGGCAAAGTTTCACTTTTGGTGTTCAGATATTGCCAAAACGCCGTGGCTGCCACTGTGGGAGAGCCTCAGGCAAGTGGACATGGCTGGCAAGGAGGCAGATAATTACAGGAGCCAATTCCACTGAAAAATTCAGGATTGAAGCCATCCAGGCCACGGTAGTTTCTGGGACACTCCTGGAGGGAAACGAGGAAGGGCTGGCTGCAGGGACATGGCTTTGGGAAGAAGGGCTGGATTCCATTTCAACCTCAGCACACCAAACACTCTGCAGTTTGTGTGGTCTCTTCCTCAGTGCAAGGGTGGAAAAGCTTTCCTAGACAACTCCTGAGGTGAAGAAATTGGGAAAAAACACCTGCAACAATTGTAAACAATTGGGAACAATTGGGAAAAAAACATTCCAACAATGCCTGGATTGTACTGGAATGCAGCACAATACTTGCTACTTTTAATTACAAATATTGAGGTTTTTTTTCCCTCTAAATTGCCATGTTCTCCTCCAGTTGAGCCACAGTCACATGTACAAGACCAAGCTTGGTGATCATGTAGGTGTTTCCTGGGGGTCTTGAGTTGGGAGGGAAAATGTGGCTTGGAAATAAGGGCAGGATTCCCACATTCCCATATCCTGGGGAGAAAAAAAAAACCAGTGGATGCAGACAGAGGAAAAGGCTCCTGGGAACCCACTACCAGGCAGCTGATCCTTAAAAATGTTGAGCAGTTCCCAGGAGCTGCCAGGCACAAACAATCCCCAGAAATCCTTTCACAATTCCCAAATAAACAGGGAAAGTTATTCCAAACCCAAACAGGGATCAACCTAAGCCAGCTCCCAGCCTGTGTTATTTGCCTCCTGCTATGTTTAACTCCAGATCTCAGATCTTCTTCTCCCAGACCTTCTTGCTACACAGCTCTGTGAATTTTTGTCCTTGGAATCCACCTTTCTATCCCAGCAAAGCCTTGGCAAAGCTTTGGCTGCCCAGTGCCAGGGCACAGCTGTGTTGGGAGCTTGGAATGGCGAGTGGGCAGTGGCTGGGGGTTGGTGCTCTCCCAAAAATGGAGCCCCTGTTCCCAGCCTCCTCCTGCTCCACAGCCAGCTTCAGGCAATGGGAGATCACTGCGTGATGGTGAGGAGGTCATTCTGTGCTGCTGCTTCAGGCTGAGGCAGCAGGAACTGTTAAATGCAGGGAAAAATTAAGGGAATGACAATAGGAAAGGATTTCTGGGAGCTGGAAGGAAAATAGAGTTTGGACTGGAGCTGAGAGTGGAAATTAAGGAGTTCTTGGGATGCCTCTGACTGCTCCTCCTGCAGTTCTGCACCATGAGCTGAATCAGGAACCAAATCCAACCCAAAAAACCTCGTGGGGCCACCAGACTGGGGTTGAGGAGAGGACATGGGGCTGAACCCACCTGTGAAAACCCTGAGGTGAGGCCTCAGCCCTGAGCTGAAGGCAAATGTCACACAAACACACGAGTTCCTCGACATGCAACACCCAGGCCTCTTTTTTTGGTCAAAAAATACCCCATTTGAGTGCCTGTTTTGCCAGACCTTGAATCCTTTCAGCACTCCAGGGCTGGTTCCTCGTTGGGGGATAACCACAAGCCAATTAGAAGTTAAATTGTTGAGCACTCTGCATCTAATTGAAGTCTCTCCCTTCTGCCCACTATTTTTAGTGCTTGGCCCGAACTGCAGATCCACGTAGGGTATAATCATGTTTATTTAAGAGCCATGTGTACCTCAGTGAGAAAAATAAAATACAGCAGGCTGAGCTGTTTTTTCATACCAAATATACATGGGTGGGTGGTAGAGGTCAGGTCTAGACTGCTCTGTGTCTCTTGCTGTCCCCCTCTCCCATCAGGACACATCCTTTTCACCCCAAAACCATGCCTGAAATATGTTCATGCATTTCCCCTGCTCTTTTATTGTCATTTATTGTCGTTTTCTTCATCCTCTGCTGCGTACAGAGCAGTGACACGAGATTCTGGTTGTGCTGGAGCAAATAAAGGGGTAACAGAAAATAATAAAAAAAAATGAAAAAGGTGGTGTGAGTCAGCCCTGAGCAGCCTCCCCTCTTCCCAGGGCAGTTTGGGGGTGGGAAAGGGGGCTAGGAATGATCCCAGGAATCTAAGAAATTATTCCAAAGTCATCAGGTTGGAGTTTCTGGGAGGCTTCCAGCAAGGGGAAAGAGAGAAAATGGTTATTTGTCAGGAGTTTTCAATGTCTGGGCTCTAAAGACAACCTCAGAATGCTGAAAGTGAAGAAAATTTTGTCTGTGCTTGACGGGCCAAGAAGGGTGGAAGGCAAAAGAGGGACAAGGAACAAAATTCCATCAAAAACAGAAGAAAAGGACTTTTCCAGCAGCTTTTCAAGCTTGGTTTGTTCAGCCTGGAGGAGAGGAGAGTGAGGGGAAACCTCTTTGGGGTCTTCAACATCCTCCCATGGGCAGCTCCAAATTCTGCTCTCTGGGACAGGGACAGGCCCAGGGAATGGCTGGAGCTGGGCCAGGGGAGGTTTAGGTTGGATTTTAGGGAAAGGTTCTTCCCCCAGAGGGTGCTGGGCACTGCCCAGGGAATGGGCAGAGCCCTGAGGCTGCCAGAGCTGCAGGAGAGCTTGGACACTGCTCCAGGGTGGGATTGTTGGGGTGTCTGCAGACTGGATGATCCCTGTGTGTCCCTTTCATGGTTTTATGGCCATACAAGGGCTAAGAGAGGTGTCTGGGGCAGAGCAGGGAATGTCCCAATCCCAGGGATGCGTGCTGGGATCCGGAGAGGAGCAGATTGCAAACGTGAGGCTCAGCCTGAAGGGTGAGGGAGGGAGGGAGAGCTCAAAGGCTCAGAGGTTGCAACAGAAGCTCTGGCTCTGACTAAACCCCACCCCAGCCATCCTAGTAAAGATAAGGAGGGAGATAAGGGGGCCAACTTGTGCCTTAAAAAGCTCTGCCTGTACCAGCACTGCTCCCAGTGACCTCATCATCTCCTTTCCCTCAAACACCCCAAGGAAGTAAACAAAAACAAAGGCCCAGCAGGATCCCCTGCTCTCCTTGTTCTTGGCAAATTCTGATTTTTCTTACTCATCTCCGCTTTATCTCAACCTGGGGAACAGTTCATGTGCACACCAAGGCACGCAGGGAGGAAAATAGTGGGGGTTTTATTTCTCTTCAGGAATTTTGCTTATATTCCAGTTTCTAACCCCAGAAGGGATTTGAGTTTGTGTCAGTGAAAGGCCATAAATTTTATTTTAAAAATTCCCACGCTGTGGGAATTAAAAATTAATTTTTTTTAATTTAAAAGCTCCCACTATTTCAGCAGTCCTGCAAAACATAAAATCAGTACTAAACCAAACCCAAAGCCCTTCCTGAAATACAGGCCTGGAAAAATCCACCTCAGAACTTCTCCTGAGTGGAGAAACACATGGTCCTCATCTTGTTACACAGGATTAGATGTGAAGTGCCCAGTGTTGATTTCAAAGTGATTAAAACTGTAGTGACAAGGAGGAAATTAAAACTGAAATATGTGCAAAGGTGATGGTCTGAGGCTCAACAGGATTTAAGGGATAAACTAAAAAATTGAGGTGGAGTTATTCCTGGAAAATATCTTTTCCAAGAATAAGCTGATGTGGGCTGCAGTCTTCTTCATTTTGGTGACAGTGAGGGTTCTGAATAAGGCTGGAAAAGGTGCTCAGGTCTAAGGGTTTGTGGCAACACTGAAAACTTTGAAAACTTTGAGCTTTGAAAGGCATTTATATATAAAATAATTTAATTTAATTTAATTACACCCACACCTTAAGAGAGAGGCAGATCTAAGGAAGGATCGAGGTGCCCAGGTAAGAAGGGCACAAGAAGTTGAAATTCACCATCAGGAGCACGATCCCATCTCCAGGGGGTACCAAAGCCCTCCTGGGAGCTGGGGGATGCAGCAGGGCACCTCACCACCCCCATGCCACGTGAGCAGCACTCTGTGCTCCATCAGGGGCAGAACTTGGCCTTTTCCCAAGGCCTGGAAGTTCAGCAGTGCAGAGACGTGATCTGCAGGCAGCAAAAATGGGAAAAATATCCCAGCCAGGACCTGGGGTTGCTCAACAGCACAAAATCCAGCGCCAGGCAGCTCCAGAGTTTGGGGTGGTCACCAAACACTTGGTCACTGCCACTTGGGTCACAAACAGTGACCTCCAGGGTAGCACCCAGCTGCATATTCCACATGGAAATCAGCTTTAAGGAGCAGGGAAACCTGGGAGAAGGTCAGCAGAGGGACCTGGTGTTCTTCAGTGCAGCTCAGCGCTCTTGGGGCATTTTAAAATAAAAATAAATACTCACAAACCCAACAGGATATAAACAAATCCATGGAGGGGCCAGTGGGACGATAGGAACCCTGCTAGAATTTCTTCCTTGGATCCATGGAAGTGTCCAAGGTCAGGCTGGATGGGGTTTGGAGCAATCTAGAACAGTGGAAGGTGTCCCTGCCTATGGCAGGGGTGGCACTGTGTGGGATTTAATGTCCCTTCCACCCCAAACCCTTCCATGATGGTTCCTTGCTCCCTGTTGTCAAAACCCCCCCAAAAACTGAACCCAGAACAACCTTGATGGATTTTTAAAGGGTTCCAAACAGGTCAGGTGAGAGCCTCTTTACCCAATGCAATGCTTTGGCCAACAATTAAATGTTTTGGTTTTTTTTTTAAAGAACATGATCTCTAAACCAAAATTATTATAAGAGGAAATTTTAAATGCTTGGGACACTAATTGAAAAAAGGGATTTCCCTCCCTGTTGATCACCCTGGCTGGTTTTGGTTTCAAACAAAAACCAGGGAATTGCTGAATGGGTTTTTCCAGGAACCCATCCCACCTCTCCATGCCAGTGTCTCCTCTTATTATGCTGGGACCCCTGCAGCCCCTGCCAGCTTTCAGTGATGTGGAATTGTCACTGTCCCCAGCTCCTGAGCTCCTAGGACAGCAGGAAATCCTTCAGCAGGGGTTAAAATACAGCAATAATTTGGGTACAAAGCTTCCCTTTGGCATTGCTGCTGCTTCCTGGTGGCTCTGACAGGCCAGCTCCTGCCAGTGGGCACTGCCAGCCTTCTGATGGAATCAACATTTGCTTGGGCAAAGGATCCAGCTCTGGAATGGCATTGCCTGGGAGGAGAGGAGATCACTGGCACAGGGACAGGCTTCATGGTGTCCCAAGTCCCCATCTGCCTCACCAAGGAGCTAGAAGATAACACAAGGGGACAAAACACTTCAATATTGCCCATAATAGTGCCTGGCCTTGGCAGGGCAATTCCATCTTGTGTGAATAAATCTCCTCTAAAATCTCCTCTGGGACAATGCTGGGGTTGAGCAGGAGCACTGAGGGAATGAAATGTTGGTCCCACCAAGCCTGGGGACAGAGAGGTTGGACTCAGCCAGCATCATTAAAATCAGGTTGGAAAAGGCTTCCAGGATCACGGAGTCCCAGCTGAGCCTGATTCCCACCTTGTCCCCAGCCCAGGGCACTGAGTGCCACCTCCAGCCCTTCCTGGGACACCTGCAGGAATGGGCACTCCACCACATCCCTCCCAAGGAGTCACCACCCTTTCCAGGGAGGAATTCTTCCTGCACAAAAGCTGGGAACACCCCAAAAACCCCAACAGGTCAAAAGTCTGCTTCCTGCAGCAAGGATCTGTGGCTTAAGCTGAAAACTCCAAATCCATGTTCTCCCTGTGGATGGGGTGGAACAAAGCCCTGGCAGGAGCAGCTCCAGGCTCTTCCCTCACCTCCTCCCCAAGGAAGGTTGTGGTGTGCATGGAGCAGGGCTCCAAATAGGGGCAGGAGCTGGGCTGGCACTGCCGTGGCCATCACTCATCCCTGCGGGGCTCCTGCGTTCCTGGCATGGTCATTTATGGGCAGGCAGCGCTGCTGGCACGGCCCCAAACCTGCTCTGGGAGAGAGGGATGGGATGGCCCAGCCAAACAGAGAGGGAAGGGGGGCTCAGCCTCAGGGGGGTGGGCAGCCTGGGGACACCCCACACCTGCAGGGACCTGCTCACACACCTGGGGGTGCCCCAAAACATCAGGGGCATCCTCACACACCTGGGGACACCCCACACCTGCACGGACCTGCTCACACACCTGGGGGTGCCCCAAAACATCAGGGACAGCCTCACACACTTGGGGATGCCCCACACCTGCACAGACCTGCTCACACACCTGGGGACACCCCACACCTGCAGGGACCTGCTCACACACCTGGGGGTGTCCCAAATCTGCAGAGATGGCCTCACACATCTTGGGATCACCCCGAAACACCAGGGACCTGCTCACACAGGTTGGGGTGCCCCACAACATCAGGGACCTCCTTACACACCTGGGGGACACCCCAAACCATCAGGGACATCCTCACACATCTTGGGGTGTCCCAAACCTGCAGAGATAGCCTCACACATCTTGGACACCCCAAAACACCAGGGACCTGCTCACACAGCTTGGGGTGCTCCAAAACGTCAGGGACGTTCTCACACACACGTGGGAGACACCCCAAACCACCAGGGACAGCCTCACACATCTGGGGACCACCCCAAAGAAACAGGGACCTGCTCACATGACTTGGGGACACCCCAAACCACCAGGGACAGCCTCACACAGCTTGGGGTGTCCCAAACCTGCAGAGACAGCTTTACACACAGCTTGGGGTCACCCCAAAACACCAGGGACCTCCTCACACATCTGGGGGCAACCCCAAAGAAACAGGGACCTGCTCACACACCTGGGGGTGTCCCAAATCTGCTGAGATGGCTTCACACATCTTGGGGTCACCCCAAAACACCAGGGACCTGCTCACACAGCTTGGGGTACTCCAAAACATCAGGGACATCCTCACACACACGTGGGAGACACCCCAAACCACCAGGGACAGCCTCACACACACGTGGGAGACGCAGACACCCCAAACCACCAGGGACAGCCTCACACATCTGGAGACCACCCCAAAGAAACAGGGACCTGCTCACATGCCTTGGGGTCACCCCAAGCCACCATGGACAGCCTCACACAACTTGGGGGGCCCCAAATTGGCAGTGACCTCCTCACATATTTTGGGGCCACCCCAAACTCTCAAGGACCTGCTCCCACACCTTGAGGACACCCCAAGCCACCAGGGACATCCTCACACACCTTGGGGTGTCCCAAACCTGCAGGGAGCTTCTCACACACTTTAGGGACACCCCAAAACTGCTCACACAGCTTAGGGCCACCCCAAACACTGAAACAATCCCCATTCAATGGAGAGATGCTAAAATAAATTAAGTAAAAATGGTTTTGGTTTGGATTTATTGTTCTTTGTGTGAATCTAGGTGTTCAGAAATAGAAGGGCGCGGTCTGAGACTTCCAGGATTGTCCAACTTCTCCTCAGATTGGAAGTTGGTCTTTTCAAGGGTCACCTGCACTGGTGGTGAAGCTACAAAAACCCCCATAAATTAATGGAAAATAGAGAATTAAAGGAAGATCAATGCTGTATAGAAATACCTTCATTTGTGGCTCTCAGGATTAATTAAAAAATAAAATAGAGAAAGGGACCCAATCTTTGAATATGTCCTTCAACACTTTGCCCTTCTGTTCATGCCGTAAAAATCCATATCTAGGCATGGAAAAAACCTTAAAAATTATCTGATCCTTTACTGATTGATGGTGGCATTGGTATATTTTAAACCCAGTTCCATAAGCCCCAGAAATATTAAACCAGGCACAATAAAATCAAATACTTCAATTTTTGAAATTTTTAAATCAAATATTTGGATAAAAATATTTTTATGTTTTAATCAAATATCCAATATCAATTATTGATATCAAATATCAAAGACAAGAACCTGCCCTGCTACAGGAAGATGGACCTGAGAGATCATCTCAACCTCTGCCATAGGCAGGGACACTTCCCATCAGAAAAATCCCTTTTTCCTCTCAAAATCAGCATCTTCGACCAATGATGTGTTTCAGAGGAGGGTTTGGTTTTAAATTATATATAAATAATACAGATAAATAAAATATATAGAAATAGTATTTAAAATATAGATAAAATAATAAAATTATAGATAAATAAATAAGGATCAACACTTCCCTGTGGATCTCACAGCAGCCCTACAACAAGGCCTTAAGGAGCCAGCATCCAAGAAAAACTAAATTAATAATTAAACAAACCCTCCCCCAGCTCCAAACACTTCCAGAATGATCCTTCCCAGTGCCCATAACCAGCATTTAGAGATTTCCTAGCCAGCAATTCCTCCCCAGATTTCTGCCTTCCATGAATTCCCCTTGTCCCCAAGTGACTCCAGCCAGGAGATTTATTTGTGGCCCCCAGCTGCCCAGCCTGGGTTTGCTCTGAGCTGGGCACTCCAGCTCCTCCTTGCATTGGGAAGGACAAAAATAACCCTCAGTCGTGTCCTGAGCATTGTTTACAGCCTCCCAGACCTCTCCTGCCCTCCCTTTGGCACCTGGCAGCTGCCACATTTTCCTGGGAACACGCTCCCACCTCCTCATCCCGTGTTTTTCACTGTTCTGTGCTGCTGGAGTTGCAATATTTTCTGAATTGCAATATTTTCCGGGTTGCAATATTTTCTGAGTTGTCTGCCTGGGTTTTGATTGGATTGGACGCTCTTAGAGGGTTTTCCAGCCTTAACGACTCCATGGTTATTTTTTTCCACCTAGATTTATCTATCCTGACTCTGTGTCACCTATGGATTTAATGTTAAAAAGCAAAATAAAAGGTGATTGAAGCTGCAAAGCCCAAATGCCACTCCTGTAGGATGCATCACTCCCTTCTTCCACCACAGCAACAATCCTTTATTCCCAATTATGGAAAAAATGTAATGAAATACTTTGGGGGTTTTGCAGCAGCTTCACCCCTTTGCTTGTGCCATCCTCAAACCCTTCCTGGACTGGCACAGTGCCAATTCCTCATGGAAAACCCACATGGGCTCCTTGCCCACCCCACAACATCCATCCATCCATGATTCCATCCATCCATCCATCCATCCATCCATGATTCCATCCATCCATCCATCCATCCATCCATCCATCCATCCATCCATCCATGATTCTATCCATGCATCCATCCATCCATCCATCCATCCATCCATCCATCCATCCATCCATCCATCCATCCATGCATCCGTCACTATAGGACACGAAAGAACACAAGCACACCACTGTTCTCAAGGTGAAGGAAAAAAGGGAAGTTTATTTTCTAACTCTAATATTTATAGTTTTACAAAAGTGACAGTGGATTGGAGGGTGACAGTGACACCTCTCCAATGACACTGGTCAAATCAACAGTTTATCCACTCTCTCTTCTTCCATAAAGGAATGCAAAACCATGAGTTATTTACAGAAAGTGTGTGAGAAAGTTCACTAAAAGAATGTCAACATCAGAAGGCTTAGAAAATCTTAAAAAACCAGGGTGACATCCATCCATCCCTCCCTCCATCCATCCATCCATCCATCCATCCATCCATCCATCCATCCATCCATCCATCCATCC
>JAWWEX010000296.1:4016438-4029164 GCA_035583215.1 Arremon brunneinucha | reverse complement strand
AACCAACCCAGCTTTGATCTCTAAAACATTTCTGAGTTGTTACGGGAGAGATTTGCCAAGTCCTGCTTTCCCCACTGCCTCCAGCAACTCCTGCATCCCACAGGGCAAAAAAGGGGGATCGGAAACCCTCCTGCTCTTTCCCTAAGCAAACCAAGAGCTCAGGGAAAGGATGAGCTGGGTTGAAGCAGGATTAGGGCCAGCCTGGAAGAGGGAAGGATGTTCCCATCTATTCCAGTCAGCCTTGCTATGTGGGGTAAGAGCAGGATTGGAAATGCTCCTACTAAATTAAAAATCCACCAGAACCAGTTAGGAAGACATCCTGGGGTTTTTTCAGGCTACATGGACATCCTGCATTCCTAAAGCAGGAATTGCAGCTGGATGTGAAGGAGCAAACTTGACTTTATTGCCTGACTTGCAATGTGATCCTGCTGATGAATGAACAGGCATTAAAAATAGGCCAAGGCCAGGCTTGGAGCAACCTGGGATAGTGGAAGATGCCATTGAAGGTGATGGAACTGGATGAGCTCAAAGGTCCCTTCTAACCCAAACCACGCTCATAGCTTGAGCTTAAAAGAAAAAAACCCAACCAACCCAGCTTTGATCTCTAAAACATTTCTGAGTTGTTACGGGAGAGATTTGCCAAGTCCTGCTTTCCCCACTGGCTCCAGCAACTCCTGCATCCCACAGGGTTAAAAGGGGGGGATGGAAACCCTCCTGCTCTTTCCCTAAGCAAACTTTGGGATGGCAGACTCAGCCCCTGGAGCTGGGCCTGGCCCTGCTGCAGGAGCTGCAGGATGGAGCAATGGGGTGCAATTAAACCCCCATTAATGGCATTCTCCCTGTGATCCCGAGGGATTAGGCTGGAACAAGGAGGGGAGGCTGCAGGACAGAAGGGGCCGAGGTAATTTCTGTCAGCTAATCCTGTTTGGTTTCCCTTTGCAGCGGGGCTTTGAGGGCAGGGAGCTCACAAAGACATCAAAGGAAGGGCTTTGGTGCAAAGGAAAACGAGCGGAGCTGTCCCTCCGCGCCCGCTCCCGGTTAAACATCAACAGCTTTTCATGTAGGACATGGATGCAGGGCACAGAGGGGCACAGGCACAAAAGACAGCAGAGAAGGGAAGGTTAATGTGAAAGGAAAGGAAGATGGCATCCAAATCCCGCTTGCCTTTGCAAAGGAAATGAGAATAAAGGAGAAGGGAAGGGGACGCAGCTGAGAGAAGGGGTGGAAGGGGCAGCTCTCCATGGAAAGGGGGAAAGGAGATGCAGAAACAAGTGGAGCAGGTGAGAGAAAGGAAAATGTGCTGGAGTGGGTGATCCTGCCTCAATCCCCTGCTGCAAAGGGGATTTCTCCATGGCTGTGCCCTCCTCACACTGCCTTCCCAGGGAACAGCCTGCCTGGAGAGCAAGCTCAGCTGGGAACGTGCCTAAAGTTATTTTTCAAGCATTCCAGAAGAAATAAAGCACATTATTCCCACTTAACCCAATGTACCACTGCCCAAAGCTCACAGCATCGCAGGAATTGCCCATGGAGGAAAAAACAATGATAGGAAAACTTACACTTGGGATTATGGGAGGTGTCAGTGTCCCTTTCCGTAACCCTTCCCAGTTAAAGCCTTCAAACCATCTGAAAGGGAGGGAAGAATCCAACAGTTAGACAGGTGTAGCACAAAAAGAACAGAAAATTGCTTGAACAACAGGTTTCATCCCCCACAGACTTTGCCTTCAAATCCCTTTGGAATTTTTCCTGTCATCTTTTTTGGGGACCAAGAAGGAAGAGTGTGCAGTGACACCACCCAAGTGGAAATTGCCAACGCTCAGATGGGAACCATTCCTTGCTGCAGGTGTCCTGGAGGCTGCTCCTTCCCTTCCAGAGGGTGGATCCATCCCCCAGGAGACCTTTTTTACCCTGTGGAATTGGGTTAACTCCCAACTCCATGCTCAAGGATGTCCCACTCGTGGTTTTCCTCAGGTTTGCTCGAGGTGGGTGGATGAACCCTGAGACTTCCTACAAAAATATCCACCCAATCCATTCCTGCTGTTTGGAGATGGGACAAGAGATGATCCAGCACAGATGGATGAGAGAAATTCCTCCTGGAATGGTTCTTATCCCAGTAAACTCCTAAAACTTCATGTAACCCCTCACATGGGACTAAAAGGGAGGATGAATTTACATTATGGATAGGAAGTGGCTTTTAGGGCAAAACTGAGGTGTTTGAAATGCCTCTTTCTGGAGTTGGCTGCTGGAGAAGACACTTACTTGTGCTTTTGGATATCTTTCACTCCATTTTTCAAGTTCCCTAATCTTTCTGATGGATTGTCCCTGTAAAAGGAAGAACAAATCCTAAATCCCTCTGCCCACCTCATTAATTTGCAAACAACATCAAGGCTTCTTTGTTTTATTCTTACATCCACTTACCTGCATAGTTTTTTAATTAAGTTAGCAGCATTTTTGGCAATCTTCTTTGGAAATTCAATCATGTCTATTCCCCTTAATATGATGTTATAGGTCTTCATGGGGTCTGGGCCTGAGAAAGGGGGACTTCAGAGGGCACAGGAAACAAAAAAAAAAGATTAAAAACTTCTCTTTCATAAGAATTTGACTTTAAAACAGCATTAAAGTTTGATAAAATATATCCAGATAGATGTCAACTAGGAGTGCTTTGCTTCCCATGATCCTAGCCTTTTCTCAAGGAGCTCTGGAATTCAGGGAAGTACCAAAAAGAAGTTTTCCATGCTAAACCTCTTCATCCCATGGCAGCTGCATCCCAGCAGCCCGAGGCAGGAGGCTCTGAGCAGCATTCCCTGGCTTATCTTTGTGTGATTCCTGATTCCAGTGGGGATTAATTGGCTTTCCATGGCTGTGTGTGAAGGATGGGCAGGTGGAGGCGATGGATCTCCTGGGGGTGAGGTGAGGGAGCTCCAGGAAGCCAAGAGCAGCAGTGATATCCCAAATTAAATATGGGAAGGGATCGTGCCCAGTCTGTCTGCTCCTTTCCAGCAGTGAGGAACCTCCCCAGCTGAGTGCAAACCCTTCCCCTTTTCCCACCATTTCCAGACCCTTCAGGGCGAAACCCTTCCTCTTTTCCCATAATTTTCCAAACCCTTCAGAGCCAAACTCTTCCTCTTTTCCCATCATTTCCAGACCCTTCAAGGCCAAACCCTTCCCCTTTTCCCACCATTTCCAGACCCTTCAGGGCAAAACCTTCCCCTTTCCCCATCATTTCCAGACCCTTCAGGGCCAAACCCTTCTCCTTTTCCCAGCATTTCCAGACCCTTCAAGGCCAAAACCTTCCCCTTCTCCCATCAATCAGGGCCAAACCCTTCCCCATTTCCAATCATTTCCAAACCCTTCAGGGCTAAACCTTTCCTCTTTTCCCACCACTTCCAGACCCTTCAGGGCCAAATCCTTCCTCTTTTCCCAGCATTTCCAGACCCTTCAGGGCCAAACCCTTCCTCTTTTCCCAGCATTTCCAGACCCTTCAGGGCCAAACCCTTCCCCTTTTCCCTCCATTTCCAGACCCTTTAGGATCAAACCTCCAGAGCTGAGTTCAAGCCCTTCCCCTTTTCCCACCATTTCCAGACCCTTCAAGGCCAAACCCTTCCCCTTTTCCATCATTTCCAGACACTTCAGGATCAAACCTCCAGAGGTGAGTGCATATTCTTTTCCCAGCATTTCCAGACCCTTCAGGGCCAAACGCTTCCACTTTTCCCATCATTCAGGGCCAAACCCTTCCCCTTTCCCATAATTTCCAGACCATTCAAGGCCAAAACTTTCCCCTTTTCCCATCATTCAGGGCCAAACCCTTCCCCATTTCCCATCATTTCCAAACCCTTCAGGGCTAAACCTTTCCTCTTTTCCCATAATTTCCAGACCATTCAGGGCCAAACTCTTTCTCTTTTTCCCATTATTTCCAGACCCTTCAGGGCCAAATCCTTCCTCTTTTCCCATCATTTCCAAACCCTTCAGGGCCAAACTCTTTCTCTTTTTCCACCACTTCCAGACCATTCAGGGCCAAACTCTTCCCCTTTTCTCTCTATTTCCAGACCCTTTAGGATCAAACCTCCAGAGCTGAGTGCAAACCTTTCCCCTTTTCCCATCATTTCCAGACCCTTCAGGGCCAAACCCTTTCCCCTTTACCATCATTTCCAGACACTTCAGGATCAAACCTTCAGAGCTGAATGCATATCCCTTCCCCTTTTCCCAGCATTTTCAGACCCTTCAGGGCCAAAACTTTCCCCTTTTCCCATCATTCAGGGCCAAACTCTTCCCCATTTCCTATAATTTCCAAACCCTTCAGGGCTAAACCTTTCCTCTTTTCCCACCATTTCCAGACCCTTCAGGGCCAAACCTTTCCCCTTTTCCCATAATTTCCAGACCCTTCAGGATCAAACCTCCTGAGCTGAGTGCAAGCCTTTCCCCTTTTCCCATCATTCAGGGCTAAACCCTTCCCCTTTTCCTATAATTTCCAGACCATTCAGGGCCAAACTCTTCCCGTTTTCCCATCATTCAGGGACAAACCTTTCCTTTTTCCCATAATCCCCAAACCATTCAGGGCCAAACCCTTCCCCTTTTCCCACCATTTCCAGACTATTCAAGGCCAAACCCTTCCCCTTTTCCCATCATTCAGGGCCAAACATTCCCCTTTTCCCATCATTCAGGGCCAAACCCTTCCCCTTTCCCCACCATGTTCAGCTCATTCAGAGCCAAACCCTTCCCCTTTTCCCACCATTTCCAGACCCTTCAGGGCCAAACACTTTCCCATTTTCCCACCATTTCCAGACCCTTCAGAACCAAACCCTTCCGCTTTTCCCATCATGTCCAGCCCACTCAGAGCCAAAAAAGATGATTTGAGTGGAAAAGCCACCATGGAGCTCCCTGTCCCAGCCATGCCCCTGCCCTGGCCTCATCAGGGTGAGAAGGGCAGAACTCTTGGGATGAATTTCGATGCCCATACCTGCCAGTCAGGAGCTCATACATCAGGATTCCCAGGGACCAGTAGTCTGCTGAAATGTCATGACCTTTGTTCAGGATGATCTCGGGGGCTACGTACTCCGGGGTGCCACAAAAAGTCCATGTTTTCTTTCCAAATCCTATTTTCTTTGCAAAGCCAAAATCGACCTGGGGGAAGGGGCAGGAGAGAGTCAGAGCAGGGCATCAGAGGGAATGTCAGCCCTGGGCTCTGCTCCTCTTGAAGTGAAGCAAGGCAGAAAGGAGGATTCCTCATAGGAATTTTCTCCCAATTAAAGCACCGAGGGTCGTTCCAGGACCAGGGAACCACAGTGACCTTTTTGCTGATTTATCCTTGGGAAAATTCCCATCAGGGAAGCAAACACCAGCACCAAGGGTTTCTTGGGGGTTGGAAATGATGTCACTCACAGCTCAGATTGATTTATTTTGATTTTTATTCTTTTAAATTTAAATTAACATGGGCAAGGAATGGTTTTAAGTTTTGAGAGGGCAGGGCTGGATGGGATATTGGGAATTAGGAATTGTTCCCTGGGAGGGTGGGCAGGCACAGATTGCCCAGAGAAGCTGTTGCTGCTCCTGGATCCCTGGAAGTGTCCAAAGCCAGACTGGACAGGGCTTGGAGCAGCCTGGGACAGTGGAAGGTGTCCCTGCCATGGCAGGGGTGGAATTTTGGAGCTTGAAGGTCCATTCCAACCCAAACCATCCTGAGATTCTGGGATTTTAGGAGAAGATGGGAAGAAAAATAATGGAGTAAAAGTGAAGCCTACAAGACACACTGTAGGCTGAATTTTGAAGGATGAATCCTTCAAAATGAATTCCAAGTGGGCAGCAGGGTGGAAACTGTCCATGACATGACCTTTTCTTTTTTTTTTTTAATGGGATGGGTTTTAAGGTCCCTTCCCACTCAAACCATTCCAGGGTGTGTCCTCTGGGGCTGGTCAGGAACCCACAGGGTCACACAGCTCTGGGACTCTCAGGGACATGCCTGAGGAGCTGGGGGCTGCAGAGGGACCAGCACAGACCCAGGTCCAGATGCTCCTGGGGTGGAGAAGGACAGTCCTGCACCTCATCCTCCTCTACCTCAGAGGAGCCCCAGGCTCAGGGAAATGCCCCAGAGGGTACATCCCAATGTCACTCAGGAGGTGACACATGGAGGCTGCCACCAGGCTGTGGTGATGGGCTGAGTGACTGTCCCCAAAGAGCCCCCAGGCAAAAACACAGAGCCCTTGGTCCCCCATGACCCCCAGGGGCCATCAGCCCCTCCTGGACCAGCTCCTTTTAGGGCTCCTGTCCTTCACTGGTGGCTTCCCGAGGGCCCACATCCTTCAGCACCTCCCACCAAGGGAACTATTTCATGTCTCCTGTCCCTCTCCATGCTCTCACCAGGCCATTTGGGGTACCCCTAAAAAGAAGGGTGCCTCTCCCGAGTTCTGGGACAATCAGGTCATTTTTTGGCCAAGATAGCAAGGTGGTTTTCTCCTCATGCTCTTTTCTCATCATTCCAGGAGCATGGACCTGAATCCCAAGCCAGAATCACAGAGTTCAGAGAATTCACAGAATCACTGGGTTGGAAGACGCCTCCAAGATCATCAAGTCCAACCCAGCCCCAACACCTCAACTAAACCCTGGCACCCAGTGCCACATCCAGTCTGTTTTTAAACACATCCAGGGATGGTGACTCCACCACCTCCCTGGGCAGCCATTCCAGTACTTTATCACCCTTTCTGTAAAACACTTTTTCCTAATATCCAACCTATATTTCCCTTGGGGCAGCTTGAGACTGTGACCTCACAGCCAGCATTTCTCAGCTCAGCCATGCCCTGAGCCCTGCTGGAAGTCAGGAAAACATCCCAGTGATGATGATGACACCACCTTGCCCTGATCTCCTCCCAGCATCCCCTGATGGACCCTGGGGGGGGATTTTGCTCCTCACCCTTTCTGGTCAAAGCTGGGGGGATTTTTTGGGGCACTCACCAGCTTGGCATAACCTCGGTGATCCAGGATGAGGTTCTCTGGCTTGAGGTCCCTATAAATGATCCCTTTGGAATGCAAGTAGGCAAAGGCTTCTACCACGCACGCCGTGTAGAACCTGGTGGTGGAATCCTCGAATGAACCCCTGTGGGACGGAAGGAGGGAGGGAAAAGGGGATAAAGCCATTAGATGAATCCTTGGGAAGTGGTTTCCTTCCCCATGGAATTCATTCTGCTGTTAAAACTTTTATCGCTGCAGTAAAATCACTTTTTAACACCAGGAAAGCTCCTGGTGCTAAACTCACTTTTATATCTCTATATATAAAATATATCTCACTTTTATATATCTCTTTATTTATATATATATATATATATATTCACTTTTATATATCTCTATATAAAATATATCTCACTTCTATATCTCTCTCTATATATATTGAATTTTTCTATCTCTGTATTTCTATAATCTAGTTAAATTTCCATTTTTGAAGAAGTCTCTTTGCTATCTATATATATAAAATATATATATCTATATATGTAAAATATATCTATCAATATATATATAATCTCTATATATAAAATATATCTCACTTTTATATCTCTCTCTATATATATATTCACTTTTATATCTCTATAATCTAGTTAAATTTCCATTTTTGAAGAAGCCTTTTTACTATCTCTATACATAAAATATATCTCTATATATATATCTATATATAAAGTCTTTCTATATAAAATATATCTCACTTTTATATCTCTCTATACATATATATTCAATTTTATATGTCTATATTTCTATAATCTAGTTAAATTTCCATGTTTGAACAAGCCTCCTTGCTATCTCTATATATAAAATATATATATCTATATATAAAATCTCTCTATATAAAATATATCTCACTTTTATATCTCTCTCTCTATATATATATTCACTTTTATATCTCTCTGTATAAAATATCTCTCTCTATATATTTATATTCAATTTTATATCTCTGTATTTCTATAATCTAGTTAAATTTCCATTTTTGAACAAGCCTCTTTGCTTCCAATATCTGAAACTATTTTAAGGTTTATACTATAATTTAGAAATAAAACTTTGCAATCCTTGTCCTGTAAGCAAAAAGGTATTTTTTTCTAATTACAACTTTGGGGTTTTTGCTAAAACTCCTTTGAGGAGTGCAGGTAAGTTCTATATTAATGTTCATAACTGAGACAAAAGGCAGAAAAATCAAAGCTGTGGGATTTGAAGAGTTAATGCAAATTCCAAATTACACCTTTGGCTCCTTGTTTCTGAAGTTTTCCAAAGAAAATCACATCCTATGCCTGCTGGGGGCTGGCTGAGACCAGAGGGTGTCTAAACTAGATGGCAGCAGAACCTCAGTTTAAATCCCAGAGAATTAAAGATGGAATTATCAGGCTCTGACAAAAAATCAGGAAAAATCCCACCCAGCACCTTCTAACTTTGCTCCAGTTCCCCTTTCAGTGAGAAAAATGCTGTTGGGAAAAGGAAGAACTACAGAAAAAATAGTTCTGGGGAATTAAAAGACAATTTAATCTTTCTGATCAATCTTTTCAAATTTAATGGCATTCTGTTCCAGTGATGAGACTATTCCAAAATTACAATTCCCTGCATCTTTTCCTGCTCTGTGGGCACATCCCATGTGCACCCAGCAACCCCAAACACTCCAAGGTGACCCCTCCAAGGCAGGGACTGTGGGGTTTTGGACATGCCTGTTTTCCTAACTCATTTTTTCCCATGTCACTGCTGCATCCTGACGGAGCAGTGCTCTTGGCAAGGTGTGGATTCTGATTCCCACTTGAATCAGCAGCCCTGGTGTAATATGGGATTTCTGGGCCAACAGACCCTGCAAAGCTCTCAGTTTCCTCCTGCTCATTGCTCTCAGTCCTGGCTGGGATTATCCATAAATCCCAGGAAATATTTATGGATATTATTTAGCAGTGTCTGTGTGGCAGAGCTGAGAGTTGAGATTCACACTCACAGAGGAAGGGCTGCAAACACAGGGGTGGGAAAAACTCTGAGATGGGAAATTGTGATTTAAAAACTGTGACATCAAAAGGACCTGGAGTTGCTGGAGCAAATCCAGAGGAGGCCATGGAGCTGCTCCAGGGCTGGAGCCAGGCTGGGATAGCTGGGGAGTAGAAGGCTCCAGGGAGAGCTCAGAGCTCCTTCCAGGGCCTAAAGGGGCTCCAGGAGAGCTGGAGAGGGACTGGGGACAAGGGATGGGGGGACAGGACACAGAGAACAGCTTCAAAATGGCAGAGGGCAGGGATGGATGGGATATTGGGAACTAGGAGTTGTTCCCTGTGAGGGTGGGCAGGCCCTGGCACAGGGTGCCCAGAGCAGCTGTGGCTGCCCCTGGATGCCTGGCAGTGCCCAAGGCCAGGCTGAACATTGGGGCTTGGAGCAGCCTGGGATGGTGGAAGGGGTGGCACAGGATGGGCTTTGAGGCCCTTCCAAGCCTTCCAGCTGGAATTGTGACATTTAGAACATCTCACAGTGCAGGACAAGCCCCAGCTCACCTGTCCCTGAGAATTGTCCAGAGCTCTCCCCCCAGGCAGGCCTCCATCAGCATGTACAGGTACTTGCTGTCCTTGAACGTCCTGTAGAGCCTGAGGGGGGCAACCAGAAAATCACAAATAAATCCATTATCTGAGCACTAAACTTGCTGGTTTGACAGAGTTTAGAGAAGCTGAAGTGATCTTCCTCTTCCTCCCAGGAAGAAATGTGGAGGAAAAACTCCCCCAAGGGATGGGCCAGGTTTTGTGAACCCATCCTCGAGTTCTGAACTGTGCTCTAAAATCCATGCTCTGTGCTCAACAGGATTTTCTAATGATATCACATTAACTGGATTTATAGATGTGTTTAATAATATTAAATAACTATGGTGAAAAAAACCAGAAATTCCTTTTTTTTACTTTATTTTAATGTTCAGCTGCTTTTGTACTTCCTATTCCACATGTGGCTTTATCCACCCAGGCTTCCAGCAGGGTGTGGATACAGGGAAGGTTTCCTTGCAGATAGCTTGCACAGTGATTTTAATTTTTGTACATTTTTTTGGTCATTAATTAGGTAATAAATTTTTGTAATTAATTTGTAATTTTTGGATAATAATTTTAACAATTTCTGCAGCAGAAAGGAATGCTGAGGGTGACTCCTGGTGCAATTCCTGCATTCCTGGCAGTTTGAAAGAGTTAAAAATTCAGGAGTTAAAAATTTCAGGAGTTACAAATTCAACAGCTGCCACCACAAAAAGGAAATGAAGTCAGGTGAGTTTTGCAGATTCCAGCACTTCCCTGCTAATCCCAGTTATTATTTTGACAGAGCTGTGGGATGGATCAGCAGGAAAACACTGTAGGTTTTGGTTCCTTTGGAAGACATCCTTTTCTATTTATATAACACCAATGGTCATTTATAACTAACCATTAAATAATGCTAAAATTGATGGTTTCAACAAAAATCCCCCCACTTATTTCTTGCCACTTGGACAAAATATCATTTATCTTAATACACATTTAATCACTATTAAAGTTTACAGAAAACTTCAAGAAACCAGAATGTAATTTCATGTTTTTAATTGCTTGGTAATTTAAATTACCAAGTACCAAAATACTTTCCCCAATTAAGGCAGCCCTGCTGAAATTTTTATGGGCATTAAATCTGGCCTAAAATGCACAGATTAAAATAATATCAAATATTATTTATCAGCTATCATGGAAGCACAAAGTTTAGACACATGAAAGGACATTATTTTCTAAGTTTAAATGACACAATATTTGAATAACTTCTTTACTTATTTCCTTATTCCTTGAAATATTTGCACTTGTTTGGCCCCTGATCCAAGCCAGAGCATTTTGTTCTGTTTGAGTTTCAGTTTACGTAAAAGTCAATTTTATTTAGTGCAGCTTGGCCTCTCCTGCTCCTTTTGCCTGGATTAATTCACTTTAATAACCAAACCAAATTATTCTTCAAAGACTTTTTAACAAACACAATGAATTAAGAAAACAACCCAGTTCTTCAGGAATTTTGTCTTTCCCATTGTGTCCTTGCTCTGAGATTATTTTAAACCCACCTTCCATCTATCAGCTCAAAACTGAATTAATCTACTGAAATATTCAAATTTCTGCCCATTGCACCCCCCAAAAAATAATTATCCAAGCTGGTCCAAGAAATGGAATAAGCAAGTTATTGACTAAACAATAAATAAGTTGAATAATTTTATGGGAAAACTTCAAATCCGTGTGGATAGGAAAGAGTTTGATAAATCAAATATTTTCTAGCAATAGCAAAAGGTTGGACTTTTTGATTTGGAAACCTTCCCGGATCAGGTTTTCCATGGGATATTGAATATAATTCAGGGATGGTTGTTGCTGCAAAAGGTGGGAAACACTGCAGGATATGGAAGGAGAAGATGCACAGGTAAAATATCCTTGTTGTGCTTCCCTGCTGAAGGATGGAGAGTGGGAATTTCATTGATCAGCCATGAATGTCACTGGCTCCATTAAGAAACATTTGGAGGCTCAGGTTCTATTTAGGAGTGGGTATTTCTGGGAATGGTGGCTTGGCTGGCCCTGCACTTCCCCTCTCATCCCAAAACAGCTCAGCCCTCCAAAAATCCAGAGGCTGGAATGGCCCACAGGGAATATTTGGCTCTGGGCTGGGTTACAGGGAATGTTTCAGGATCCAGGAGCACATCCTGAAGGGAATAGCAGCTGGGCAGTGTTAGGTTCCAGTTGTCACCCATGAATCATGGGAGAAGCCATGGGGAATCCCAGGGATGAGCCTGGGAAGGAAACACCCCCTGAGTGCCCCAGCCTGGCCACGTGCTTCCCTCTGGATTCATCCCAGGGGTTTGGTTTCACCCTGGGTTTGTTTGCATCTCTTGAGCAATTTCTGGGAGCAGGGCTGATCTCCTAAGGCAGAGAAGTTTTCCAGGTGTCTCTGAGGGTGGGATGAGGCAGCCTTGGCTTGGATGCCCTTCAAGGTGGCTCCAGGGATCCTCAGCACTCACTGCTCCATCCTGACCTACAGCATTGAAAGAACCCCCTTTCTGTCCTCATAGTCCTTGAAAAGCCAGGGAATTCACAGAATCCACAGAATTCAGAGAATTACTGGGTTGGAAGAGACCTCCAAGATCATCAAGTCCAACCCAGCCCCAACACCTCAACTAAACCCTGGCACCCAGTGCCACATCCAGTCTGGTTTTAAACACATCCAGGGATGGTGACTCCACCACCTCCCTGGGCAGACAATTCCAGAATTTTATCACCCTTCCAGTAAAAAACCTTTTCCAAATATCCAACCTATATTTCTCGTGGTGCAGCTTGAGACTGAATGTTATTATTAGGGTGGAAACAACCAAAAATGCCCCTTTTATTCCCTGGAGATGTGATTAGGTTTGGGGCAGGGAGATGGTTTTAATGTGTTTGCCTGTGAGAAGTCCAGGGATGCTGAACTTGAGTTGTCAAATATTCCGTAAAGAGAAATGCTGGACACAGCTGCTCATTGTCATGGCACTGTGCCATTTCAAAGGATCAAGCCCTGCCTTCCAGTTTCCCTTAATGGGAAGGAAAACTCAAAAATTGGGAAGGAAAAGGAAAAGTAACCTTGAGCAGGGGCAAAGCTAAGTCATGATAAATACATATATATATGTATATGTATGTATAAATTCTTGATGGTGAGTCCAGTGCCTTGTCACTGTCATATTTTCTGAAAAATCCCTTCACCAGGATTTCTTCTCCTGGGAAGCTGAGAAGCCTCAGAGAAAAA
>JAWWEX010000296.1:4002977-4014662 GCA_035583215.1 Arremon brunneinucha | reverse complement strand
GCTGGGATGGCAATTCCAGGATGAGCCGACCTGGCTTCCCAGCAATTCCAGGATGAGCAGACCTGCCTTCCCAGCAGCACTGGGCAGGAATTGCAGGGCTGGGATGGCAATTCCAGGATGAGCAGACCTGGTTTCCCAGCAATTCCAGGATGAGCAGACCTGCCTTCCCAGCAGCACTCCGTGCTCATGGCTTGGCTTCTCACCTTAAGCCTCTGCCCCCTATTTTTAGCCTGGTTCCCCAAGCTGGGGCTGACAGGAGTTGTTTGCTTGCTCTCAGGGTAACCCTGGCAACTTCTGAACCCTGAGCCACCCCCAGGGGCAGGTCCCCATCCTAAATCCAGCTGGAAGGCAGCCAGCCTTCCCATCCTGGCCAACTCTCTCAAAGAAACCCCGCTGTTGACCTCCCAGGCCTCCAAGTCCGCTCAATTCCCCCAGCAGCTGCTCACAACAATATCCCAGTGAGGTGCTTTCCCCCTGTGGAGCACGAGGTGCCATCTGGCAACTTCTGTTTGGGTGTCCTTGTAGGAATTTGGCTTCTGCCAGAGGGAAGCAGCGTGGCTGTCACTGGGCCCTGCCACAAACCCAGCCTGACTTTAGGGTTAGGAGGCAGCACTCACACAATCAGAATTGATTTAATGCCAGATCTGGGTTTGTATTGTTTTCCTGACAGCAATGTGGGTGGATATGAGACATGGCACCTTTGTAGGACCATGGAATGCGCTGAGTTGGAAGAGCCCCTCAAGGATTATTCAACTCCAGGCCCTCAGACACCTCAATAATCCCACCATGCTCCTGGGAGTGTCATCCAAACTTCCCCCTGGCCTTTTCCCAGGCCACACACCCTGAACTTGAACAGTTTCTTGTCCACCTGCTTTGTTCTGGTGTGGTTCAGGGATCAGGGAAACATCAGGAAGGGTGAGATCCCCATATAAACACCAGGAGGGATTGGATCTCCATGGAAATATCAGGAGGGGTGGGATCCCAGGGGAACACCAGGAGGAAGGGGATCCCCATGGAAATGCCAGGAGGGAGGGGATCCCCAGGGAAACACACACCAGGAGGAGTGGGATCCCTGTGGAAACACCAGGAAGGGTGGGATCCCCATGGAAACTCCAGGAGGGATGGTGGGATCCCCAGGGAAACACCAGGAGGGATGGTGAGATCCCCATATAAACACCAGGAGGAATGGTGGCATGGGATGGGTTTTGAGGTCCCTTCCACCACTCTGGAATTCAAAAAACAGGCAGGAAAAAAGGAGAGATGCAGCCTCTCTGGCTTTTCCATAGCCTTGTTTCATAGGATCACAGCTGGCTCCTCCTTTTGGAACCGCCCCAAAATCCTTCCTTTGCTTTATGGTTTTAAGCTTCTGCAGTTCCCAGGACACACACAGAACACCATGCCTGATTTTTGTCTGTTTTTTAGCACTCACACAGAAATAAATATGGTTTTACACTTTGGTGCTTTCTCAGGCTGGCTGGGAAAATGGGTATTGAGGAGATGAAACCCAGAGCTCAATGGAAAAGAGGAAACAAGAGTTATGTGTTTCTTATCCTTCCTCCTTCCCTGCCTGCATTCCCTATAAATCATCCCTATGTGTGTGATATACAGACTGCAACTCCAGCAATTGCTGTGCTGATCCAATCCCAGCTGATTTTGGGAAAGTGGAAACTTTCATAAATATTTCCCAGGAGGCAGACAAAGCCCTCAGAAAGGATTTATTTCCATGACTGAACATTCCAGGGTATTTCCAAGGGATGGAGTGACAGGACACAGGGAATGGCTTCCCACTGCCAGAGGGCAGGGCTGGATGGGATATTGGGAATTAGGAATTGTTCCCTGGCAGGGTGGGCAGAGGCTGGGATGGAATTCCCAGAGCAGCTGTGGCTGCCCCTGGATCCCTGGCAGTGCCCAAGGCCAGGCTGGAGCAGCCTGGGACAGTGGAATGTGTCCCTGCCCATGGGATGAGGTGGCACTGGATGAGCTTTGAGCTCCCCACTCACCACAGTTTCCCTCTGTGTCCCTCTGAATCTCCAAAACAAAGATGTTCATCCAAGGGAATTTTGCTTCCTGTGGAACTCTTCCAATAGGAAGGAGCCAGAAATCCCTGCTTTGCTGAAACGCGGCTATTTCCCCACCACATTAAATAAGAACTGACTCAACAGCAGCACTTTGGGAGCTGAATTCCAAGTGCTCCTGCTTGCTGGCCACTGCCAAGGTCCTGCATTTTCCCTGTTTCCCAGCCTGATCTGGTGGAACCAACAAAAATAGCAGCAGCTGTTGCTGAGAGCAGCATTTGCAAGCTGAGCTTTCCTGATCCTGGCAGCTGCACACACAGAGTGGCTGCTCCTGTCCCAGCAAGAGAGGACACCCTGCTCTTCCTACTGAAGGAATTCCTCTTCTCCCAAGATGGAAGAGAATTCCCCAAAATCAGCCAGAGGGGTGGTCAGGGTCTGCTCCCAGGGAACAGGGACAGGACAAGGGGAAAGGGCCTCAGGCTGGGCCAGGGGAGGCTCAGCTGGGACAGCAGCAGCAATTTCTGCATGGAAAGGGTGCTCAGGCCTTGGCAGGGGCTGCCCAGGGAGCTTTGCAGTGCCCAGCCCTGCAGGTGTCCCAGGAAGGGCTGGAGGTGGCACTCAGTGCTCTGGGCTGGAGGCTGGAAGAGTTTTAAATGCTCTTCAGAAGCTGGGGCCAGATTTCTCTTAAAACACAAATAAAGCTGAAAAATTCCATTGTGTCCACTTTGTACAGAGCCTGTAAAGCACGCCTGTGATGTTTTATATGCATGTTTTTATTTGTGCCTTTAGAAACCTCCGTATTGCAAAGGAATTTTGCTTTTTGGGGCCACCACAGAGCCAGAAGGAGTGCAGAAGGCAAGGATGTGATTTTCAGTCTCCCTGTGCTCAGCCATCACCTACAGGCACCAATTCCATGGAAAAATGACTCCAGTCCTGGATATTGAGCTACTCCAATGTATTTATTTCAGAGCTGTCAAAAATAATCTTGATTTAAACCCAGAAGAACTGACCTGGAGCAGATGCTCAGGAGCACAGGACTTGAGTGAAAAGGAAATTAAAGAACAAAGCCAAGAGCAATAAAGGTGAGCAGAGATGATTTCTGAGGGCTGGGGACACCTGCCCTCCATCTCTGTCACGTGAGGTGACATTCCCTATGCCAGTGGCACTTGAAATTCCTATTTTCCTGATGTCAGTCCTGGATCCCACCTCAGTAGATGCTAAGCTGACATAAAGTAGGGAGGCTGAGCTGTAAAAAGGAGTGGATGCATCCCAAAAATTCCTCTCCTGCCATTTGCTGAGGTTCCTCCAACCCTGGATGATTTATCCCTCAAGGAAAACTTAGATAAAAGTCAATTGCACAGCCCAGTTTGGGATGAAGAGGAGCATCCATAAGGATGATGGAAGGGCCACCAAAAACTGAGCAAAAAACCACTCATTCCAAAGCTTTAGAACTTTTTTCCTGATATACAGGAAACAAAACTGCCTGGAAAATCAAGACAAAAGGGGATTTCCAGGTGTAATACCCATGGAATTGAAAATAATTTCTATTTTGAAAATAATTTCTATTTTAGGCCGTCTGACCTAAAAGCCATATCCTTGTGCATGGATGCATGGAAAGGACGACCTCTCCAAGGCACCAGCATTCCCAGAGGAGTCTGGAAAACCACATCCATGGAATGTTATTCCTTCTTGGACAATCCCAGTCCCAGATATTCCAGTTTCCCCCAGCTGCCCTCTGCAGTGGTGACATTCTGAGGCTTTGTGCCCAAATCTATAAAATCCCTTTTCCTTGCCACATCCTTCACTTTTTTTGATCCATTTTACTCCTGGAAAGCACAAAAACTGTGAATGTTTTCCAGGAACATTCCTGCACTTCCATTTTCAGTCAATAAAAGAGCTGATTCCTCTGATATATTTCACATTTTTAGCCTGAAGCAATAAACCATGTTTTTAATGGAGGAGGGTGAAGCATGAGGCAGCAATTCCAGGCTCAGTTTTGACAAAAGGAATATTTCCTTGGCTTTCTAACAAAATTTCCTTCTGTGGTCAAGAAAAACCAACAAAATCTGGTGTGCTGAGCTACACTTTTAAATATGTTTTATCTGTGTGCAGTTCAGAGCTACAAAAAATGAGTTTATCCAGCATTTTCCTGCTCAGGAGAGGGGCACCCACTCTGGAAGAAAACCTCTGGGAATGTTTTTCCCACCTCAGGTGGCTCCAGGGTTTCTTAGAGGCTTTTGAGGTGTGAATATCTGCTCAGAATGGAATATTTCTACTCGAGCTTACACCTTGAAGGGACAGAGCATCTCCTGTTCTTCCTCTCTCCTGGGCCAGGGTCTCACATCACCAGGGTGGAGTTTTAGTCACTTTAAGGCTGTCCATGTCACCTGGCCATGGCCACTGGTGTGGGTCCCACCAGCAACCTCTCATGGACACAAACTTTGCACCTCCCAAGTTTTTGAGGTTGGCAAAATCCCTTAAAAATGAACCCAAAACCTTCCCAAGGCTCAAACCAAGCCCCAGACTGGTGTGTCCCTCACTACAGGATGGAGAAGCCAGATGTTAATTGAGGGGGCAAATCCCTGGTGTCAGGAGAGGAGGGAGGGACTTCAAAAGAGAGGTTGAGCGCGACCTCCTGCTCTAAAGCATCCTCTGCAGGTGACTCCTTCAAAATACTCATAAATTAAATATTCATAAACAAAATAATCATAGATTAAAGCCGAAACCCCAGGAAGGAACCAGTGGTCCCACAGATGTTCTTTCGTCCACAGGATTTCATATCTAGTCAGAAAAAGTCAGGGAAGAGCAAGCTGAGCTTTGCACATCAAATTTCCTCCTTACATCACAAATAACCACCAAAACCACCAGGTTTTGCCCATTTTACAATCCTTCAGCTCCCACAGGGTTATGGAGTGGAGGCTTCCCTTAGGTTTTGTGGTGGCAACAGTGACTCTGTTCCCCCTGTGCCCGGGCTTGCAGGAGTTCCTGACATTCTGCACGAGTGTCCGGTGTCCGGAGCTCCTCCTGGTGTAACCCAACTCCCTCTTCCTACTCCAAGGTTTTGTGTTGCCTTGGTGCTGCAAACAGCTCCACTCTGGCTCTGGCTCTGCTTTAAAGGAGACCACAGAGCTCCAAAGCTCCAAGCAGGCTCAGATTTTGTCTTTTCTGCACAAAACCAGGCCCTGTCTGGGGTGTGTTGTCATGGGTCAGGTGCTGAGTGTTCAGCTTTGAGGATAACCAAGTGCAACCACTCTAGAACTGAATAAAAAATGTGTGGGAGAGGCTTTCTACTGTTACTCTGAATCTGGTTAAATAAGATTTTAAGTTGCTCTTCCAATCCCAGCACTCACCCAATCCTCCAGGTTGTTTTTAAAAGGCCATAAATCAATGCCATAAACCACTTAAGAGAGAGAGGAGATGTGCATTCCTCTCCCAGCCTAGGACATAAATCCTCCTTGCCTACTGCAAAGCATTTATTGGTACATTTTTTAATGTCTCAGGAAATGTAAGTCAGCTTTCTTCACTAGACAATCCCAGCAGATCATTTTTCTCAGGGTTATTGGGGCGTGATAACAAAGAAAATTAAGCTTTTAACACAGCAGTTGCATGAGGATGTCACACAAAGAAGAAGAGGTCACCTACCAGCTCCACTCTCCCGAAGCCTCCGACTCCCAGGGTGTCGATGATGTTGAAATCCGACAGTTTCAGGTTGGCAAAGAAGGCAGCTTCGGCTTCGTATCTGGAGGTTTTGAGGCGAAAAAATGGAAATTTCTTAGAGGTGCAAACCTGAGCAGCGCGCGCTGCCGCCGTCCCCGAGCTGTGAGAGCCTGGGCCAGCCTTTACCTGCTGCACTTCCATCTCAGCTCTCAAAATTCACTTGTCTGCTGCTCCCAATCCCAGCATGGCTCTGGAGGGCACGGCTTTCCAAATTTTCCAATTTAATGGGTTTTTTTTTCCATAGCAAACATCCCTACTGAGGGTGCAAAGCCAACGCCTGGCACCGCAATGCAGCTCCCAAGGCTGGGTACTTTCTATCCATCTTCTCCTGGGTGAGGTTTGCTTGTAAATATTTTGGTGTCTTTAAGGATTTTTGGAAGATAGAAGTCTCTCCTAGGAGTTTCTCATATCCACAGGCTGGCAGCAGTTTCTATAAATGTTTATTGGAAGTGGCAGGATCACTAAAGGTCCCCGGAGAGAAATCCCAGCCAGGTTTTATGAAATCAGATCTGATAAAGCTGCAAATGCCTGAAATGAATGACTTCAGGCACAGATCAACATTTCTATAAGGATATCTTCACTATTTCTCCTCCTCTAAACCCACTCAGAGCAGCCATCCCAAGCCAGGAGGTCCCAAAATCCTGATGCTGTCTGTTTATCCCCACAACACCACGCGCCCGAGTAAGGAACACGCAACTCCAACCCGAGCAAGCCTGCCAGAATCAGCTTCCCATGCCTATCCATGACCATAATTCCCCCAAAATAGCTCCTTGTTAAGGTTTAGGGTATTTTTAGAAAGGCTTGGAGGGGAAATGGATGAGAAGGATCCACCCCCTCCATAAAATGTGACATTTGTCTGCTGGAGAGTCCCTGGGTGTGTCCAACCTTTGGCTGTGGGTGAACTTTATGGGAAAAGAGTTGGCTGGATTATGGAGGGAGGCTTGGAAGGTGCAAGGCTTCATTTTAGTTGGGATAGCTTGGAATTAACAGTAGGGAATAATCACTGGAGGCTTTGCTGGTGCAGGGTAACAGCAGTGGGAAGATGAGCCACTATCCCACTCCTGTGGCCAGCTTTGGGACATTCCCACCCTGATTATTTCATTAACAAATTCACTTCAAACCACCTCCTCTGCTCTATTTAAAACCTCAATGCCAATGGGGGATTGAGATAAAAACTCCATCATTTTCCAAGTGAAAAGAGAAACCTACAAATAAGAGTCCAACAATGTGAAAGGTCACATCACAAAGCCCCAAATCTGAGGCAATAAAACACAATTTTCTCCCAGGGGCTGCTGTCAACAAACGACTTCAGCTCTGCTTTGTTTTTTATGCTGTCACCAGATCCTGTTGGTGACCTTGCTCCTGATGCATCTGACTTTGGAAGCCAATCAGCTCAGAGCCTGCTGTGAACTTGGGATAACCTTGTGTGCCACAGCTGCTCATTGATCCCCCCGTGCTCATCACGAGGTGAACGCTGAGCTGGCACTAAAAAAGGATTGAAATGTCCCCTTCCAAAGCACAGCACAGCCACCATTGCAGGGCTGACAGAGCAGTGAGCGCCTCTCCTTTCCATGATGAATGGACAGAGCAGTTGAACACCTTTAATGATTTCTAATTGCCAGGAAGATGAAATCCCAGCTTGGAAAATTTCCTGCCAAAGCACAAATAGAGGTAAAATTTCAGGGTCACACCACTGTTTGGGTTGAAAGGGACCTTCAAGACCACCTGATTTCAACCTCCCTGCCATGGGCAGGGACACCTTCCTGGGTAAGGAAGCTGATATCTTCTGGATTTGCATTGGAACATGTCAAAAAAACCTGTGTTATTTTGCTTAGAAAAACACTTGCTGCATTCTTGGCATTGCTTTGGGAAATCCCTTGGCCAATTCCCTCTGTCACACTCCTTGGATGTAGTGAGAACACACAAGTGCAGCAGAGCAGATGACGCAAATTGGATGCATTTTTTTCCTAAATACAGTGCAACAAACCTCCAAACCCCAAAAGAAATGCTGAAAATATGCAGTGAAACCAAAACACAGGTAAAATTAAGCAAACAAGCCCTTCCCATGCCCACTAACAACAGTCCCACTGGAATTCTGTTTTATTCCCACCTACAAAAGTCCAAGTCCACTTAAACACCAAATTCCTATAAATTAAGTCATTATGCATTCCAAACCTGCCAAGTTGGAGGAGAAATATCTTCAATAAAAAGATGAAAATACAAATATTCCCAAGCTAAATCAGAACCCAGGGGTAAGATCCTCATCATGGAGTTTAGAATTCCATCCAAATTCCTGAAGCTGAGCGTGCTGCTCCCTGAACAGAAGCTCCCAAGGTTCTGCAGTGTGAGCTCCTTGCTCAACAGAACAACATCTGTGGTGTTTGATTTTACCTCCCAAAATAAAGAGGCACTGGGAGGGAAGTGCTAAGGAATACAGAAGGCAGCTTCTGTATATAATAATAATAATAATAATAATAATAATAATAATAATAATAATAATAATAATAATAATAATAATAATAATAAATTAATATTTTTCTGTAGGAAAATGTTCAGTTCTGGATCAGCATAAAGAATCTGCAAGTCAGGAATGTTTGGGATGTTCACAGGGTGGCTCAGGCTGGGAGGGACCACACCTGGTGTCCCCTCCCCGCTCCAGCAGGGCCATCCCAGAGCCCAGGGCACAGGATTGTGTGCACCCAGCTCTGCCCCAGCCCCAAAACAGAGGTGGGATGAGAGTAGGGACCCCACTTGTGCAGGATGAGGTGGGAATAACTCACCCCTTTGTGGAACAAATCCACCTGTGCCAGGGCAGGGGCCTTCTCTCCACCTTGGAGATGCCAAAACCTCATGCAATTCCTCTTTAATCAAGCAGTTTTATTGTAAATCCCAGCCTTATGCCATGCTTGGAGACTTCCCAAATAATCACATGCTTTCCTGACTCTGGAAGAGTTAAAATTCCTGAATTAATTGATGGGAGGAGTGCTGGGAAGACACCTTGGAGGCACAAGTGGCACCACAGGCACACACTGGAGCCGTGCACACACCAGACCTGAACTTCCTGCACTGGGATTTCTGGGCTTGTTTGTCTCCAGTGGAATTAGCTGTAATTAAAAAAGAGCCTTTCCCTGGATATTTTGGTAATTGTGCTGCTCATCCCAGGTCAAAATGCCAGGAAAATTCCAGCTGGAAGTGCACAAGAAGAAAAGATACAGGGAAGGTGTGATCCAAAAGCAATGAAGTGTCTTTAATAAAGAGCTTTTAAAATGAAGGTTGAGCTTTTCACAGGAGCTGGTGGGACACCAGGAATCAACTCCTGGTGTGCTCCTAATGGAATTTTTTGCTTATTGAAGCAGGTTTTTGTCACCTGCTGAGACTGGCCCATCCTTGGCAGGGCTCACAGCCCACTCCTGAAGGTGACAGCAGTGTGGGACCTCAGAGAGCAGCACAGGAGATGTTGGAGCATCCTGCAGAGCCTCCAAGCTCTTCTCCCAGATTTCCTGTGAATCTGAAGGGCAAAAAGCCTCCTCTGGAAGAGCTGGGGCTTGGGAACACCACTGCTTTCCCTGCCTCCAAATAAAATACCTCTTCCTGAGGAGCTGCCTGCCCTCAGCCTCCTCATGTTCAGGGACAGGCACCACATACAAGACATCAGAGCAACCGGGGGAAATTCCACCTTCCAATATCCCAATCCTTTGAAACAGCAGTGCAGGAGCCACAGCCCAAATGTCTGGGCAATGCTGTGCCCAAGGGGAGAGAAAATCCTGTGGTTCCTCACACTCCTGGAGTTTCCCAGCATTTAAATGAGCCACTGCCTCCTAGGATGGTGATTGCTCTGAGAGATATTTCAAGCTTTGCCTCCTAAAACAATGAACAACAACAAAAATAATGAAATAATCTTGTTACCCAGGCAGCTGATGAACTAGAAAATGTGAGGAGCAAAGGTTTGCAATTACCCAACTGCTGAAGTAGCTCCTGATTCCCATCCTAACCGTGTTGGGAAACACCAGACATCTGTTAGCAAACTGTCATCTCCAGAGAAAACTTGGCTCCTCTCCACCTGCAGGCTGCCAGCCAGCCAGGAATTGCAACCAAATGAGAACCAACCACGCTGATCTGAGCAAATGCCACCAGTTTGAGGGGATAAACCCAGAATTTGGGAGCCTTCCCCACTGCCAGACACCAGCTTTGTTTAACAAGCAGTCTTTTAATTTGGTTTTTTGGTCAGCCTGGTCACTACCTCATCCTTCACTGAGGAAAAGCATTTCTGAGGATGGATATTATGGAATCTCTGCAAAAAGTGGGAAAAGCGGAGCTGCAGCACCTGGATGGTGATGATCAGAGCCAGCCTGCAAGGAGATACAGGTGAAGTGAGCCTGAGATCCACAGGTGGGGTGAGGAGGGAAATACATCCCAAAACTAAACCTTATTTCTGTGCCCACTCAAAGTCCTCTCCTTGTGGTTTTAAGATACAGTGAGACTCTAAAAGGGTCAGAGAATCATGGAATAGTTTGGCATGCAAAGGACCTTCATAATCTTGCTGTTCCAAACACCTTCCACTAGACCAGGTTGCTCCCAACCCTTTCTTGAACACTCCCAAGATGGGGCAGGCACAGTTTATTTCTTATTAAATGCTGCTCCACCTGATGGAGATTTAAAGAAAAAAATCTGTGTAAAAGAAAGCAAAAATTCCCCCAAATCTTCAGTTCTGTGACTATTCTAACTCTCCATCTGACTGCCCAATCCTTTCTTGAACACTTCCAAGATGGGGCAGCCACAATTTATTTCTTATTAAATGCTGCTCCACCTGATGGAGATTTAAAGAAAAAAATCTTTAAATTTTTTAAAAAAAAAGAAAGCAAAAATTCCCCCAAATCTTCAGTTCTGTGAAGAACTATTCTATTCTAACTCTCCATCTGACTGTCCATATTTTAGCTGGGGTGAAATGACCCACCTGGGTCTGGTCCATCCATGGGACCCTGTCTGCCTGGTACCCTGAAATCATGTAAAGCTCCCTAGATTGGATTTGTGTGTGTCAAATTTGAGTGAAGGTGAATAATGGGAAGTGGCAGGGACATGGCTGCAATTCCTGTCACCAGGAGGTAACATCCTTGAAAGTGATGTAAGGAGGCGCAGATGCAGCAAATGGTGGCAGGGCTGCCACAGCTTCCCTTCCCTTCCCTTCCCTTCCCTTCCCTTCCCTTCCCTTCCCTTCCCTTCCCTTCCCTTCCCTTCCCTTCCCTTCCCGCTCCAATGGCTCAAAAAAACTCAGGATCACATATTTCCAAGGGATTTGGGGCAATGGGGAATCCAGGAAGAGGTGAAAGTGAAAACAAAAGCACCTTGAGTTGTGTCCACATGAGATGCTGAGCTTCAGCTGTGCCCTCTTTGAGGGACACAGGCAGGAGAGCAGGGACAGTCACAGAGAACTGACACAACCAGCAGGATCCAGAGCCTGGGAATGCCTGGAAGCAAATTCCTGGGAGGCACTGAGAGCAAATCCCTATTTCTTTGTGGTGTGGCGGCACTCATCCTCTCAGAGGTCCCAGCCCAGGTGCAAACCCTTCTAATCCAGCATTGCCTCTGGATATCAATCCATGGGGTCAGGACTTCTGGGGAAATGTTCCTTGACAAACATTTGCAGCAGGAAAAAACAACCAGGGCATGAACCTAACCCTCATTGGGAAAGGCCAAACCTGCTCTCCAGACTTCTGCAGGATCTGAGCACTCCCAGGTCTCCATGGAATAGCTGGAAGGGGGTGTTGGCCCCAAAACGCCCCTCGGGCAGAGCAGGCAGTGAGAGCAGGGAATAACAATGTCCTGAATGTAGGGGTGATGTCCTGAAAAGGCTGACCTGGAGCAGAGGCCAGACAGCATTAAAGAATAAAGCAGGGATTTATTAACAGGATCTCCTCCATGGATCCACCTTGGGCAGCACAAGAGCCCAGCCAGG
>JAWWEX010000296.1:3957680-3993108 GCA_035583215.1 Arremon brunneinucha | reverse complement strand
GACTTTTTTATCCAATTACACAAAACCACCCAAACCCATGGAGAAGAAGGTGAAGAAGAAGGACCAGCCTCTGCCCTGAAACCTCCATCTTGTTTATATATATTACTGTATTCTAAAACCTTAAACTTTTAAGTTTCCCACTATGTGACATTACACACTTCTATTCAAACTCCACACCCACAATCTCAGTTCCATAATTCCATGTTGGAATTCCATTCCAGGCCTTGGCAGGGGCTGCCCAGGGAGCTTTGCAGTGCCCAGCCCTGTAGGTGTCCCAGGAAGGGCTGGAGGTGGCACTCAGTGCTCTGGGCTGGACACAAGGTGGGCACTGGGCACAGCTGGGGCTCCATGGGCTGGCAGGGATTCTCCAGCCCCTGGGATTTTGTGACAATCTTGCAGAGCTGACCTGGGGACCTCTGGCTTGTATTCCTGTATCTTTTTTAGTGAAAACTCTCACCAAGAATAGAATAAAATTGATTTACTGTCTCCCACAATGGGACATATGGAGCTTCCTGAAAGGGTCACACTTAAGGGTGCTCTGCTCAACAGATTTTATATGGTTTCCAAAAGTTCTCTCAGAATGTTCCTCAGCAAAGGCCATTGAAGACACAAAGGTGCCAGGAGACAAAACGAGAGGTTTTTTCATGGAGAAAGAACTGCTCTGGTGAGCAGGAGGCCACCACCTGTGACCCTGAGGCTGAGGCTGCTGCTGCTTGATGGAGTCAAAATTCAGATGAATGAAGGCTCCTAAAAGCTTTCTGTGAACACTTAGCCACTCAGAGCAGCAGAAAAGAAACAGAGTGAACCAAAATGAGCTGCAGAAGGACCTTGGGAAGAGCCTGGCACAAGCACCTCAGTGCTTTCCCAATAAAGATGAAATGAAACAGAGATAGAAAAAAATAACCCAAACTCCCAATGCCAAAACCAGGCTCTGGGACGACAATTCCTCTCAAAATAACCACAGGAAAGCATCAGCTCCATGCTGATGGGCTAGAAGAAGGATGGAATGGCAGGGATCACCAGGAATGCAGCAGGAAAACAAAATTTAGCTTTATACAAACTACAGCACCACAGGAGTCATGGCTGAGCAAGCTGGGACTCTCCAGCCTGAAAATTGCCCACAATTCACCATTTTCAAGATGTATTTAGTAAAGGGAGACATCATTTCACTAAAATCCAGGGGGTTTTGTACTATCTGATTGTTTAATATCCGGGATCATGCTGAACATGCCCTGCTCTAGGAACTCTTCCACATTAAATACCTGATTTTCCAGCCTAATTCTATGCTATAAAGACCCAGTGTTAGCTCCTTACAGGGGAAATAATTCTGCAGGTGAAGCTCTTCCCACCTGGGATCCTTCTGTGCCAGTTGTTCCCAGAAGATGGGAGAGGGCAGGATGATATTAGACCTGTTTTTTTAGGAATTTTGGTTAATTAATTTCCTCTCTTCAGATCTATTTCCTGATGTGGAAAAGGAAGATACACTGGAGATGTGCCCTGGGGCAGATCACCTCTGGGATGTCTGGGATCAGGTGAAAGCCTCATTTTTCTCCTCAGGAGAACAGGAAGCATGTGAAGAAGCAGAGCAAACATGTGGTGATATTTCCTGGAATATTCTGGTGGGTTCACAGGAGCTCCTGGAAAGGTTTTACAAGAAGGAGCAGAATGTTGCACACCAAACCCACCCTCCTTGTGCTTTCCCAGCAGGAATCTCAGCCCTCCCAAGGGGATGATCCCTTTGTGTGAGCATTCCAGGCAAAACCCAGATCACAACAAGGATTTGAGCTGTTGGAGCAAGTCCAGAGGAGGCACCAGGATGAGCAGAGGGATGGAGCAGCTCTGCTGGGAGGAAAGGCTGGCACAGTTTGGATTATTCAGCCTGGAGAGAAGCTCTAATTGTGGCTTTCTAGCGCCTGAAGGGATTCCCCAAGAAAGATGGAGACTCTCTACAAAGGCCTTCACTTCTCCAGTGACTTCTCCAGTTTAAACAAAACCTTAGTTTAGACTTCTCCAGTCTACACAAAAACCCTCCAAAAGTCTATTTCTATCTTCAAAGGGGATCATCTTTTCCTTTACAAGTAGTTTTTACTCTGTCAGCATCTTTAGTGAACACCCAAACTCTACCTGCTGCCCACTGAAAGGATGAGAAACCCAGAAACATTTCTTTTTAAATGTAATAAAACAATCCTTAATCAGGGGGTAAACAGTGATTGCTAGGGTTGAGCTCTACAGCCAAATATGTGGTTTCTGATAAAGATCATCTTCCTGCACTTCCCCTCTGCTAATGGCTCTGCTGTCACTTGAAACTCCCAGGAGAGCCTTAATGCCTCCTTCCTTTCCTGGAATTAGCAGTGGAGCTTTCAGATGAGCTTCCCTTTGACTGAAAATGAATCAGGAGAGGCCTGAACTCAGCTCTGTGCCAAACAAACTTAATTCTGTGAGATTTTCCTGTCAGGCACCTCAGCCTGATTAACACCAGGCAAGGCAGGGGGGGCAGAGCTCCTTTGTAAGCTATACATGGGGATTAGGAGTGGCTGCATCCCTCAGGACTAAATCAAAACTGGCTTTTTAAGTAGGTGCCAATGTTTTAGCTTATTAAGGCACAAAACATGTGGTTCTCTGTTTATTTATAAGCAGAGTGGATTTTGAGGTTTCAGCTGTGGTATTTCCAAAGCTGCCAGGGCTCCAAACCCCTCCCCTGGATTCAGGGATGGGAGGATGAGCCAATTTCAGCCCAAGGACTGTGGAAAAAGGAGCCTCCAACATCAGAGGCTCTGCTGCTATTGAGTAAGTGACTCTGCTAAAATCCCAGAATCATGGAATGGTTTGGAACACACTTTAAAGCCCATCCAGTGCCACCCCTGCCATGGACAGGGACACCTTCCACTGTCCCAAGCTGCTCCAACCTGGCCTTGGACATTTCCAGGGATCCAGGGGCAGCCACAGCTGCTCTGGGCCAACTGTTTCAAAGCCTTTTTGTTGTTTATATCCTCACCAAATCTGATGGATTTTAAACACAGACATCCTGGAAGATGTAAAATTCATCTTCACCTTGTTGACACTCTGCATTCAGAGCATTGCACTCATATCCTTCCCAGTCAGGCTGAAGTGCAAACACAGAATCATTTATGTTGGAAAAGACTTGTCAGATCATTGAGCCCAGCATCTTGTCCAGAATTCCCATCATGGTGCTGCAAGCAATGCCCTTAAGGGGATTTTCCTAATTATTTCCTGCTCATTATTTCAGCTCATCTGCATTAACCACTGAGAGAAGCAGCAGATCCTGAAGGATCCCCTGGAATGGGTGACCAGCAGTGTGCTTCTCATGTACAAAATTCTACATGAACCCCATTTTCACCTCATCAGCTGTAATTAATTGCACCAAAAAGAGAGGGCTTTGACAAAATTTTCAGTTGCACTGGAGCACTCTGCACTAAAATAGCCATAAAGTCAAGCACCACAACCTGTTATCTCCTCCTCAATCCCAGCTTTTCAGCATCACACCTGGATTTTCCAAGCAGAAAATGTTTCAGCAAGGAAGGACTTGATGATTATCAACTCTCCTGCCTTGATTGCTCCTTTCCCAGTTTATTTGGATCTAAGCTGAGTGTTTGTGCCTGCCAATTCAGAGGAGAAACAGAGTTGTGTTTTCCAAGACTTCTCCTCATCTCTTTATTCCCCACTGCTGTAACAGCCCAGGTTCCCATAGAAACTGAGAGTAAAGAGCAGAAGTGTAAAATACAAATGAACAGGTCCAAGCTGGCAATGTTGTGTTTTATTAGACAAATAAATATCACTAATGGGCACTGGGCTTTTCTAAGGGCAGAGCCAGATAAGGCTGCACCTTTTCAAATAAAGAGATGGCACACAAATGATAATGCCCAGACTCACTGGGAAGGGTCCCACTTCTGGAAAACGAGCTATTTTCTGCATTATTCAGTTTTGGAGGCAGCAAAACCTGAGCTCCTCATTCACAGGTCTGATCCTGACTCCCCCAATCACCCCAGTTTGAAGAGTTTGATCCCACTGCTGGAAACTGAGCTGTTTTCTGCATTATTCAGTTTTGCAGGCAGCAAAACCCCAACTCCTCATTCACAGGTCTGATCCTGACTGCCCAAATCACCCCAGTTTGAAGAGGTTGATCCCACTGTTGGAAACTGAGCTGTTTTCTGCATTATTCAATTTTGGAGGCAGCAAAACCCCAACTTCTCATTCACAGGTCTCATCCTGACTCCCTCAATCACCCCAGTTTGAAGAGGTTGATCCCACTTGCTGAAGCTGAGCTGTTTTCTGCATTATTCAGTTTTGGAGGCAGCAAAACCTGAGCTCCTCATTCACAGGTCTGATCCTGACTCCCCTAAATCACCCCAAGTCCCTCTGGATTCTCATCCCTCAACACTGGAGCTTTGCAATATGGGAATGGGGCAAAACCCACTAATTTAGGACTTTCTCAGGTGGAGTTCATAATTGTAAATGAGTATTGGCACAAGGATTGAAGTCCTGTGTACAAAGAACCGTAAAAATGGGTTTCTGAGGAAAGAGCAGGTTGGATGCTTTTGGATGTATCTTGAAAGTTGTCCTGGATAATTTCATTTTTTAACAGTGAAAGGGTTTGGTTTTTTTTAAATTGAAGGATTTCAAGTCGATTGAAAATTATCACTTTGAAATTATCAATTCAAGTCCAACATGACAGTAGGATTCTTCCCAACAAGAACACTGGAAATGGGAGAGAAATATTGCTGGGACTATAATCTATTCCAAGCCCTGGAGAGTTTTTAGAAGGCCATAATAAAATTTAATTGAGTCCTTTTTTTTCTAGAGACACTTTCAATGCCATTTACAAATCCTTTGGCATCCCTGTTGTGCCTTCTCCAAAGGGGTGGCACAGATCAGCCTCTCCTGAGCCCCTGCAGCAGAAGGAGTGATGCCCTCTGCTAGAAATTTTCTTTTTCTAAGCAACACCATCCACTGAAACTTGGGAAAAATTAGGAAAACTTTCAAACAGCTGAGTTGTTTGCAATTATTTTCATTTCCAAGCCAGGCTGTGCCATCCAACACTCACTGACTCAAAATGAGAATTCCCTGGAGCAGCTCCTGTTGAGTTTTTAAGCAATGCAGCCCCTGGCACCCCCCAAGCTCAGCTCTCTTATTCTCACCTCCTCTGTATAACAGCACAGGAGATGCTGCAGGTCAAACAAATATTTGAATTTCTTTCCCCCAGCTGTGTTTAAAACAATTTGCAAAATGCTTGAAGCCATGCAAAGAGATTCACATGAAAGGACACTTGAGTGGAGAGACTCCCACCTCAAACCATCAGCAACCCACCAGCAAAGGGAAGGTACAGCACTACTTGTTCCCAGCCTTTACCCTCTCCTGCCTCTCCTGAGAAGTCTGAGTGGTTTCTCCATTTCCAAGGAGTTGGATAACAAGGCACTGAAAAAAACCTGCCTGCCTGGGAAACAATGGAGAGGTTGAAACACAAATAGAAACGGGAGGAAATATTCTTCATTTTGCTGCTGCATTTCCCAAACTCAGTGAAAAGAAGTTCAAATGACCAGAGTTTTAGCTGGTTGCAAGAAAAAACAGCTAAAACCAACTAAAACCAGCTAAATGGAATAGATTTCATTTCATTATTTAATATAAATATATTTAATTCTCAGGGGACTTTGAGAAGTGCTGAGTGTGATCTGTGACCGGTGCAAGGCTCATTCCTGCAGGACTTTACCCTTTGCAACCATAAAACATGAGAGCAAATCTTTTTTCCTCTAAATGTCAGCTTCAATACTTAGCAAGGGCACGTGTGAGCAGCAGGGAGCAAAAGCCTTGGAGCAGCATTTTCTCCTGGATCTGCTGTTTTCCCAAGCAGGAGGTCACGTCCTCACTAAGCACTTGCTCAACTCTTAAATATTTTCATGTCGGAATCTGACCCAGATGCAAAATATGACAACTCAGCTCCTGCATCCTTATTAAAGCAGCTCATTTGGAGCAGTGGGGTTGGTAAAACAGCTTTCAAAGCTGAACTGCAGCTTTGGAAGTGGGAAGCTGGAAGTGGGGGAATTTAAGGGCACAGCTGATGTTTCAGAGTGAAAATTTTTAGTTTTGTGCCAAGCCAGCATCTGCAGGGATTCCCTGGCAATTTCCCTGTGTGTTCCAAGAGTCCCAGCCCTGCTCCCATTTGGGGCTCCTCAAAGAGTTCTGAGCCATGGGGATTCCATGCTGCCCTCCAAGAGGAATGAGATCACTCCTGCACAGGGGCAGCCTCCGAAGGGCTGAAGGAATAAGAATCCCTGTGTGAGGAATGCACCTTGGGATGGAAATGCACTCAGCTCTGAGGTTTAATCCAAGACTAATGCTGTAATAAGTTAGCCAAGACTGCATTATCTTCATGAAGGAAAAGCCAGATTGTTATTGTGTGGCTCATATTTTATAGGATTATCAGAAGGCTCTGTGTCAAATCTTATTTGTTGATAATACATCCACATTGGCTGGTGCATGGTATTTTGCATATCTATCAAACTTCTGTATTTCTATTAGTTTACATATTTTTTCTACTGATTCTTATGAGACAGATCTTATTGTTTATACAGATGCACTTATTTTACACCCTAGGAATAGATTGTTGTGTTAACAAACTCTCATTCCCCAGATTGTTTTCACATGGGAACTTGCAAACTACTTAGCTGCACTTAGAAGTGACAGGCCAGCTCTTACTTTAGCTTAATTTTATGATGCTTTTCTTTGATAATTTCTCTACCTGTCTGTGACAGACTCAGATCAGGACCTGGAGCTCTGAAGGGAGGTATGGCACAGTTGTTTAACACAGATCATCAACAGCTGAGCAGATTCCAATTGCACACTTTGATGCTCATGGTATCACTCTAATCCCTCGCTCTGTGATCAATAAATGATGTTATTTGATGTTTTCTACAGAGCAACCCAACAACTGTACAGGAAATGACAGGAAACCAAGAGATAGCAAAGACAGGGCTCAAACACATCTCCCTGTACTGCTTTGCTGAGCAGACAGAGCCAGAAACACCTCACTGCCATCACTAAAATGAATTTTAAATACATCCACGAATGAGGGGCTTTTAACTCGCATCAGAAATTTAATAACAAAAGCCCCATTAAAAACCTCCAGGCAGTTTTACATTAATGTCCAACATAATGGGCCAGATCAGGCTTTCATCTCCTCTTTCAAGGTTTACAGGCACTGAGCTCTCACACATATTCACAATGTCATTTTATCTATATTTCTGATGTTTCATCTTGTTATACCTCTGCAGAAACTGTGGGATCAGCTAAATCATGACAACTGTCTTTCCTTTCTTTTTTCTTCACTTTTTTTTTTTTCAGATGATTTAAAGATTTAGAGCTCAACACTTCTCAAATCATTCCATGGAGCGTTCAGTGAGACACTGAGAAAAAGGAGCAAACGCAACTGAGGGCAAATCAATGTAAGTGGAGCAGAGCACAGCCAGGAAAACCAAGTGCACTGCCCAATGTGGGGTTTGGGATGCCCTAAACCTGCTCCAAGACCAGGCTGGATGCACTTGGAGCAACCTGAGATTGGTGGAAGGTGTCCCAGCCCATGGAACTGGATGGGCTTTAAGGTCCCTTCCAACATAAACCATTCTGTCATCCCAAGCGCTGCAAACAATAGTAATAGTAATAGTAATAGTCATAATAATAGTCATAATAGTCCCACAGCTGGAAGCAGGAAAGGCACAGACCTGTCCTAGAATCCTTTTTTAGGATCCCAGAATGGTTTGGAATGGAAGGGATATTAAGGATCATCCAGTGCCACCCCTGCCAAGAGCAGGGACACCTTCCACTATCCCAGGTTTTTCCAGCCTGGCCTTGGGCACTTCCAGGGATCCAGGAGCACCCTGTGCCAGGGCCTGCCCACCCTGCCAGGGAACAATTCCTTCCCAATATCCCATCTAAATTTCCACTCTGTCATTTTGAAGCCATTCCCTGTGTCCTGTCCCTCCATCCCTTGTCCCCAGTCCCTCCCCAGGTAAGGATGAGATGGGGTAGAAATGCTGAGTGGAATAGGGACTACATTTACACTGGAAGCTATGTATGGACAGCAATTTGAGCCCTCAGGAAAATTGATTGTTTTCTACAAGGAAGATGAAAAAGGGTTTGTTTTTGTGGCTGAGCTGCAAGTGAGATGGAGACGTCGGCAGCAGCTTTAGAGTTAAAGCTACACTGTGTTTTTCACTTAAAGTGGGATTAAATTCTTCCATTTCACAGTTGGGTGATTGAATTTCATCTCCCAGTGTGACACAATTTCTGTCCTGGGGTCAGCTGAATTTGCTGGGCACTTTTTGGGTACCACACTCACTGATGTTAGCAGGGAGAACAATGAATATTCACTCATTTTGAAACAGGAACCTCCACCCTCTACTCCTTCCCCTCTCCCTGAGTTAAAACAACCAGCATTCCCAAACCTTGGAGCTACTCCCATAAATCCTGGCCTGGGAAGTTTTTTGGGTGAATGGGAAGAAACTTCTTTATCTGGCAATGCCTTTGCCAAGATAATTTGACATCAGGGAGACAAAGCTGCCCCACCTCCTGCCCTGGTGCTTCCCTCTGGGTCCCAAATTTTTCCTGCCAGACCTTCCCTGGCTGCCAGTACCAGCAAAATTTCTGCCCTTCATCTCTCACTGGCTCTACCTCTTCTTTCCTTTCTCTTACAAACTCTTGGATATAATAGTGAGGTCTGATCTTGTTGGAGCTGCTGAGACACAGCCAAACAGAGCTGGACTAACACAGAACTGCAGCTCTGGGAAAGGCACAAATGATCTCACACCTGTTTCCAGCAGTTCCAAAATCACTGTTTCCCTGTAGCAGCAGAATCACTCACTTTTATTTGGATTACATATTTTGTTCAAGTGCCTCCCTGTTATTTATGTCGGCTGATAACAGCGGGACAGAAATAACCCAACTTGCAGTGGTGTAATCCTTAAAGCTGTTTAGATAAACCCTCAGGACAGCTCCAAAATGTGCTGGACAACCAATTTACACCACCAGGGGTGCATGGAAATGTTTTAATGCTGCCTTTGCCTCAATCCCCCCAAAACTGGCCAAGGTTTCTGGTTAAAGCACCAAACCAGTACCACACAGAGCTCTGGGATTAGCAGAGTATTCCCAGCAGCTCCTAAGAGAAGGATTCCCATCCATGCCACAGGAATGGCTGATATTTCCAAGGCCCAGAACATCAAATGTTTCCACTACATGCAGCTGGTATGGAGGTGTCCACATTGCATTTCTGCTCCCTCTAGGATTTGTTATCCTAGGGATGATTGATTTCTGCTGCAGTTTTCCTTCCTCAGGACAACCCCAATTCCATAAAGAAATGCAGCCAGCTGTTGGAAGAGCAGCACATTTTAGAGGCACTGACTTTTCCACACCATCTGACATGCCATTATCACATCCAAAGGTCAGCAGAGCAAGGGGAGAGCGCAGAGATTATTACCTAAATAAAACAACCTGGCTTTCAAAAGGTCATCCACAAATCCCTGGTGGGTGACAGAGCATTCCCAGTGCTCTTTCTCCAGAGGGAAGCAGCCACCAAGTCTGCCTGGTGTGGTCTCTGTGTGAATAATTCAAGTCTGCAAACAAACAGCAAGTCCCCCTCAATAAACAAAGTCATATTTAGCATTTACCTTCACTTAGGGACATCACCCTGCGTGCTCTCTTGCTGGGCTCTCACATTTTCAAATGATTTCTGAGATGTTTTCTAATTCCAGCCCTATTTATTACAGCAATCAGGAAAATGTGACAGAGCTGGATACAAACTAGCAGTGCCTTCAGGATGGAATGACAAATTATTTAAGGCTGAATGCTGGGAAAAGCAAAACTCTCCAGCAGGAAGAGAAAAAGCTCTTCCATATTAGAGGCCAAATAATGCCACCTAAAATCTCAGTTTTTCTGAATATTAAATGTTGCAGCTCACACAAACTGAGCAGGTATCAATGATCAGTTGTTGCTTCCACACAGCCCTCACCAGAGAGGAGAAGGGTTTTAATTATTTACACAGCTTAAAAGAAATGACTGCAACCTCTGCTTTTTATAGCCCTGAGGAGCTTTTTGCCAGCTTTTTGCACATCCCACAGGATTTCTCCCCAGTCTGGCACCACGGATAGCCAAGGCAAAAGCTGCTTCCCAGATGGTCCCTAATTCAGGGAACAAGGGACACAAAGGGGGATGGAGCCCCTCAGCACAGCTCCCTGAGGCTGCAAAGCCAGCAAATACTGTCTCTTGCAGGAAAAATGACATTCCATGCCTTGGTGGATTGTTTCAGCCATAGTTTTCCATCCCAGCACCAAGTCAGATCCTCATTAAATCATCCTCATTAACTGGCAGCTCTCATTTTGGAACACTAACTCTGCCCATTTCTCTTCTGGCAGGGGTTAAAATCTATCTCAGTTGTATTTATAAACAAAATAAAAGCATTCTTCTCTAACACTCAGGGCTGTTTTAGCCACACAACCCCAGGGCTGGCTGGATGTCCAACCCAGCAGGCTGGAGAGAGCCCTGCAGGGGCAGCATCTGCAGGCAAAGCTTTCCCAAGGTTTTCAAACAGGAGTTTCCATGAAGATAAACTGGTTTCTACTCCTTTTTACAGAGCTGAATGGCCAATCCAGCCTCAGTGTTTTCTCATCCTCACTGGATCAAGACTGTGATCATCACTTGGACCCACAGACATCAAAATTGCAACAACCAAGTCTCATTTTTGGATGGTGGGATCTTTCCTCTACTCTCTCTCCTCTTACCCTTTATTTCTTTTCCATAGATATCTTTGCACTTTTATATTGATTTATTATCTTTATACTTTTATATTGATTTATTTCCATAGGTATATAAAAGGGAAAAAAAATTTATAACCACCCTCTGCAGCAAAATTAAGTCAATGAACTCCTGGGATGCTTTTTTATGAATAAATGGAGAGAGAGGGGGGGTGTAAGGTGAAAAAAAGGACATCTCAAGGACTGAAAAAGAGGACTAGGAAAGGGGATTGAAACAAAAGGTTTGGATAGAATCATTCAGGTTGGAAAAGAGCTCTCAGACTTCTGAGTCCAGCTGTTAATGAAGCTCTTCATTAAAACACAGCTCCAGAAAGATGAAGGGCTCTGGGGCTGCAAGGACATGGAAAGGCATCATACACTAAATAAAGCTCCCTGTCCCCTCAAGCCCTGGAAAAAGCAGCTGATTTTGGTTGTGAGTGTCCAGACATTCCCCCAGGGCTGCCATACAGCTGGGATGGGAAATAAAACAAGGAAGAAGTGCAGTCAGAACAACCTCTACCTGCAGAGAGCTTGGAGCAACAGCATGAAGGCACCAGACTCCAGGCTGATGCCTTAAGTCTTAGTTTTGATATTTTTCAGATTCTGTGCTGCTTTAGTGTGTAACTCTGAGCTTCATATGGAGTGTCAGCAAGTTCTCTTCACAGGTTAGTTAGACAAAAAGAATCCTTTTCCAACTTGAGACCAAGGACAACTGTTACAAGCTCCAGGCCAAAAAGTATAAACAATGGTGAAGACAGAAATATGAGAAGGGTGGGACTTCATAACCTAAAGTTGTAATTGGACAATTAACTCAAATATGCAAATGGAGCAGAACTGATCAAAGTGACAGACCCCACAACCAGGCGTCCATTTTCTGCTCATTTTGGTTCACCTTGGGTGCAGCCCTGGCTGGGCTCTTGTGCTGCCCAAGGTGGATCCATTTGCTTTAACTCTTCCCCAAGCTCCTTTCATGGGTGTTTTGGATTGAAAGAAAATGGCAGCAGGAGGCAAAGTTGTCATCTCCTCACCCTAACAAACTCTATGTCCTGCTTAAAATACAAATACACAGCATGGCCAAGCCAAACTGTGAAATATTTTAAGGTTTGTTGGTTATTCTGATGTCTCAGGTTTTAGTTTTTATATTTTTCAGACTCTGTGCTGCTTTATTGTGTGGGTCTGAGCTTCACATTAAGGGATGGTGAGCTCTCTGCACAGAGCAGGGAGACAAAACAATTCCTTCTCTAGCTGGGGATCAAGGACAAATGATCCAAATCTCAGGCCCAAGAGCACAAACAACATGGGCTGGAGAGAGAAAAAGAAAAAGGTTGGGACTTCATAACCTAAAGCTGGAATTGGACAATGAACTCCAATATGCAAATGGAGCAAACTGATCAAAGTGACAGACCCCGTGACCAGGTGTCCATTTTGTGCCCATTTTGGTTCACCTTGGGTGCAGCCCTGGCTGGGCTCTTGTGCTGCCCAAGGTGGATCCATGGAGGAGATCCTGTTAATAAATCCCTGCTTTATTCTTTAACTCTGTTCTAGGGCAGCCTTCTCAAGGCACCAAGACTTCAGCAGGGAATCAATCCCCAGCCCTGCTGCCACAGGAGATGGGCACTGGGAGCCAGCTGGGAATGTGATGGGAGCACTGGGACAGTGATCTGGGGGCTGTGCTCAGCTGGGCACAGCCAGGCAGTGCCAGCTGTCCCAGCTGGGTGACAAGGGACACCTCAGTGGTGTGGCTGTGCCACAGCCCTGCCATGGAAAGGAGCCACCAGCTAGAGAGGAACCTCTCCAGCCTTGGTAAGGGTCCAATAATTGCACGGGATCAATGCCAAGAGTTCCCAGGTTGGGATGAGCCCAGCAGGAGGGATTGGTGTGCCCTGAGCAAAGGGGTCACTGAACCTCGCCCCACTTGGCACCACCAGCTGCACCCTCCTGCGTCCTCCTGGATTTATGGAAGCTGCTGGAGTGGCTCCAACTGGAAGCAACCTACACTGAGATAACCCTGATGATTTGGGCATCTCCTTCATGCCCTAAATGCCACCGTGGCTGGGCCTGGCATTGGGACACTGGGAGTCTTCAGGACTCCCATTTCCTCAGAGCATGAAGCAAATTTTCCTCTCTCCTTCCCTTTTCAGGAGGCAGCTATAATATCCATTAGTTAATTAATTCATTAAGTCATTTGAATACATTCAAGGGGTAGAATATTATAATTCATATTATAGTCTGCACAATCCCTATAATTAAAATCATAGCCTACAATTAAAATCTTGGTCTCACAGATGACGTGTCGGCAATTGCTGATTTAAGAGAGGGAACACCAAGAATGGACATTAAAGGGAACTGCCAACTCCAAGCTGACAAAAAGCAGGAAAACGCCTCTAAAATAAGAATAAACTCAATAAATAGCTCAGCTCCTCCAGGCCTGGAGGACAGATGGATACATGGACAGATATTCCAAGCCTGTAACTTCTGCCTAACATCCTCTCAGCCATGCCCTGAGCTCTGTGACTCCAGGGATGTGCTCCAGCATGGAAATGGGAAAAAAAACCCCAGTGCCACTAATTTTGTAAGCATTTACAGTCCTAAAATGGTTTGGGTTGGAAGAGACCTCAAAGCCCAACCTCTTCCACCTCCTATTACACCAATCCTGCCCAAGCTGGCCTTGGTCATCTTGATCCATTTGATCCACAGGAGGCATCCCAAGGCCTTTTCCCAGCTGGCAGTGAGCTCTGAAAAGGAGATGGGAGCTAAAAAAAGACGAGCAAAAACATTCCATGGGATTTGCATAAAGCCTCACAAACCTGCCCACGTTTTATGTTCCCAGTTCTTCCCTACCACAAACCTCCCCTTGGAAAAAGTAGGCCCTTGAAGGACAATTAGCTGAAGCTAATTAACTGCTGCTTGCAAAGAAATCCAGGTTAAACTTGCTGCCAAGGAGACTTTTCTCCCAAGGAGTTTTGCCTTGAGAGGTAGCTCTGGAACACCAAAACTTTCTGGAAGGGCTCACAATTCTTCTGGAGTCTCTCCTCAAGGAACTTTACAATTTTTCCCTCCTCTATCCATCTTTCTGCTGGTTTTCAAGGAGCCCAGCAAACAGGAATATGGAATTTAACTGCTCAATACTCTATTTTTCAATAGGGCATTCCTTTTTTTGGATGTTTTTCTAGGCAGACTGGAAACACTGATCCCTCCTGCTCTGTCTGAGGCAAAATGTCAAGATGTGACAATAATGTCACTGTCACCCCCACCCTGCAGTGACAGGGCTCCAGCATGGGCCTCTGACTTTAAAGATAAAAAAGTTGTTATCAAAATTAATTGGTTCAGCCTTTTAGGGAACAATTCCTCCCTCAGCAGGGCCCTGCCCTTTCATTGGGATGAAACACTTGGCATTAGAAGGAAAGGACTGGAGCAGATGAAAGCTCCAAAATGTGAAGGTCAAAACCCAGTGGCTTCCAAAAGGAAGAGTTTCTTCCAAAGAGGTCCCAAACTGCAGCTTCCTCCACATTGTACAGCAGATCCTAAAATTCTCTGAACTACCCTCAAAATCTCCTCAAACTGCATCCCCAATGTTCCTGGGATAATAAATACTCAAGAATAGAGCTTAAATCATAGATGTGCGAAGGGCACATTTTTCTTGGTGCTAATGGGTTGTGGTGGCACCTTCAAAAACCTTCTGTGACCATGACATTGTTTATGACCCAACCCAAAATTCCCCAGTGTTATTCCCAATGTTTTCTTCCCTTCTGCTCTGATGGAAATCAATATAACCCAAATAGAAACACTCAAAAATTAATATAAAATAATAACTGAATGACCCTGGGATATTTGGGATCATCTGACTGAAACATTCCATGCCCCAAACCCCCTTTTTGTGGGGGATGATAAAGGAAGGTGATAGTATCTCACCTTTTTAATTGGGTCAAAAAGAATTTAGGGAATTTAACCTTTTTAATGGAACTCTTTATAAGAAGGAAGCTGACATTTGATCTGAGGCAGGGAAATATTATACCAATCTAAAATGCAACCCTTTTAATACCTTGAAATTAATTAAATATAATATTTCAAACACAAGAAAAGAGAAATAATCTACGGGTATTTTGCAGGATTAACAAGTTTTGCTAATGAACTGAAGACTTTTGAGATGGATCTTAGTTTCTGAAACAGACCAAGAGTTATTTTTAATCAATACTTAATTGGGAATTCTCACTTTCCTCTCCACAGAGGTGCCCAATACCTTTAGCAGACACCATTCCAACCCCTGTGGTTTAATGAGAAGTTTCTATGTATAACCCCATTGGAATCTGCAATTTAAGCAGTCACTCAGAGCATTTGACTTTGAGAAAACACTTCCCCTCTTCTTTAATGTGCTATGAAAAAAATCCCCATAAAAGCAAAGTAATTGAGAGGGAGCGAAAGTAAAGAAATTTTGTATAGAGCAAATTTAATTTTCTTTTCAACAACTTCTGCCTTTCAATTGTGTTTGGTTGATATTGAGCATCTCCCAAAGAAGAACAGGATCCTCTTGAAAAGCTTTAATCATTGGGATAGAATCAGAGCTCAAAGATTACAGATTAAAATCGAATTGCAGCTCAAGAATTAATAAAAAGTGGGAGGTTTTAAAAATATTTTTATCTAATACTCTACAGCTCCCTTCTGAAAGGAATGAATATTTATTGTGGACTTCAGATGAATATATTGCTTCACATCAAGGCAGCTCTAGTTTTTATCCTCAAATGACAAATTCCACTGCCCACCCTTTGTCTCAGAACATGTTTGACTTTGGAAGGTATTTGAGAAAGGTCAGAGCTCTCTAAGGAAATTAAATGCCTTCAACAACAATTCCCTCAACAACAATTCCCTCAACGACAACTCCAAGATCTGGAGTTTCTCACCTCACAATATATTTCTCAACTCAATATTTCAAGAGGATTTCTGTATTCAAATACTGTGATTGAGCAGGACCTTGGGACCACCTGGCTTTGGAGGAGACCCATCTCCATATTCATGGGGAGAACCAGGGAGACACGAGGAGGAAAATTCCTCTATCCACAGGAGGAATCTCTCCTTTTTAAGCTGTTTGGTATTATTGCATGGAGAACAAGGAGGGTTTTTTTGGGAATTCCAGTGGAATTCAAGAAACAGAAGTTTGAGACTTGATGCTGAGCACTTACTTTGCTTTTGCTTCTGCATCCTCATAGGCTTTGTTGGAGACATCGTCCAGGCCCCCAATCAGGTGCTTGAAGGAGCTGTAAAGACAAAAGGACACTTTGAGAGGAAAATCACAGAAACGACAAGGTTGGAAAATACCTTGAAGACCATGCAGTCCCAGCAGATCCACCACTGAACCTGAAGAGATTCCACCTGGGAGCCAAGAAATCCAGTGTGGCTTTTTGGCATCAATCAGGGCTGGATCTCCATGCTGGTGACCCACCAGGCCCAGGCCTCAGGAATGCTGGAGATGCAGAAACCAACGCCAAGAAGATCCAAAATTATTTATCCAGCCCACTGAAATGGCTGCTGAAGGTTTTCACCCTCCAGTAGAAGTTTTAGAATAAATGTGGCTGGTGGGGGCACCTCAACCATCACATCCCTGTCCTCCAACCAGGAACCCTGTCAATCCCTCTGCTTCCAAAGTGAAATGTTCATTTCTGGATCCCAGCTTTCTCATCTTTAGAGAAAAAAGCATGCAAAAACACATCAAAGGGGGTTCAAACTGAAAGAAAGGGAATTCAGGTTGGATTTTGGGAATTAGGAATTGTTCCCTGGGAGGGTGGGCAGGCATAGAATTCCCAGAGAAGCTGTGGCTGCTCCTGGATTCCTTGAAGTGCCCAAGACCAGGCTGGACAGAGCTTGGAGCAGCCTGGAACAATGGAAGGTGTCTCTGCCCATGGGAGGAGTTGGAACTGGATGATCCTTAATATCCCTTCCATCCCAAACCATTCTGGGATTCCATGAAAAACCAGAAATCAGTGAATGCCTTGAAACAAAAATATTCCAGGTGAAAAGCTACTTTCTACTATCCAATTCCAGTATTCCCAGTGGGTCTGTCCCACGCAGGTTTTCTTTTTTTCAAGGAAGAAGAATTTGAAAAGATGAACTGCTGCAAGCCAGAGTCTCTTGACTAATCTCTGCCTTAATGTCACAGCCTCACAAATGAAAATCCTGCAATTCTTCTGTGCTCCTGACACTCCTGAGGCAGGAAACATGGAGCTCGAGAAAAGGAATTGCTCTAAGTTGACAAAAAAATGAACTGAAACATTGAAAAAATAAAAGAAAAACCACATTTCTGACATAAGGAATAAGAAGGGGATGTTTAACATGGCCCTTTCTCAAGGAGGATTTGTAGGATCAAAGAGAATGAATGGCACTGAGCAGGTGAGGGAAATCCAGGGCAGCTGGGGAAATGCAGTGTCCTGCCAGGCACGGGGTGAGCTGGGATAATCAGTGATCCTGGGATGGGAACAGTGGGACCCTGGGTGGCTCAGACACACTGACAGACCCAAGAGGGTCCTTCAGGAGATGTCTGACCCTATGGAATGTACCCCATGGATGTGTGGAGAAGGCACTTACTGCAGAACCAAGGGAGGCGCAATGATCCTGTTGGAAAAAGCTGGGCTTTCCCCATCACTGTGGGGCACAGGAGGTGACAACTGGGAGAGCTGGTTTGGATCTGGAGCTCCTGGAAGGGCTTTTCCAGAGGAATTCTCCTTCCTGGGGCTATTCCAGAGCTGTGTGAACACAACCCTGTGCTCTGACACTGCTGGATCAGGGAGGTGCCACCAGCTGCCCACTGTGGGCCCTTCCAAACTGACCCATCCTGGGATTCTCTGCTGGGAATTACAGCTCAGGAAATGCCCTCTGCCCACACCTATTTCCCCAGTCCTCCACTCCACTTAATTCATTATATTTCAAATAATACAATCAAGGAAATCATTTTTGCAAGCAAATTAATTAATTCATTAATGAGGAAGAGAAGGCACAAACCCTTTGCTCTCATATAAACTTGTATTAGTGGGTTTTACCCAATCTAATAACTAATATTTTTATTATTAGGACATGTTAATAATGGAAGTAACTTTTCAACCCCCAAATTCCTTGCTCAGCAATGAAAACAGGAACAACTCAGCTCCTTCAGCACCTCAAGTTTTATCTTCCTGCAGCTGGGAATGTGCCACAGGATGAAGCCAAACCTTGCAAGGTAACAGTGAAACAAAATCAGGATTGGGGTGTTAATGCTAATTGCACCCCAAACAGGTATTTAGGCAATTAATTAACACAGCAACACCATCCTGGAAGGCCATAAGACAAAACCTAAGGCCTAAATTGTGATTTAGGCTTGGTTTGCTTGGGAAAATGTGGCAGGGTTAAAAATACCCTTTTTTTTTGGCAATGCAAATAAATCCTTTCTAATGAAACAGCAAAGAAGAAAAAGTCACTGAAAGGAGCAACAACATTTTCTCTAAACCCCTTAATTTTTATTAAAAAATTTAAGCCAGATTTAGCACTGGGCAAGCTATCAAAGTTCACTTGAGTCCCTTTCTTATTGCTCATCTCAACGTTGTTGAAGTCTCAGCTCAGTCCCAGAATTCAATCAGAAACTGCTCGGGTTTTTTTCTCCCTGTGGCCTTTTCTCTTCGTTTTTTCTATTCTCTCCTCATAACCAATTTTCTCCATGGATAAACTTTGCTCTGACTGGGAGAAACAGCAGAGCAGCAAACCCTAAAATCTGCACTGAAAGAGCTCGGCTCAGCTTATATGGGGTCAGTCATGCCAGGATAATACTTTTTTATTTCATTTTTCTCCAATTTCCCTTGCCAGGAGGGCCGATCCAATAACCTTTGTTGACACCTCACAGCTCTCCCCGAAAAAAAACTAAACCCAAGCTTTGAAACACAGACAAAAATGGGAAATGCAAAGCGGAAAAGCAGAAAATAGCTGAAATATTTAAAATGTTGCCTTAAAAAATCGTGCATCCTATTGATATGTGCAGCTGAAGAAGACAAGAATCTGGAAAAACAGCATTTGGAGTAAATTCCAGGTAATTCTGTAACTCTCTGTCAGCAGCAGCTGGGCTTTGAGTTGTTCTGGCTCTGATCCATCAGCTCCTCTCTCTCTCCATTTGCATGAGGCAATTTTGTCCTCCCAACACCCACAGTGCTGCTAAATCTCCGAGCTCCAGGAAAACGTTGTTGGCACCATAAATAAATTATATGGAGGGGAAAAATAATCCCATATAAATAAAAGATGAACCCGAATCAACCTCGGTGTAAATATTCCGACAGTTCAGGAGCAGCCACGAACACTTTCAAACACTTTCTCAGTTTCAAGAGGTAGGTGTGAATTAAAAAAAAAAAATTATAGAGCAGCACCAACTTGTCCCTGAGGGTGCCAGTGATGATCCAAACGTCAGGAATGAGTTTGGAGCCTTTCCCTCCTGTTTTCTCTCCATACAAAGGGGCTGCAAGTGAAGTCTGTCTGTGCATCTTTATTCAAACTGATCCACAGAACAGATGCTCAAGGCATGTCTGCACCATTTTTATCAGAAGACCTTTTACAGACAAGTTCCTAAAGGACCAATCCATCAAATCCAGCACATATTTGTTAACTTTTCCCCAAATGTACTTCTAGAACAAATCTAATAACGCCTCCAAGGAGCCTGGAAATTCACCAGGATGAGCTCTGACAAGGCCAAGCTCAGAACAATTTGGAGGCAGCACCATTGAGCAGCTCCCAGAGTAACTTTTTTCCCAGAGGATGAATTCCTGCAGTGCCACCACAGGAAAAACTTCATTAACATCAGCCTTGATCTTGTAGGGTCAAGGCAAGTCCTAAAGACAGAGATTCCATGAATTGTAAATATTTTTTTTTAAAAAGCACTTAGAAATAAAAATGCCTAAAAAACATCTGAGAGGCACTGTAAAATATTAATGTGTGTTTCCAGAGTGGAGGTTTGAGCAGCAGGAAATGCTGGGGCTGCAATGAGTTGTGTGGCTCCTCAAGTACCCAAAAGCTTCTCCAAATTCCCTCGATGATCAGATATCCAGCTTGCCTTTTTTGTCACAATTCCCATGAAGGCTGTGTGGAGTTTGTTGAAGTTTCCAAGCCAATTCCATAAGCCCATGGTTGGGTCTGTGCTCCATGGCAGGAGAAACATTGGATAAATCAATCCCAGCTCACCAGAGAGCTTGAGCATGGAGCCTTGCTGAGGTCCCTCACAGGGCTGCCACCTCATTTCCTCAGCCTTGTCACCCTCTCACTTCATTTTCTCCACTGGATGATTGTGTCTCCTCTTCTGTGTTGAAATTTTGATGATAATGGGAAATTCCTTGGAATATTTCCTGTCTGAATTCCAAGTTCTTTCTTTCAAATACACTTGACCAGGTAGAACTATGCATATTTTTGTCTTCCTTCCTTGGGGGACCAAAATGAATGGTGCTCCCAATGGGAACCACAGAATTTCTAGCAAAGTCTGGGTTTTTGGAAGGGAATTTAAATCCCATCCAGTGCCATGGGCAGGGACACCTTCCATTATCCCAGGGTGCTCCAAGCCCCATCCAGCCTGGCCTTTGACACTTCCAGAGATCCAGAGGCATCCACAGCTTCTCTTGGAATCTGTGCCAGGGCCTGCCCACCCTCACAAGGAAGGATTAAGAGGATTAAGGACCAAATCCCACTGAAATTCATTATTCCAGTAAAGGAAGGGACTCAAAAACACAACTGCAAAATGGAAAAAATTCCAGTGTTTTTCATAACAAATATTTTCAGGACAAGGACAAGTGGGTACAAAGTCCATGGGATGCAACAAATGCTTTCTGCAGGTTGTTTTCATTGTTGGATCATGATTTTGCTCATTCCTACACCAGAAAAGGATGCTGGAAATGCACTTTGCAAAGCACATCTTCCTAGATTGGCAAAAAAAGCTGTTCTACTTTTTGGGAGTCTTTGGGGTGTTTTTGAGACTGGAAGAGCCCTCTTGTTTCACAAGGAAATTAAAAAGCAAGGCAGCACCAACATCATCTGGTAATTAAAGACCCATCATGAGCTCCAGTTTGACTTCCCTCGTGGTATTTCCCACGCCTGCTGCTTCAGTCCTGTAGCCATTTTATACATACTTTATAAATTCCAGAGATCCTTTTAGGCAAAGCATTCCCCCTTGTCATGCTTAAGCAATTCTCTTCTCAAACCCAACTTAAACAATTTCCTTCTCAAACCCAACTTAAGCAATTCCCTTCTCCAACTCAACTTGCCCACAGCTCCTGGCTCATCCCTGTAATGAAAATTTTCAATATTATTCACCCCCAAACTACAAACCCTACAGCAGCTAAACCAGCCCTAAAATTGCTGCAAAAATTGGCAAATCCAGAGCAAACCCAACTTCAGCAATTCCCTTCTCCAAATCAACTTTAAAAATTTCCTTCTCCAACCAAACTTAAGCAATTCCCTTCTCAAACTCAACTTCAGCAATTCCCTTCTCCAACCCAACTTCAGCAATTCCCTTCTCCAACCCAACTTGCCCAGAGCTCCTGGTTCATCCCTGTGATGCAAGTTTCCAATATTATTCATCCCCAAACTACAAACCCTGCAGCAGCTAAATCAGCCCTAAAATTGCTGGGAAACTTGGCAAATCCAGAGCCAACCCAACTTAAGCAATTCCCTTCTCCAAATCAACTTAAAAAATTTCCTTCTCCAATCCAACTTAAGCAATTCCCTTCTCAAACTCAACTTCAGCAATTCCCTTCTCCAACCCAACTTGCCCAGAGCTCCTGGCTCATCCCTGGGATGAAAGTTTCCAATATTATTCACCCCCAAACTAGAAACCCTGCAGCAGCTAAACCAGCCCTAAAATTGCTGGAAAAATTGGCAAATCCAGAGCAAACCCAACTTCAGCAATTCCCTTCTCAAACCCAACTTAAGCAATTCCCTTCTCAAATCCTACTTAAGCAATTCCCTTCTCCAACCCAACTTCAGCAATTCCCTTCTCCAACTCAACTTCAGCAATTCCCTTCTCCAACCCAACTTGCCCAGAGCTCCTGGTTCATCCCTGTGATGCAAGTTTCCAATATTATTCACCCCCAAACTACAAACCCTGCAGCAGCTAAATCAGACCTAAAATTGCTGGGAAAATTGGCAAATCCAGAGCCAACCCAACTTAAGCATTTCTCTTCTCCAACCCAACTTAAGCATTTCCCTTCTCAAACCCAACTTAAGCAATTCCCTTCTCCAACCCAACTTAAACAATTCCCTTCTTCAACCCAACTTCAGCAATTCTCTTCTTCAACCCAAATTCAGCAATTCTCTTCTCAAACCCAACTTAAGCAATTCCCTTCTCAAACCCAACTTAAGCAATTCCCTTCTCAAACCCTACTTCAGCAATTCCCTTCTCCAACCCAAATTCAGCCATTCCCTTCTCAAACCCAACTTAAGCAATTCCCTTCTCAAACCCAACTTGCCCAGAGCTCCTGGTTCATCCCTGTGATGAAAGTTTCCAATATTATTCACTCCCAAACTACAAACCCTGCAGCAGCTAAACCAGCCCTAAAATTACTGGAAAACTGGCAAATCCAGAGCCAGGCTGAGGCCTTCCTTAGGAATAACTTCCTGTGGCACCAAGGTGTGACTTTGTCAATGAGATGTGGCAACTGGAACGATTTTTGGATGCCTTGGGAAGCCTTTCACAAGGAATTTGGAAGAGTTATCCTGCTGTAGATAATTCCAGTGGGTGATGCTGGTCAGTGAGACTGGAATTCTCCAGTCTCCAGGAATTCCATGTGCTAAGGAAAAGGTCTTTTCCCATCACTTGTGTTTTGAAACTGCAATGCCAGTTTTGCTGAGCTGCTTCAGATGGGGACACCCACAGAGCATGGAAATTGCTGCTTCAGTGGTTCCATCTGATTAGGCAAAGAGTTTGTCTGGGAAAAGGAAAATATTTGGCAGCCTCAGTGACTTGTGCACCCCTCCTGCTGCAGGGAACAAATTCCAGCTGCAGGGAACACCCACTCCCTGCTCCCACTGCCACCTCCTGTGTCACTCAATGTTCTCATCCACCACCACAACCCAAAAGATGTAAAAATTTGCTCCGTGTGGATATAAAAAATTGGTTCTTTCTTCCTCAACCAATTCCCCAAATTGCCACAAGTCCTGGTAGTTTATCTCCACATGAAATGATGCTCCTGCTGTTGTCATTCCTATAAAATAACAGCCTAAGGAAGAGCTGGGACATGAAATCCAGCCCTGGCCAGGACACAGGACAGCCTGCTCTGAGCTATAAATAGGGCCATCAATAGGGTCACTTTTCTTGCCCTATAAATAAGAATTTTTTTAATAGTGTTACTCTGCTAATTGCACAGTGTTAATAGAATCTCTGAGGTAGATTAACCACAGCTTCATCAGTTTAAATTTAACTTGTACTTCCTCACTATTTCAAGGGCATTGTATGCTGAGGACAAGGCACAGGAGACAAGGAAAGCAACATTTTGGGAAATTATCAGGAATGGGTGGCTTGAATTATTTGGGGTTTTTAGTTCTCACAGTGCAAACCAAAAATTATCAGGAATTAGTGACTTGAATTATTTTGGGTTTTTAATTCTCACAGTGCAAACCAAAAGTACCTGCTGCAAAAGAGTAAAAATAAAAAGTGTAAATTATTCATTGCTTTTTATTTCTCTGAATTAATGATTGCTAAATTATCTAATTATTAAAAACACAAAAATATAAAAATATTATCTTGCTAAATAATCAAATTTTCCTTCCTCTCTTTGCCCCACAGTATGAGAAGGGAGGGTTGAGAAAGGAGCCTCAGGTGTTCCCCATTTGTGTTCAATGGACAGACCATGGGTTTTGCAATTAAGAATGAATTAACGTAAATCAGAACTTATCAGGATTACTGAAGATTTTCCCCAGCTCAGCCAGTACAGAACGCTGGATTTCCAGAAATAGAGGCCTGTGAGATAACTCAACACAAGCCACTGGTGTCCCAGCAGGATTGAGGGGATGGAAATCAGCGCTAAAGGAGCACAGAATCCCATCTCTCACCAGAACACAAGAAGGGCTCCAGAATTTCTTCCAGGGATCCACTGGGATCATGGATCCAGCTCCTGGACCTGCCCAGACACTCAACTATCCACACTGCTCTCCAGGCCCAAAGGTGGGTCCTACATACTTCAAAAATCCAATGGATTTATTTTCTTTTCCGACTTCAGCAATTTTTTATCGTTATTCCACAGTTTCTGGCTCCCTCCTGCAGGTTTTTTGGGGCTCCTGCATGGGGGGAGGCAGTGAAATTCTATTCACCCTCTCTGTGGGTTTCACAGATCCACAGCACATCCCCATGGAAAGATTCCCATCATCTTGGGAGTGTGCATGCCTTGTGTTGGTCTGTGCCAGTGCTGCACAACAGAAAAACCAGCCCAGGAATCATGTTCAATTTTTATGTCATTTTTTTAATCCCATTCTCAGTAACTGCAGAGAGCAGCTGGATTTGCAGCATTGGAGCATCCAGGCACAGTTTTTTCTGGAATAACCCCCCTTAATTCTCTCAAGCTTCCTGTATAAATTATTATTTTACTCTCCTGATCTCCTGCATCTCCTCTGAGTGACAGAGCTCCCAGCAGGGCTGTGGCCTTCTCCCAAGGACTCTCCATCTCCACATGGACTGGGATAACACCTTGCTCCAACATTCGCCAGGAGCAAATGCTGTGGAATTTCCACAGTAATTCCAGCTCCTCCTCTACGTCCATTTGGACTTTCTGTGATTTTAACAGTCACTACTGAGATTTGCAATTGTCACTGATGATTTTTCTAATTGTCACTATTGAGTTTTGTAATGGTCACTGTTAAGTTTTCCAATTGTCACTATTGAGTTTTGTCTTGTTGATTTAGGGGCACCTTCCGTCCATTCGTCAATTCTGTGACTTTATCACCCCAAATTAAGAGGCCACTCTGGAGAAGATGATCCAAGGCTCTCATTAAACTCTGGAAAAGGTTTAAATGGGAGTTCCCCCCCAGCCCCAGGCAGAAGGAAGAACTTACTCTCTGTCTATGACCAGACAAGTGACCGCTTCAGCTGCGATGACGTTGGCTGTCCTGACATCCTCCCTGCAAGAAAAAACACATTTCTCCAGTTATTTCCATGGCAATCTTCCGATTTCAACACACAGGGCTCTTCAAGCACTTTGAGGACAAATTTCTGGCTTTCACAGCTTTTCCTTGCTGTTTTCATCATCCATTTAGGCTAATAAAAGACTAGAATTCCAAGACTAATAAAAATAATCAATTTAATTCATTTTAATCAGGTCATTTTGGTGTTCCAGTGTTTAAGAGTCAGTGCTGCATTTTCTGGATTCGCTTTATCCCAATTTCCTTCAACCTTTCCATGTTCCAAAGGTTAAGTGGATTACAGTCACTTACACCCCTCTTTCGCACACCCCTCATTCATTTAGGCTGGAACACCACTCTGGGCTTCCAGTGAGGCAGAAAATCAGATTTACAGATGCTGTTAGGATAGAAATTCCCATTTAAAGACTGGAGGCATTAAAACAGGAATATGGTTAAAAAAGGGTGATGCCTGTGCACTCTCCCTTTGAGGTCATCATTATTTAATTTCTTCATGTTCATACTTTTAGAGCAGAGCAAGCAAAACTACATTAATACTCCAGCCTGTGCTGTAATGCTGACTCTGAGTCTATTTGGACTGGAATTAAGTGTGTATTTGTGCTAATTAACCCCACTGATAAATCACATTGTGCTAATTTAAAGCAATGAGAAAGAAGTAGTGGAATAGCAGTGGATAATTATCCCTATTAACTCCTAAAACTTGGGTAAATACAGAGAGGATAAGGAAGGATAATATTGAATTCCTCATTAAGTTGCTGTAGCCAGCTTTTGACAATATATTGATCCATTAAAATGAGAATTCAAACTTGTTGCTGTCCACTAATTCCCATTAAAGCTCAACACATTTGTCCCATTATCCCAGATGCCACAAAAATACATTTATCCCTGTAAATTTATGGATCACAGACACGATTTGGTTACTGTTTGATACTTAGATGATTACAGACCAGGAAAATACAATCAAATTGGTGACCTCAGCTCCAACATTTTCGATAAAATTGGAAATGAGGTATTCAGATGCACAAGGGACTGTTGTAATTTCTGTTAACTTCTATTAATCCATTCTTTTCTAGAAGGTGACTTTGGCCAGCAGCTGCAGCACAGGCAGGGACAGAAATCCATGGCATTAAAGGCCAATGAAACCTTGGAAGTGCAAGGCATTAATTGGGAAAGAAATTACCAAGGGGGAATTAAAGGCAAAAGCAACCACCAGCAAGTGCCCAGCACTAAATGAGAGAGCAACTACTCCAAGTAGGTGGCATTAAACACAACAAATAATTACTACAAGTGCACAGAACTCAGTGCAGAAGTTGCTATTGCAGGTGCATGCTATTAAGTGCAATGAGTAATTACTACAAGTCCAAGAGTAATTCCTACCTAAATGAGAGAGCAATTCCTACCTAAATGAGAGAGTAACTACTCCAAGTAGGTGGCATTAAACACAACAAATAATTACTCCAAGTGCACAGAACTCAGTGCAGAAGTTGCTATTGCAGGTGCATGCTATTAAGTGCAACAAGTAATTACTACAAGTCCAAGAGTAATTCCTACCAGGGCACAGCATTCAGTGGACAATTAACCACTAGGAAGTGCACAGCTTTAAATGCAGAAGGAATTACTACAGGTGCATGGCATTAATTGCAAGAAGTAATTACTACACATGAACTGCACCAAATGCAAGAGTAATTACTATAAGGGCACAGTACTAAATGTAATAATTACTATAATTACTACAAGTGCAAAGCATTAAACCCAGAAGTTACTACTGGTAAATGCACAGAATTGAAGGGAAAAGTAACTACTAGAAGTGCAAGTCATTAAACACAGAAGTTACTACTGGTAAATGCACAGAATTGAAGGGAAAAGTAACCACTAAAAGTGCAAGACATTAAATACAGAAGTTACTACAAGTGCAAGGCATTAAATGCAACAAATAATCATGGTATTAACTGAAACAATAACTACTGCAAATGCAGAGCATTAAAACCAAAGGTAATTACTCCCAGTGCGCAGCATTAAATGAAAAACTAATTACTAGTAAATACATGAAACAAGTAATTACTTCCAGCACAAAATATTAAATGCAGAGGTTACTCCCAGTAAATGCACAGCTTGAAAGGCAAAAGTAACTACTACTAGTGCAATGACAAGTGAAAATACTGCATTAAATGGTAAAAAAACAGGTAAAAAAAATAGTAAAAATGGTAAAAAAGTGGTAAAAAACTAGGTAATTTAATTACTACAAGTGCATTAAAAACAAGTAATTATTTCAACAGCAGAGCACTAAGCAGATATTAGAATTGTAATGTGTAAAACAGAACGTATTGACAATTAATTAATGAATTAATTAATTAATTCCTGGCAGTGCCCCACCAGCCCCTGTGGCCATAGGGAGGAGAGGAGAGCACTGACTTGGACACTGCCTGGCCTTCATCCCCTTCCTCCTCCTCCTCCTCGGAGCTGCTCCCCGAAAATCCGCGTTCCTCATCCGTGGAGCCTCCCTCGCTCCCCGAGCGCTCCATGGCCCCGGCTGCTCCCTCATTCCCCCGGGACACTGGTGATCCCCTGCAGCCCCCAGCCCCGTGCCACCCCCTGGCATGTGCCAGCTCCCCCAGCCCAGGGCTGGGCAGCAGCACAGGGGGCACAGCTGCTGCGGGGGAAACCCAAGACGGGAGGATTTGGGAGCCCTCAGGACATCCTTGGCTGTGGAAAAGGGCCAAAAACCCCAGCACGAAACCTCGTGTGCCCTTTTCAGCTCCTTAGCCTCGCAGTGGAATTAGGTGGCAACAAAAATCCACATTCCTAAATGTTCCCAGAACTATAGGACACGAAATAACACAGTGTGGACACGCAAGGTAAAAGAGAGTTTTTAAATTTCTGACTCTAACATTTATAGTTTTCCAAAAGTGACAGTGGATTGGAGGGTGACAGTGCCACCTCTCCAATGACACTGGACAAACCAACAGCCTACCAAATTTCCTCTATAAAAGAATGCAAAACAATACGTTATTTACATAAAGTGTGTGAGAAAGTTTTAAAAAATCAGGGTGACATGCTGCCACACCAATGGAAACATGAGGATGTTATTTAAGGGATGAAATGCACAGATCTGTTTTCCTCCTTGGAACTGTCATCTCCAATGACACTGGACAAATCAACAGCCTACCAAATTTCCTCCATAAAAGAATGCAAAACAATAATTTATTTACAGAAAGTGTGAGAAAGTTGGTTACAAGAACGTAAACATCAGAAGGGTTAGAAAATCTTAAAAAAATCAGGGTGACATGCCACCACACCAATGGAAATATGAGGATGTTATTTTAGGGGTGAAATGTACGGATCTGTTTTCCTCCTTGCAATTGTCATCTCCAATGACACTGGACAAACCAACAGCCTACCAAATTTTCCTCCTCTATAAAAGAACGCAAAACAATAATTTATTTACAGAAAGTGTGTGAGAAAGTTGGTCACAAGAACGTAAACATCAGAAGGCTTAGAAAATCTTAAAAAAATCAGGGTGACATGCCACCACACCAAAGGAAACATGAGGATGTTATTTTAGGGGTGAAATGTACGGATCTGTTTTCCTCCTTGGAACTGTCATCTCCAATGACACTGGACAAACCAACAGCCTACCAAATTTTCCTCCTCTATAAAAGAACGCAAAACAATACGTTATTTACATAAAGTGTGTGAGAAAGTTGGTCACAAGAACGTAAACATCAGAAGGCTTAGAAAATCTTAAAAAAATCAGGGTGACATGCCACCACACCAATGGAAAGATGAGGATGTTATTTAAGGGATGAAATGCATGGATCTGTTTTCCTCTTTGGAATTTACAGCCAACTTCACCGCATTGGGAAGTTACAACAATTTTGCTTCTGACAAGGTGTCAACAACTCAATTTAAGAAGAGATAAGTTTATACTTCAGCCTCTGTCTCATGGTTTTACCATAGGCTGCCATAATTTGCTCTCAATGTAAAAATGTTTGAGGTGATTCCCAATTTTTTTGCTTTTTTTTTGCCTTCCTACATCCAAAAACTCCTTTAAGTCCTGCTCCAGTACCTTCTCCCATAGCTCCCACTGCTCCCAACCCCTTCAATAGGGACCCCACCTCTGCCCTGGGCAGTCAGTCCAATGTTTGACAGCCCTTCCTGTAAAGGAATTTTTCCCAATATCCAGCATAAATCCCTTCTGGGACAATTTGAGGCCATTTCCCCTTGTCCTGTCCCTGTTCCTTGGGAGCAGAGCCTGACATCCCCTGGCTGTCCCCTCCTGGCAGGGAGTTGTGCAGAGCCACAAGGGCCCCCTGAGCCTCCTTTTCTCCAGGCTGGTGGAATCCCAGCAGCATCTCCTGGGAGTTTTTTACTTTTAAAACCCTCAGTGCCATAAAGACAGAGCAGAATTTCCTTGACCAACAGAGCCTTGAAAGACCTGAGGCCTCAGCTTCATAAATATTCCAGTCAATTATCACAAACGGCTCCTCTTGCTTTGTAAATCTTGTTGTACAGCCCTTGGCAGGGCTTAAACCTTCCAGCTGGAGCCACTGGGAGTAAAAATATATTTTAGGAGCTAACAAGATGCTCACAAGGCATAAAACAAAGTATTAGAGGGAGCTGGTACATTTTCTGTTTGAAGAGTTGTACATTTGGCTTATATTGAGTAAAAAAATGTATTCTTGAAGCTCAACAAGCTGAACTGCTGCTCTCTAAGAAATGTTTTGTTTTCCCAATACCCATGAAGATTAAATCACATGGGGTTTTTCCTACATGTCCTCAAACTGGGGTACCTTGGAGTCAAATCCCTCCTGTTGTATTTCATTCCCTTTTAGGAAGTGAGATTTTAATGCCTTAAGGAATTTTTACAAGATTTTTTTATGAAATGGCTTTTCAAGTGCAGCTTTTTCTAATGGCACCTTTTATTAGTTTCACGTTAAAATCTATAAAAGTTTAGTAGAGCATGCTGCGTTTATTAATCCCAGCGATGTATTTTTACATTAAAGCCAATAGCAAATGGATGTTGGGTTCTCAGGAAGATGAAAAGTTGGAAAGCCAAGCTTTGGTCTGTGTGGGGTGGATTTCCCCCATGGAAAGCAGGCAGATCCAGGTGATTGATGCAGACACGGATTACAGAATTCATTCAATTTGGAGAAGAACTCCAAAGTCATCAAGTTCAGTCTTTGACGAGGCTTGGAGCAGCCTGGTTTAGTGGAAGGTGTCTCTGCCCATGGCAGGGGTGGCACTGGATGGGCTTTGAGGTCCCTTCAAACCCAAACCATTGTGTGACCCCATGGACACAGCCACATCCACTTCTTTCCTGATGCTCACCATCTCCTTCCCTAAAAAACGAGGATAAAACCTCATTTCTTAGCTCAAGAAACTGGAGAACCTCAAAGCGCCACCTGAGCAGGTGAGTCAGTGCCTGGTTCTTGGTGGCTGCCCTGCAGAACCTGCCTGGGAGAGTGAAACCTCCCATCCTGTAGGACCTCAGGTGATGAGTGCTGAGATCAGCTCAGAATGCTGTTAATGAGGCTTTTCAGAAATAAAAAATGAGGTCTTCCCTGTTGGGTTTTAAATTATGCCACAGGACTATCCAGAGGTTCCTAATTTGCTGCTATTTGAGGTTTTTAATGCATTTTCCCACCTGCCAGCACTGTACACTTGACCTTGTTACAATATTCTTAATGAGGTTGATTTAAAGCATTTAGGACAAGACATGTCAGATAGGAGGAAAAAATGGGAAAAAATCAATTATTAGCTTAAATTTAGCAATAAGAGCTCAAAGCCCAGCATCTCTATCTTCCCTTCTATTTCATTGGATATTTTCTGATTACACCATGACTTTCAGGTGGGAGATAAGAATCAGTTCCATTGGGTATTCTGAGGAGTGGTACCCAAATTTGGTGATCTTTTATCCTTTAAAAAGAGGGATTTGCCTACCTGGAGACTTCAAAATGTATTTTTAAAGCTTTGATTACCTTCTATTTCTATAAAAAAAATGAAATAAGATTTTAGAAATAATAATAATAAATAAATAATTTCTACTACTTCACCTGCATCTTGGCCTATAGTTTCAGCAGGGGGAGATGCAACAACCACCTGCCTATTTTTGATTTAGTAAAAAGAATTAAATAATCAAGGTTTTATGTGCCCAAATGAAACTAAATCCAACTGGCATGGAAAAAAAATGAATTCCTGGCCTGATGGAGGTGACCTGGCACTGGGAGTGTAACAGCAATGTTAGGAGAGCAATTTAGGGTTGTTATCCAGCAGATTCCTGGGAGAAAATGGATGGGTCCCCATTCCCAGGCTCATCTCCCAGGATTTCAGTGCTCTGAGGACACCTTTAAGGTGATTTTATAGGGGTTTTATATGGCAGGTGCTGCTGAATACCCAAATATGAAGGTGGAAGATTCAGCACTCAGCACTGGGAAGGCACAATGAAAACCTCAGCAATTATTACACTCATCATTTCAAGCCATGATGACCCTTCAGGAAACCTGGTCATCCTTTTATCATTTTTATGAGGTGAGCAGGTATTTAAGAACAAATTGGGGTTAAATCCAACACAGTGTTTGAATCTGAGGCCATTCAGCACAAGAAGGATTCAAAGCACTAAAAATCAGGAGCAAAAGTGCTCCACCTCCATGGAAAGGTCTGCACTAAACCACCTCCAGTGTTAAAACAGGCAAGAATTTATGGAAATTTCATTATGGAATAAAAGGGTTTTTATAAAATAAAATGTCTGTCAAAAGAAGAAATAAAGCTCAAAGCTTAAATAAAATATCTATGGGAAAAAAGCCCAGACATGAGGCTGAATTATAGCCCTGGGTTTTGTAAAACAGCACTGGAGTAGTCTGGGAAAGTCACCTGGAAATTAAGAATTACATTTTCTTAATAAATGTTCTGATATTAATATTCCCATGGGCCTTTCAGGCTTGGCAGAAAGTAGCACTGGCTGTCCTTGGGATGTCAGTGTGTCCATGGGAATCAAATTCCTCCTCAATTAGCTTTCTAAAAAAGGGGAATTTGGGTGCATTCAGGACAAAGTGAAGTTTTAGATAAAAGTTTGTGTCTTCTGGGAGTATTCACATTCCAAATGTGTGTTTGAAGGAAGGATTCCAGTGTTTAAATGTCCAAGGAGAGGTTTGTTTGGAGCAGCCTGGGACAGTGGAAGGTGTTCCTGCCCATGGCAGGGGTGGGAATGGATGGGATTTAAGGTCCCTTCCAATCCTAAAGTTTAGGGATTGACATTTGGGTTTGATATTCCCTAGATATACAATATATAAAGAAAATAATAACTATTTATTTCCTGACAAATAGCACTTTCCAGATCCACAACTCACGGGTTCTCAAACCCCAGAGAACACAATTCCCTGTGGCTCTCTCTTTGCTGGAGCCAAAGTTGGACTGGAACTTCCAGAAGCTGGAGTGCCAAGGGAAGGTGCCAGATGGATTTGGGATGTTTGCCTGCACACCTGTGGCACACTCAGCTCACTTTCCACCCAGGTGTCCACACTTCCAAACAGCCTTTCCTGAAACATCTGCCTGCAGCCAGGAGGGTCCATTTCACAAATCCCATTTCAGCCAAACAAAAATTTCACCTCCTGTTAATTCCACTGAGCCTTTCTGCGTCCTTCAGGCAAACAGAGGGATGGATTATTGGCAGTGCTGGGGTGGGAACACTGGGAAGGCAGAGAATCATGGAATGGTTTGGGCTGGGAGGGCCATTAAGGATCAGTTCATTCCACCATCCCAGGCTGCTCCAAGCCCCAAAGTCCAGCCTGGCTTTGGGCACTGCCAGGGATCCAGGGGCAGCCACAGCTGCTCTGGGAATTCCATTCCAGCCCCTCCTCACCCTGCCAGGGAACAATTCCTAATTCCCAGTATCCCATCCAGCCCTGCCCTCTGGCAGTGAGAAGCCATTCCCTGTGTCCTGTCCCTCCATCCCTTGTCCCCAGTCCCTCCCCAGCTCTCCTGGAGCCCCTTTAGGCTCTGGCAGGGGCTCTGAGCTCTCCCTGGAGCCCTCTCCACTACCTGTGGGCTGCCATCTGTCACAGCCCCTGCTCTGCCTTTTCTCTGGGCACAGAACCTCCATTTGTGCCACCCCTTGGGCAATCCACCTGCCTGGGAAGGGAATTCCAATTAAACCCAAGAGCTGCCACAACACAGTGAGGATTTACACTGCAGGCATTCCCATATCCAGCTGAAATCCTTATTGTGGCTGACTTTCAAGGCTGAAAGAGATGAGCACCTCATCCCTAACCCTTTGCTTCCAAGTCCTGCATGGAATCTCTTTTTAACTTGCACCCATCCCACCATGGCTGGATGTGCTGGCATCAGGACAAGCAAGGAATCACAGAATTGTTGGAAAAGGATCATTGAGTCCAACCAGCCACCCAACAGTGCCCAGTCCTCCCCTAAACCCTGACCCCAAGTGCCACATGCACAGTTTTAATCCCTGCAGGGATCCACTGTGTCCCACTGGTGTTTCCCACTGCTGAGGTGGGAACAATGCTCAGAAATCCCTCTCTGCTGATGGTAAAACCATTTCCAGGGGTTTTCCCATTCCCACTGCTCCCAGGAAATCCTCAATGCTACTGATATCACTTACTACAGTGTTTCCAGCAGCTCAGAAAGGCAGGGAAGAGCAAACACAGCTAGAGGAATATTCTATAGGAATTAAAACTGGTATTTATAGGTAAATTGTGGCTTAAGTTTAGTCTGTGACAGACAAACCCAAATCTGAGTGACACAATGCTGACACTGGGATGGCAGAACCTCCTTGCCTGTCAAGCCCATTAATGCTTCAACCCAATTACTTGTGCAATTTATTCAGAATTATTGTAATGAACCAGAGCCTCACTAGTCTCTAATTAATTATATTCCCCATGTGAAACAACCCAGGGGCATGAAATGGCCACTTTTTCATTAAAGTGAAATAAAACCCAACCACACCCCATCCATTGCTGTTTTAATCAGCCAGTGGGTGACAAGAGCATCTTTAAGACATATTAAATGTTAATTATCCCATTCAAGGACAAATCAATTAAACCTTGAACAAATCAGAAGAGTTTCTAGAAACTGGTGCCTTGCAGACCTACTCTGCCTAAGGAACTTCTCTGCCAGCCTTGATCAGATCATTCAAAGCCAGGCAAAGCCAAAAACCCAGGAAATGCCTAAATCCCAGAAAACTGGCACAGATAAAGAGGAAACCATTGATTTGCATTATTTCCCTTAAAAAGGAAGGGCAGCAACAACAGAATTCAGCAGCCAGAGCCACGTGAAATGGTCCTTGACACATTTTGCTCGTGAATGACTCGGCAGCTGCACTTTAGTATTATTTAATAAGAGACAAACACAGAGAGGGAATAAGAAGACTTCCAAGATCATTGTTATACTGACCCCACCTTTCCAACTCCTTCCCAAGGAGGGTGGGCAGGCCCTGGCACAGATTCCCAGATGGGGCTTGGAGCAGCCTGGGATGGTGGAAGGCGTCCCTGCCATGGCAGGGGTGGCACTGGATGATCCTTAATGCCCCTTCCAACCCAACCTGTTCTGGGATTCAAAGAAATCCAAGTCCCTTTCCCCATGGCTGCCTCATGCCTCTCCAAGCCATGGATATCAATAACAGCTTGGGCCTGGATGGAAAATGTGGATCCCCCAAATTGAGAAGTGATGCAGGGCTTCTCCTGAGCTCCAGCAGGAGCACAGGGTCACAGAGTCATTGTCCCATCATGACTTCAAAGCTCCTGGCAATTAAAATCCTTCCCTTCCACTCTCTCCCTGTCCTTAATCTGGAATCTCCATATGGGAAAAGTATCTTCTGTGTCCATAAAAGCAGAAATAAAGCTACAAGGTTAACTCCAATACTTTATTACAGGCCTTTCATCAAGAGATTCCAAATGATAAAACATTTCCTAAATGAGCCTGCATTCCTTGGAGATGTCCTGCTTAGGAAGCTTTATCCAAAAAATATCTGATATTGCTCAAGGACACACTGGGGGCGAGTTTAAAATCTGAATTGTTCCTCTTTTCTTTTTTTCAGCAGCAGGACAATAAACCAACAGTGCAAAAGGCTCTGACTTTTCCAGCATTCCAAAGAGTTTCAGCTCTCCCAGGTTTCTCAGGTGGAGGATCTCTCCCAAACCACCAAATTAGTTTTTACTTATTATTTCTCCAAGTCTCTAAGAGCCTGTCCAGAAAGGACGCATGATGAAAGATTTCAAAAAATATAATTGATATGATATTATATATTATATGATATTATATATATATGTGATATGATGTATTATATATATATTATATATTATATTATAATATAATACGATGATATACATGAAATATGATATGATGTGATACGATGTGATACGATGTGATACGATGTAATACAATATAATACAATACAATATAATGTAATGTAATGTAATGTAATATAATACAATACAATACAATACAATACAATACAATGTAATGTAATGTAATGTAATGTAATGTAATGTAATGTAATGTAA
>JAWWEX010000296.1:3944531-3957580 GCA_035583215.1 Arremon brunneinucha | reverse complement strand
ATATAATATAATATAATATAATATAATATAATATAATATAATATAATATAATATAATATAATATAATATAATATATCTCCATGCCTATAAATTATTTATTAGTTATATATTATATATGTATAACTCCATGCCTATAAATTCTGTGCTTTTGCTGACACCCCCAAATCAATGGAGATTAGATATATTCCCATTTTGCTGACAATAAAGACCAGGCTCAAGAGCTTTTTCAAGCAAACAGTGGCAATAATCCCTGTTAAATACCAGATTCCTTAGCTTAAATTACTTCTCTTGGGATTTATTCCCCCAGGAATTTTTTTAAAGCAGCTCCAAGTTGTCATTTGAGAGATTTAGCTTGGACATGATGGAAAACTTCAGGAAAACTTGAAGCAGTGCAATAGGTGATGCTTGGAGAGTTGCCCCAGAATGGTGCAAAAGTCCTATTTTAACATAATTTTTAGGGGTGAAGTTCCCAAATATTTAAGTCCAAAATTATACTACGGGATGAGAAAATAAACCAGCATCTAGCACAAATGCTGAGTAACCTCCTGTAATAGTAATTTTCAACTTTAAAAGATCATGTTCTATATAAAACGCTAAAATCTTCCCATTTCTTCTCAATTCCACAACTGCCAACCTTCCATTTAATTACAGCCTGACTGTGGACATAATGAAATTTAGCAGGTGCCTTAAGGATGTGTAATTTACAGCCTTAGACTTCAGGAATCAAGAACTGGATTTTACAGACCCAGGGGCTGAGGGGGGAAAAAGAAATTAAATATAAAAAAATTTGATGAATTTAAACCTCTGCCAGCCCCTTCAGCAGCCAGAGTGAAATTGCTTCGTTAGAGAAGTTCTGCCACATAACCCTAAACCACTTTTTCAGCCTGAACAAACCCAAGATTAAATTGGGATGAAGGCTGCCCACAGCTTTAGTAGTTTTAAATGAACTTTTCCCTTTTTTTATTGAATATAAACACAGTTAAACTTCTGAAAATGTCTGTTCCATCCAAGGCATGCAGCTTTTAAATCCCTCCAGGAATGCAGATCCCACCACTGCCATGGGTGCCTGTCCCAGTGCTTGACAACATTTTGGTGGAGAAATTTTCCTTGATATCCAACCTAAACCTCCCCTGGTGCAACCTGAGGCTGTTTCTTTTGGTCCCTCTGTGTTTAAATTACAGCAAGCAAAATGCAAGGCATGAGCTGATATTATTCTGTATTTTAGAGGTGGAATTATTTTAATCTGGCTGTAATAGAGAACATTTGATTATTTATAAAGCACAGGCCTGAACATTTAATTACAATGGTGCCTCATAATGAGTGGGTCCTGCATCCCAATTTTGGGTTACTGAGCAGAAAGCTCCCTCAATTTTCTAAAATTGATAAATTACAGGAATTTTAAATGGAGCTCCAAAGCCTGACACACAAACTCAAATCCACCCTAGGTACAAAAAGGGATTTGAACAGGAGCCACATTATAAGGTGCTGTAGTAAATTTAGCTATACATTTAAGCTGATATCCCATTTTTTTGTTCTTTTCCCCTCTTCAATTCCATCTTGTTGTAACCTGCTCTGAGGGTTTGCTGACATGGATTATCCTGTCTACATCCCATGAATTAATTCCTACTCCTGCATCCCCCATAGGCATCTTCATTTGTTTGGGTGGTTGTTTTTTTAAAGGAACTTAAGAGAATTCAAATTCACTGCTGCATTCTTCAGTTCCACTTAATGCTTACAAACTTGAACAGAGCTGGGGGGAGTATTTTGATGGAAGCATTTTCCCAGGGAAAATGTGAGATTTCCTCACTGGAACTCTTGTACAGGGATTTTTGTCTCCTCTCATTAAAAATACATTTATTTCAGAGCATGCATTTTTTTCCCCAACTAGAATCATTTGTTCTAAACCATCATTTTGACACAAACATCCTCATTTTGAAATTCTAGGATAAAACATTTCAATCTAACGGTTTGATGGTTATTATTGACAGCGAGGTATTGCTGCAGGACAAAAATCACATGGGAATTTTTCTCCCCCATTGTTTCCTTTTTTTCTTTTGCACAACACAGGAATTGCCTGCAAAAAATCATGAAAAGAGGGAAAAGGGAAGAGTTTGGAGCCTTTAGCTGTTTCACACCCTCCAGATGGGAAAACCAAAGTGCAATCCCAGGGTTTTGCACTTTCCAGGAAGCAAGAACCAGATCTGACCCCTGAAATCCCTTCCATCAGCACCCATTCCACTCATCCCACTTCAGACAGGAAAATAAATCCTCCAGATTGTGCTATTAAAAAAAATTATAAATTAAAACCATATTCTTTTGATGTGAATGGTGCTCCAGCAGCTTTCTTAGCTAATAAATAGCAATAATAAATATTATTTCCTATGCATTCCTTAGTGCAGCAAATTTTTTTTTCAGGCTCTGAAGGAACACAGAGGAAAAAAGATATTGGAAACATTTTTGGAGATGTTCATTGCAGCAAAAGCAAATATAGGGGTAACTATAAACCTCTTGTAGTGCTGCTTTGCCCCAAACCCCTGGAATTCTGCCTTTCTTCCTCCATCTGGCACACTCTGTTTGCCCAATATTAAATATATTTTTTTGATTTTTGATGTTTTTTAACTCAGCAGGAAGAATACTGTCTCTGGTCTCAGACAACATCTTCAAAAGAAAAAAAAAACAAAGAAACAAACAAAAAAAAAAAACCAAAAACAATTTGAGTTCCTGGGCTATGACTCAGTTGCAGAAAAGCAAGAACAATTCATAAGCTGTGATTTTCTAAACCAACAATTGTCTTTAAGACTCCAAACCACTTGATTATTTACTAACTACATTTGAGTCATCAAGTTGGGTCTGAGTGTAACTTCCCCACACAAACTTATGTTATTTATGCCCTTTTTGATTTTTTAGACTCCTAGAAATGTTTGGGTTGGAAGGAACCTTCTCTTCTAATGGCTCTTTTTCCCTGAGGGAGATTTTGGGTTGATAAAAATATTTTAAAGGCAGACATTAAAAGGCTGAGAGAATTGGGATTGTTCAACCTAGAGCAGGGAAGTTTTGGGGTGACCTCATTGTGTCCTTCCAGTGCCCAAAGAGGATGATAGGGAAGATGGAGAGGAATTTTGGACAAAGGATGGAGCACCAGGACAAGAGAAAATGGCTTCAAACAGACAGAGGGGAAATTTAGGTGAGATATTGGGAATTAGGAATTGTTCCCTGTGAGGATGGCAAAGCCCTGGAATAGAATTCCCAGAGAAGCTGTGGCTGCCCCTGGATCCATGGATCTCAGGTTGGATGGAGTTTGGAGCAGCCTGGGACAGTGGGAGGTGTCCCTGCCCATGGCATGGGTGGAATTTTAAATCTTTAAGGTCCCTTCCCACTCAAACCACTCCATGACTCTGATATGTGGTTTCTTTTTTTTTTTCCTTAGAAAATAAATGAACAAACAAGGTGAATTTCTGTGCACCAGCCTTTCATTCCTGGCCATCCCCATCCCTTCAGAACCAGAAGTGTTTCCATGAGGATCTATTTGATCAGCCTAAGGTGGTACCAGCTCTCTGCACAAAAATTAGGAAAAACCCTGAGATTACAAACTGAGCTGTTTGTCAGAACACAGAATTGCACTGCAGGGTGCTGAGTTCCAGCTCCAAACCTTGATATAAATATAATATTTTATGTACATGACATTTATATAGAAATATATTACAACAGTTTTAAAGACACAGCATTTTCTTTTCTATAAAAATTGTGGTTCTTCCTAACAAAAAAGTTGGGCTGAGTTCAGAATATCCCAGAATGGTTTGAGATGGAAGGGATTTTACAGCTCATGTACTTCCAGCTGCCTAGCCATGGGCAGGGACACCTTCCAGAGATCTTCACAAGCCACTGAATGTGCCAGAAAATGTAAAGGCAGTTGAGGAAAATTGGCTTCACCTGGCCTGTTGCCACATGTATAATCTCAGACAACAGATTCTAAGAATCAACAAGTCAACTGCACATCTGAGAACTCAGAGGAATGGCCTCAAGCAGCAGATGGCTCATCCAAAAAGGAAAAAAAACCAAAATATCACCATTAAAAGCCCCAAACCTACTGTGGCAATTAGTGCCACACTTTAAAGTGTGCAGGAGGAGAAGGAAGATTTAAAAACTGCCTGAGGATATTCAACCCTGTAAGGATCAGAAATGATTAAAGCTGCAGCTCTGGTTCAGGATGTTGGTCAGCAATTAATTCTGGGTGCTGGAAATGCCATGTTTATGGAGCTTTGGGAGAATCCATTCTGTGCTGTGATTTTAGGCAGGAGGAGCCAATAATATCAATTCATTCCTGCTGGAAAAGCAGAAATAAACTGCTCCTCAGGAGTGCCAGTGCAGTGCTCCCAAGCAGGATGCTGTGAGAGCCACCACACCTTGCTCTGCCCTCTGGGAAATGTCCTTTCCAGCTCATTCCTTCATACATTGGCAAAAAAAGGCCCAGAATCATGGAAATCAGCACAGAATTCTGGAATGGCTTGTGTTGGGACCTTAAAGCTCTTCTTGTCCCAACTTCTGACACGTGCAAGGACACCTTCCACTATCCCAGGGTGCTCCAAGCCTTGGACACTTCCAGACCATGCCAGGATTCTGCTTTTTGGGGATTCTACCACTTCCCTAGGCTCTCTATCCCAATGCCTTACAACCCTTTTGGTGAAGAAATTCTTCCTGATGCTCATCCTGAACCTCCCCTGGCCATTTCCTTTTCTCCTGCTGCTTGGTACCTGGGAGAAGGGCCTGACTTGGAGACAGGGAAGCAAACCCCTCACACTTGTAACACTGGAATTAAACCACAAAGGGCCTGATGGAAATGCCACAATTTTGCAATCATAAACCCCCTCCATCTGCTTGAACTGAGGGTGTTGAGGCCAGGCCACATTTTCCACCATTAAATTGAAATTTTTGCCATGGGGTGTCCTCAGGAAATCAATCAGCTCCAAGGCCCAGCTGCCACAAGAGGAGCTCCAGCCCTGAGGGGAGCAGATGGTGACACCATCCCTGTGTCACTTTGCCTCCCCACTTGCAGCTGTCCCAGCTTTGGAGCTCTCACCCTCCAAAGCCTCTTGGGAGGGTTTTGTTTCAGGGAATTGCCAACAGCTTGCCCAAAACCTGGAAAAGCTTCCTGAGCCTCAGGGTGATGGACCTAAATCCATCAGGAATAAATCTAAATCCATCAGGGATGCATCTAAATCCATCAGGGCTCCCACCTCCCTGGAGGGAAAGGGAAATAAAGGCTAAAAAATCTTCTGAGATCACCCAGTGCTTGAAAGAAGTGTAAAAAAGCATCTGAGGTAATGGATGACAAAAATTCCAGCCAGTCCTTGGAGACCATGTGTCAGATCCACAGACCGTGGGATATACACAGCGCACAGGGGTTGGGAAACAGGGGAAAAACATCCTGGATTTATAGAAAAAAAAACCATTATTTAGCAACAAGGGTGGCAAAAACGCTTCTCAACTTGCCAGAGTTGGGTTTATTATTCTTTTGATGTTGTTTTTATTCATTCTCCTGCACATCATCACCTGAAGCACTGCTTCCATTTTACAGCGGCCTCTACATATTTACATCTCCATCTCCATGGAGCTCCTGGCTGGAAAACTGCATTATCCTGGACTGCATTCCTACCCCATGGATGCTTTTAATTCCCTTTTCTACTCTTCCAAACTGGAAACAGGGAATGTCTCAGCATTGTGGCCAAGGAAAGGCTTCATGCCAAGAGGAATCACCCCAGGAGGGAATTTTCCCTCATTGTCCTTCCACCCCACAGCCCATTTTTCCAGTCCTTTCCCATCACAAATTCCATCTGCCTTCCTACACCAGAATTTTGCTGCTTCTCAAGCCCTTTCCCAACACTTTTTAGTGGTTGGATGCCTTTTCCCAAAACCACACAGATTGTAACAGAAGGAGCTGTGGTTCTCCCTGAAGAAATAGGAATTACAATTTTCTTTCCCTATGTTTATTCTATAGGATAAATATATCTTTTATTCATGTATATATACCTCTGGAAATGTCACTCTGAGGTGAAATTCCTGCCACATTTACACTTGTGTCCCAGAGTGATAAATATTTCCAATTCTCCATTCCACTCTATTTTCACTGGAAAATTCAGGGCAATGGGGTTCATAGGGCAGCAGATGGGAAGGTTTTAGTGGGAGCAGGGGATGGCAAGGAAGGTGTCCCAAGAAAATGGAATATAACTCTCATTATTCCTGGGGATTTCAGTTCAAGGACTTTGGAAATGGATTCAGCCCATAAAAGCTGCAGAGAGGAAAGGGGAAATGGAAAAGGGAGAAGGGAGAAGTGAAAATAAGGGAAAAAGGGGAAAAGAGAAAATGGAAAAGGGGAAAAGGGGAAAAGGGGAAAAGGGGAAAAGGGGAAAAGGGAGAAGTGAAAATAAGGGAAAAAGGGGAAAAGAGAAAATGGAAAAGGGGAAAAGGGGAAAAGGGGAAAAGGGGAAAAGGGGAAAAGGGGAAAAGGGGAAAAGGGGAAAAAAGGAAGGAGGAAGGGAGAAAGGGGAAGTGGAAAAGGGAAAACAACGAAAAAAGGGAAAAAGGGAGAAAGGGAAAAAGGGAAAGGAAGAAGGGAGAAGGGCAAAAGGGAAAAAGAGAAAAAGGGAAAACAAGGGAAAACAAGGGAAAACAAGGGAAAACAAGGGAAAACAAGGGAATGAGAAAAAGGAGAAGGGAGAAGGGAAAAAGGGGAAAAAGGGAAAACAAGGGAGAAAGGGGAACACAAGGGAAAAAGGGGAAAAAGGGAAAACAAGGGAGAAAGGGGAACACAAGGGAAAAAGGGGAAAAGGGAAAAAGGAAAAGGAAGAAGCGAGAAGGAAAAAGGGAAAACAAGGGGGAAACAGGGGGGGAACAAGGGCGAAAAAAGGGGGAATAAAAAGGGGGAAAAAAGAGAAAAAGGGAAAAGGGCTCCTTTCCAGGACAGCCAAGAAACCTGAAAAAAGCTGGAGAGGACAAGGCAGGAGAGAGCAGGGCAGCAAGGTGAGGCACCCCAAAGGCTTCTAGGTTTGGGTTATGAAGTTTTTAAAGAAACTCTGAGTTTTTCAGTTATTCCCTGGGAAAAGGAGCAATGGAAAGGTCAGATTAGTCCATGGAAAGTGGGAATTAGAACAGGGAGCAGAGGAGCAGGAGTGGGGTGATCCAAACACCTCTTGCAGAGTTAATAGATTTAATATAAAGCAATTAGTTTTGGAGTCAGACTCAAGAAAAAACCCTATATAAGAAAAGGAACAAAGTTCCTTTCTTTGTTGAAAGAAAGAAAGTTCCTTTCTTTGTTCCATTCTATTGATGTCTCGTCCTCAGCCTTTTAAAAAGCTTTTGGCATTAAATTCAGCTCCAACATTAGCTTCTGAATAAACAGAGCTCTGACATCATCAGCTGCAATCCTGATTGGATTATTCCTGATTTGATATTTCCCATAGGCATTCCCATGCTTTTCTGGTCAGTGATGTCAACATCCATCAGAGCATTTCCCACTATTCCAGGTGGGAAATATGGTATCAGGTTATCAGGATATGCAATGGTCAGCACAGAAATTGTCCTGTTGACATTGCTACCCATATTCATGGATATTGTTTTACTGTTCCAGGAAATTATCAGGGCACAATCATGCCCCAGGGATTTGGGGCAGGTAGAGCAGAGCTGATTTCCGTAACTTAGGGAAAATAACTACCAGAGATGGAGATGTAAATGGGAAATAGCACAAATTTTCTTGGAAGCAGATGTGTTGTCCCATGAGGAACAGCCACCACCATTCTCATTTTCAGATCATCAAGAATGTAACAAAAAACCAGATATAAATCAGTCCCAACAGCTCAGTTATCACTGCTGAGGTCACCAAGGCACAGCACCCTCTGCACAACCCAAACACCACAATTCCTTCTTCTCCCTACATGCCACAAACACATTTTGCAAAGAATCAATCAAAATAATGTGTACTCTGCTGGCCCAGGCAGAGCTCGGTGTTCCCCAAGTCCTTCCCCACAGAGCAAATATCATCCTTATTTTCCAGGACAGCCCACAGGGCAAATGAACAAACTCAGCAGTTTTCAGAACAAATCAGCATTAAAAATCTCCTCCTAGAAATGCAATGAAACAGTCTTAAAACCACCTGGCGTTCTCATGCTAAAACATGAAATATGTTTGTTATAACTTTGTGCTATTCCTGTAGGTTTAAATCATCCATATTCCCATTGCTTTTCTCAGTAGGATACACCTTTACATTTATATTAATACATAAATATATCCAATGAACAGACACATGTTATGGAGACCCTGTCTCAGATTTAGCTTGGGCTACTCACCCATATTCTTCCTGTTTTGCCACTGCCCAGGAGTGTTTAGGGCCTCCTCTTTTAAAAAGCAAAGCACTCACCTTAAAATCCCTGCTGGACCTCAACACTTGGCCAGTTTGGTCAAAGCCTTATGAACCAAACTATGAATATTTCTATCAAACCCCTCCCTCTCCTGCTCCATCACCAGCTCTCCAAACATCAGCCCCCTGCCCTTGTCCACTGCTCCAGGTCCAGAACTCCTCCTGAATCCCAAAACCAGATGTAACTCACATCACCCAAACTCCCTAGCCCTGTGTAAATGCAATATATGATGGAATATGCAGCAGGAAGGAGGCTTTTATGGAATCCCAGACTGGTTTGAGTTGGAAGGGACCTTAAATTTCTCACCATTCCACCCCTGCCTTGAGCAGGGACCTTCCGCTATCCCAGCGTGCTCAGAACCCTCATTTTCCTAAAGATCTGCTCTCTGTCCTCTTTTCTTCCCCATCATTTTCTGCCTCAATACTCCTGCCACACGCTTAAACCACATTTTCCATCCAGTGGGACGGATGGCTGCTCCCAAAACATCCCTCTGGAAGGGGCTGTGCTGTGCTCCAGATGTTCTGGAGCAAGATCCAGCTGTGTGAGGCCAGCAAGGCAGCACCCCCTAATTTATCAGCCAGTTTTAGTACCCGAGCCACACTGAGCTATTCCCATTGAGTTATTACTGAGTTCAGCACCCGAGATGATTTGAAGGAACTTTATTGTCACACCATGATATTTTCTGAAAAATCCCTTCGCCAGGATTTTTCTCCTGAGAAGATGAGAAGCCTCAGCTTCTCCATGTGTTGCTGCTCTGGAATGGGGCCTGGAGATTGTTTATCCAAACATGTGAATTGTTTTTAATTATTGGCCAATCACGGCCAGCTGTGTCAGACTCTGAGTCTGTCACGAGTTTTTATTATTCATTCTTGTTAAGCCTTCTGATGTCTCCTTTCTCTTTCCTTAGTACAGTTTTAGTATATAATTTTTTTATATACTATAATATCATAATATAATAAATCAGCCTTCTAAAAACTTGGAGTCAGATTCTCATCTCTCACCTCATCCTGGGGACCCCCAACACCCCAACACTTTATTTCCATGCTGATACAAATAATTATTGCTCTATAAAAAAATCTTCATATTATGTTTCTATAAATGTTGTTATATAATAAATGTTTTTACTGCAACGAAGAAAACAACACCTGACTGTGGAGCACCCTAAATTATGTCATGCTAGACTGCAAATGATCCATCTGCTGCCTCCAATTAGCCAGGAAGGTACGAGGGGCCTGGGAGAGGATGTGGATCATCATTTCATGCCTTGCTCTGCCAGTGTGCAATGGGATACTGGGAACTAATGGGTGCCATCTGCTGTGAGCGTGGAAAATGGGATAATGCACATCAGTCCCTGATGGCTCTGTCAGGGACATATTGCTGGGAGGGATTTGTTATCCCAGCTCCTGCTAGGCTGCATTTCTGCATTCGTTTCTATCTTAATGAAGAAATGATTTGCAGCTCTTGTTTTATTCTATGCACACAAAATATATCAGGTTTTAATAAAGCGTCCATTAGTCTGTAAGGTCCATTCCAACCCAAACCACTCTGGGATTTCAAGTCTTGCTAAGGCCCTGGTAAAACTTTTAAAAAAATTAATCAAAGATAAAAAAAGAAAGAAAATAGAGTAAAAAACCAATTTTATGTCAAGCTTTCAGCCACAGCTGTATTTTACAGCAGTGGAATCATCCTAAAGGTTTCTCAAGTGGCAAAACAGGGATGTCTCACACAATCCTCACAGAAACTCATTAATTAGCAATTTATTTGAGCTACCAAATGTTTACATTGCAATATTTTCACATTATTCCATTTAAATCTCCCTGTAAGACTCCTGTGATTATCAGCAAACTGGAGGGATGGTTCTGGAGGAATTCTCTAGCAACAAAAAAAGATCACAGAATGGTTTGGGTTGGAAGGGCCCATCCAGTGCCACCCCTGCCATGGCAGGGACACTTTCCACTGTCCCAGGCTGCTCCAAGCCCCATTCAGCCTGGCCTTGGGATGGCAGGATTGTGCTTTCCCTGTATGCTGAGAACATCCTCTCAATAATTAAGCTTCTATTTCTATATTGAATATTCAAATTTATGCAGCCAAGTATTGTAAATTAACCGATCTCAAACTACTCTATTTGAAATGCCAAGGAATTCCCACCCATGGGGGTGCTCTGTGTCACCAGGGCTGTGAAGGGATGGAATCAAAATCAGGATATTTGTTCAATAACCACAATATTTTGTAATTAAAGAAGAGATTCATAAACTTGTGCTTGACACATCTCTGGCTGGCAAGAAGTGCAAGGAAATTCTGCCTTCAAATTTTCTGCCACCTTTTACTGGGGAGAAGGGTGGTAGAGGAGGGATTGACCATGTTACTACAGCATCCAAAAAAAAGCCCAAGAGCTCTGGCACCCAGATAAAACCCCAGGAAAAGATGTTTATCCATGAAGATGAATGAGTGTCCCAAATTCCTGCCTTAATGAAGCCTATTTTTATAGCCTGAATATGGATTTGCAGTTTCTCTTCTTTTAACTCATCTCCAAAGGAAAATGTTTATATAAAAGTGCTCACTCACATGCAATTTCCAGCTCCAAAATCCCATATAAATACAGCATGGCAATTTAAACCCCCCAGACTTTCAGCCATCCACCCCACCAGGATGACCACTATTATTATTTTCCATACAGGAATAACACTCCAGAGTTGCAAAAATCAAAACTCTTTCAGCTTCCAATGGATGTTTGGGGAAGGAAGCACAAAGATAAACTAATTTTTGATGTCCATAAGCAAGGGAATGTCTACATTCGGCAGCTCAAGTGCAGAAAAAACCCATTCCCCACTGAGGTGGGGCTGCCTTCTAGCACAAATCCAGTGACTTCAAAAGAATAAATCCGCTCCCAATCTCTTCCCAAACAGCCAGAACCACCTGAAAGCTGCAAAAATCCTGGAGAAAATATCAAAATTCAATATTTAATCCTTAAGGAGCACTTACCCTTGGAGGGCTTTTTCTCCAAACCAGTCCCCCTTGCCCAGAGTGCGCAGGAAGACGGGATCCTCACTGGGAGAGTCCTCCCTGGTGACATTCACCTGTGGAAAAGCCAAAACCCCACGGGATTCAGGGAACTTTTAATTAACACCTAAAACCTCTTTGTGCAGAGGGGAATTTGTCACCTCCTGGATCTCTCAGGAAAGGCTCCTCTGGGAACAATGTAATTCCCCAGAGTTCTGCATTCTCCCCATAGCCAACCAGCCAAGAAAATAAGCGGTGATTTTTCCTACCACTCCCGCAAAAACACACAGCTTTGGATTTTTGGGAATGTTTCTAATTCTAAACATGGAGTTGGCTGCACAAGCACAGTCACAGGAGAATAAAATTCCAAAAATTTGCTGTGTATCTATCATCTATGGCTTAAGCTTCCATGAACTTTGCTCCACATGGTTCCCAGCATTCCCAAGCTCCCTGAAGGGACAGGAAGAACACAAATCACCACCACTGGGACACAACTAAAGTGCCCAGTTTAGGGCATTGTAGGATGAAGTGTGGCTCTGCTCTCTCTCCAGTTCAGGGAGGGGACAACTCCAGCTGGAACAGAAATCAAATCTTTCCATCTTTTCAACCAGAGCTTTTGCACGTGGAAATTCCCAAAGCTAAAAGGAGGGATGTCAAGCAAATCCTTTTGGATTCAGTGATATCCCGGTGTAATTTCCCTATTAAATTAAATTTGTGGCCTGCACCTTGTCCCAGCTCTTTAAGGGGTGGCAGAACCAGTGGGTTTGAGAGGTTAATGAGCAGCACACGGTGCTGAACACCTGCACTGACTCATGGAAGGGCAGGGAGTGTGGGATGGATGAGCCAGGAACACCCCTGGACAAACAGAGGGAACTTCAATGAGATTTCAGCCCTTTTTCCAAGACTTCCAATGATCCCAAGCAAAGAGTGTTTAGAGGTTAGGACAGAGTGATTTCTACAATGTTCAAAGCTCTGAGCCAGCCTCTAGTGGGGAACCTGCATTAAATTGGTGCCACATTGTGGGTTTTAAAGGGAAAAGGGTGGGAAATGACACAGCAAGGCCCATGCTGCCTTTGGATGTGCAAGCAGCACTTCCCAAGCAGAAGGGAATAAGCCATTGCCATTCATTATTATTCCTCAGATTCCTGCACACAGCATGGTTGGAAATCACTTTGATTTTTGCTTGGTAGGACTTGGGGAAACAAGTTAAAATAAATACACTAAAGGAGCTCAGGAGTCGGGTCAAGTGGAGTGGGTGGAGCTGACAGGGAAGAAAGGATAAAGGAATTTGGTCCTAAAAGATTTATCAATGTAGGATGGGCTGGAAGAAAATATAAGAGAAGAGAACAGAAATCAATGGAGGATGGGCTGGAAGAGCAGAAGTTTTCTCAGTATTTCTGAGAGGAGTGATGGGCTCAGAAATGTAAAAAATTATCTCTGCTTCAGCCTGGAGAAGAGAAGGCTCCAGGGAGACCTTAGAGCAGAATTCCAGGGTGTCAAGGTACACGAGAGCTGGAGAGGGACCTGGGACAAAGGATGGAGGGAAAGGACACAGGGAATGGCTTCCCAGTGCCAGAGGGCAGGGAGGGATGGGATATTGGGAATTAGGAATTGTTCCCTGGCAGGGTGGGCAGGCCC
>JAWWEX010000296.1:3928851-3944497 GCA_035583215.1 Arremon brunneinucha | reverse complement strand
TGGCTGCCCCTGGATCCCTGGCAGTGCCCAAGGCCAGGCTGGAGCAGCCTGGGACAGTGGAAGGTGTCCCTGCCATGTCAGGGGTGGCACTGGATGGGCTTTAGGATCCTTTCATTCCACACAATTCCATGATTCTGTGTGACTCCAGACACTGTGACGTGACAGGCATGGCAGACACTCCCTGAGGAGCTCTCCCTGATCCTGCTCACGCTGCCTGCAGACACTGCAGGTGTGCTCCCAGGAGCTGCTGCCAGCATTTTCCTGCCTTGCTGAGCTGCCTGAGTCAAGTTTTACTACAGGACATGGGAGGTGATGTGCTCCAGCTTCTGCAGGTGCCAGGCAGCACACGCTGACTCTAAAATCCTGTATTTTGTTGTCATTTATTCCCTGTTTCACTGCTGAGCCACTATCCAAGGCTTAGCATGGATTAATTATTACATCCATCCTAAGCCAGGCATTAAAATTAAACTCTCTCCAGCTCCATCCACCCATCAGCCACTGGTGTCTCTTTTCCAAAGCAATAAGCTTGGAAGAGAAAACCGGGCAGGATTTAACTATCCCCGTGGGAATTTCTGTCAAGCCATCAGGCTCCAGCTGAGAGTCTGGGAATTTTTTAGCAAGTCCCAGTGCCTTGTTTTATTTTAGCTCCCTTTTTCTGGCCTGCAGCTGTCACAGCAAGATAAAGGAGCAGAGGCCAGAGACAAAGCCAAGGAGATGCTGCAGGAGGAGTCCAGGGCTCTGGAGCAATGGCCAAGGCCATGGGAGGTCTCCTCCATCCTCTGAGGGAGGGTTAAGGGCTGCAGGCCAATAACTGGGATTTGGTTTTTACATTTCTTTGTAGATTGGGGAATGTTGGAATGAGTTCAGAGGAACCATGGAGTTGTTCCCAGGGCTGGAGCCCCTCTGGAGCCAGGATGAGAGCTGGAGGTGCTGGGGGTGCTCACCAGGGAGAGCTCAGAGCCCCTTCCAGGGCCTAAAGGGGCTCCAGGAGAGCTGGAGAGGGACTGGGGACAAGGCAGGGAGGGACAGGACACAGGGAATGGCATCAAAATGGCTGGAGACAGGGAGGGATGGGACATTGGGAATTAGGAATTGTTCCCTGTGAGGATGGGCAGGCCCTGGCACCCATGGAAGGGTGCCCAGAGCAGCTGTGGCTGCCCCTGGATCCCTGGCAGTGCCCAAGGCCAGGCTGGACTTTGGGGCTTGGAGCAGCCTGGGACAGTGGAAGGTGTCCCTGCCCATGGCAGGGGTGGCACTGGGTGGGCTTTAAGGTCCCTTCCACCCAGGCCATTCCCTGGAAAGTGATGGGATCCACCTGACCAAGTGGGGCAAAAGCCACAGTGGCCAACACAGCTCCAAACACTCATTGTGGGAGGGAGATGTAGATGTGGAAGGGAGATGCACCATCCCAGTATTTTTCTCCATGAAAAAAACAGCAAAAGAAAAAGAATTTGAAGCTTGGCTCATGACTGTCCATACCCCGAGAAAAGAGGGAATATTATTTCTGATTGAAGGCAAGTGAAAGGGCATCAAACCAACTAACTTGGATTTCTGCAGACTATGATTAACTTCATTTCAAAAACTTCTCCATGACATTCCTATTGATCTGAAAAAGACCATTTTTTGCGTTACAATAAAAACTGGCTCCCAGAAAGTGGAAGATGATGGTGGAAAATGAATTGGCAGCTGGAAATCACTGTGTATTCCCTCCAAAATCTCCATCCTGCTATGTGGAAAGAAGCCAAGTGTCTCTCAAGTGTATTAGGCAGACTAAAAAAATTATAAATAATTGTTGAATAGAAGGAAGAAACTTGGTCTATAAAATCCCATCAGTGTTTTATGGGAAATGAGGGTCAAAAATATTTTCCTTGTGAGCAGTGGAAGAGAAACTTAGACCTTTTCTTCCCCTATGGACAGAGCTCAGAGATCCCTGCCTTTCTATTATTTGGAGAAGCTGGGAAGAGGAAGCCATGGGAATGAAGCCTGGAAGCCAGCTTTGGAAGGGGGATGCTTACCAAAGAAATCATGGAGTATTGTAGGATTTATTTCAAAGAAATTGAGTTTCATGGTCATTTACCCAGAGACTCAACAACAGTTTCCACCCCAAAGTGTTGCCTGGGAGGACGGGGATTTCATTTTCAGCTCTTCAGGCCGCTCTTCCTTTCCTGACCCAGCCAAAGAGCTCCATTAAACGTCAAGTCCTGGCACATTTGTGCCTTGAGAGGGGGGAGAGACAGGCTGGAGCAGGATTTTGGGAGCCCCTTGGCCTGGGAAGGTGTGAACTCACCTTTCCTTTGCTGATGATAAAGAAGGTGTCCCCTCGAGCCCCTTGGCGGATGATGTACTCTCCGCTCTCGTAGTGAGTCTGCAAGAGGCAAAGGAACCAAATGAAGATGAACAAATAAAAGCAGAGCCTGTTCCCCAGCCCATATTTTGGCAGCTTTGTAAGAACATCACCCTGGACCCCTTTTATCCCAGCTTGACATTGGCTGTGACTTAAAGATTGTCCTGTGGTAAGGAATGGAATAATTAAACTGGAAGCATTTGTGGCTTGCCCATTTTTCTTCTGGCTGTGCTGGTGCCAGCCTGTGCCCAGATGAATTATCCTCACAGCCCGAATCCATTTTTAGCACATCAACGAGACAGAGGAATTTCCAACAGGGAATAAGCTACATGACTGTAATAAGAAGTCTGGTATAAATTTTTTTTCTCCTTTTTTTTGGTTGGTTTTGGTGGGTTTCCAGCTTTGCTAGCAAGGGTTTTATTCAGCAAGTAACTTTTGCTTTTCTCCTGTTATTACAATGGTTTAATCTGTCCATTTTTGCCTTATTTTGTGGAACAGCCCTTGCTAAATTCATGTCACAGCTTATCAATGCTGGCATCTAAACTTGTTAGGACACTTTCATCCCTTGTGTCACCCCATCAAAAGCAATGTGCATTTACACATCACCAAAAAACCAAAATATTTTCTAAATCAAGACTTTCAATTGATATTTAGACACCCCCAAACCTTGTAATTTTTTATCCCAGATGCTCTGCCCTTGCAAATTCAACCAACAGCAGGCTGGGGGATGCCAAGAGCTTCCCATCTAATCTCTCCTGCATCTCCCTTGGGATAAATGTCTCTTGGATTTTTCAACCATGACCAGGAGAGCTGAAGGTATTGAGTATTCTATCCCAGCCCAAATTTGGGACAAAATCACCCCAAAACCGCCCTGCATTCACCATCAGATCTTCTAATCCCAAAGTAAGTATAAACAAGCAAAGACTGGAGCTAAAACAGGGGAATTAATCCAAAGCCTCAAATTTGGTTAAGATTGAGAATTTTTTTTTCAAAAGTTTTGTGTTGACCTGAGTTTGTTTATTTATTTTTACACCCAACCTTTTTATCATTTACAGACTGATAACAGAACCCCCAGCTTTTCCCATTTTCATGTGCCAGAGTGGGAAGAGAGAGGGAAAAAAAGTCTGGAGGAGACCTGGACACAAACTTGCAGAGTTTTACTGCTTATGTTGGGTGTTTCTGGAGAGCAGATTTAAAGCGCACATTTTTGACCATCCAGGGTGAAATTCCTTGGAAGGGCCTGATTTTAGGAGGTGTTGGATCAGACCCCGCTCAAGTGGGATCTTGTAGTGACCAAAAAATATAATTAATGAAAATATTGGGCTAATGGCTTCTAAATTTACAACAGGTGATCCATATTCATTAGAAACATTAACAACATTTTTTATATGATTTCTGGGTAATTTAACATGAGAAACCTGCTCCCTAAAAGGCCACTTCTTGGTCTTGCTCACCAACTACCACCAGCACCAACCACTGCAGAACTGAGTCTCAGTCCTGCTGCTGTAACCAATCCCCACCCACAAGTTCTCCCAACCTTCTAACCCATAAATTTCATTCCATCCCTAAATCTTCCCAATCATTCCCACACATGGCTCTTCCCAAACTTCCCACCCAGAACTCTTCCAAAGGAATGGGAGGAACACAAACTTCAGCTTCAAAGCACCTAAGGTTGCCACTCTTCTTTTTTAAACCGAGCTTTAATCTCAGCCAAGTTCTTTCAACATTCCAGTCACATTCCTCTAGTCCCTCCTTGAGTGCCCAGAGCTTTCATTTCGCTTGACCCGCTCCTCACTGGTGCCTCTTTCCACGCCCTCCCTGCCACCCACATCCTCATGTTTATGTATTCCAAGCCATTTCTTTCACAGCTAATTCCACACACAATTTTTTGTGCTTGAATCAACCCATCCTTCCCATCCTTCAGCAGAGCTCCTGCTCTTAAATCCTTGTTTTCTAACACAAATCTGCTCATCCATGTGCTTCACCTTTCTAATGGGATTCTTGCTACCTGCCCAGTGTCAGTGCATCATCCTGGGCAGGCAAAGTGCTCAAGAGCTCACTCAGGGCATGTGGAAGTGGAAAGGCTCTTGCTTTTAGCCCCACTTGAGAGGCAGCAATACCTCCTCAGGTACCTCTGGTACCACCAAAGATCTCTGAAGAAGCATTTTGGCAAAAGTTCACAGAATCCCGGAATGACTGAGGTTGGAAAAGACCTCCCAAGAGCAAGGACTCCACCTGGTGACTCATTCCCACTTTGTCCCCAGCCCAGAGCACTGAGTGCCACCTCCAGCCCTTCCTGGGACACCTCCAAACCTCCCCTGCCAAGGCCTGAGCATCCTTTCCATGCAGAAATTCCTGCTGCTGTCCAAGCTGAGCCTCCCCCGGCCCAGCTTGAAGCTGTTTCCTCCCATCCTGTCCCTCAGCACACAGAGAAGCGGGAATCTTTCACAAAACAGCATTTCCAACCTAAATGAGCAAAAGTGAAGCTCTTCCTCCCTTTGAAGCCCTCCACCAAGTGTCTCCCATGGAGATTGCTGTTTCTCCAGTAAGAACAGCTTCTATAAAAATACCAGGGTGTTCTATTCTTTTTACTTCTATCGTCAGTTTTACTTAAAGTGAGAAAAAAATCCCACCATCAAAGGCATAAGAATGCTCACACAGCAGGTTGGAGAAGATAAGACATGGATAGGTCTCCATGATCTGCTCCGGGTAACCCACAGGAGAACTACAAATCTTGTGATTGAGTCAGATTTGCTCTAAAAAAGGCAACTATCCCATTTTATGAAATCCCTCATCTCATGCAGAATGACAATGAGTGGACATGGACATTTCTTTGAGTGGAGAAATACCTAATGCAAGCTCTCTTCAGGAGTGACTGGATTTTTATGAGATCAACTTATACTGAAAATGGACAATATTAGGAACAGTGGGGCCCAACAGCACCAAATTTTATCAATAAACTCCTTTTTTGAGCCCCAGTGCTCCCCAGGATGAAAATCTCCCATAGATACAGGACCCAAAGCAATGTACAAACCATATTTCAGTGACCACCCCAATCCATCCATCTCAGAACAGTTAAATGTGTGATTAATTTCTTTGTCCCCAACACACCAGGGCACATCTCACCCACCACACAAAAAACCATCACCTTTTCTACTTCAGACCTTCACATCTGGCTGAGGACTTTGGCCCACTGAGCTTGGTTATCAGTCACAAACTTCAACTGGAGTTTCTGCTCCTAAATACCACCAAAAATGAGATGTCTGAGAGGCCAACCAGGCCTTCTGGAGAAACCATGACTAAAAATGAGATGTTTGAGAGCTCAACCAGGCTTCATGGACTAAATCTCAATTAGGCCTCATGGAGAAACCTCAACTAAAACCAAGATGTTTGAGATCCCACCCAGGCTCATGGAGAAACCTCAACCAGGCCTCAAGAAAAAACTTTCATTAAAAACAAGATGTTAAAGATCCCATCAAGGCCTCATGGTGAAACCTTGACTAAAAACAAGATGTTTGAGATCCCAGCCAGCCCTTGTGGAGAAACCTCAACTAAAAATGAGATGTTTGAGAGCTGACCAGGTTGTGTGGAGAAACCTTGACCAGGCGTCATGGAAAAACCTCAATTAGGCCTCATAGAGAAACTTTGACTAAAATTGAGATTTTTGAGAGCCTGCCCAGGCCTTGTGGAGAAACCTCAACTAAAAACGAGATGTTTGAGAGCTGACCAGGTTGTGTGGAGAAACCTTGACTAAAATTGAGATGTTTGAGAGCCTGCCTAGGCCTTGTGGAGAAACCTTGACTAAAAACGAGATGTTTGAGAGCTGACCAGGTTGTGTGGAGAAACCTTGATCAGGCCACATGGAAAAACCTCAATTAGGCCTCATGGAGAAACCTTGACTAAAACTGAGATGTTTGAGAGCCTGCCCTGCTCTTGTGAGGAATCCTTGCCCAAAAATGAGATGTTTGAGAGCTGACCAGGTTGTGTGGAGAAACCTTGACTAAAACTGAGATGTTTGAGAGCCTGCATAGGCCTTGTGGAGAAACCTCGACTAAAAATGAGATGTTTGAGAGCTGACCAGGTTGTGTGGAGAAACCTTGATCAGGCCTCATGGAAAAACCTCAAATAGGCCTCATGGAGAAACCTTGACTAAAATTGAGATGTTTGAGAGCCTGCCCTGGTCTTGTGAGGAATCCTTGACTAAAAACAAGATGTTTAAGCTGGACAAGACCTCACGGAGAAACCTTCACTGTGGAGACCAACCCAACAGTTAAACTTGAGAAAAGCTAATTTTTCCTCCCCCTGGATGCCTCTGACTGCCGTGTTTATGCTGAGAATGTTTGGGAAAAGGTGGGAAAAAGGAAGTTTGGAATGCTCCGTGACCCACGGCGCCAAAGGTCCCCTCAGGGGAGCAGAGGCACAAAGGTGGCTTTGAAACGAGGACTTCAAAGCTGGAGCTGAGTTTGGACCACAAAAACCAGTGACAGCAACATGGGTTGATGACAGTTCTCCATGTCCCACCCACTGCATCCAGGGTGTTTTTAAAATAAAATAAAAATAACCTAAATATGGTTATTTTGCTGGCGCTTTAAAAAATATTCACAGAACTGCCAGCAAAACTCCAAACAGAAGCAGCTTTTAGAAGATCTATTTTTCCTGTTCAGGATTTGCTGCCTTAAACACCCTAAAATGACAACAGGTATGCAAACAAAATAAAATGGAAAAATATATTTATTTGCTGAAAATGCTAAAAAACCAAGCAGGTAAATATCAGGCTTCTGTACTGAACTTAAAAATCACACAGATTTGTTTCCCTGGTTTTACCATGTGTAAAACTCCCAGGGATTATCTAAAAATGCTACTGCTTGAAATAGCCAGAGGGGAGGATTATGCTTTTCTAGTCCTCTCCTCATTTATCCCTAATTTTTGACATTTAAGACATCTCAAGACCCAAGCAGCAGCTTAACTAGAGGGCAACAAGTGGGAAGTGAGGAGGGGAAGAGAGGGTTAATTCATGCCCTTAATTCCATGATAATTATGGAGCACAGAATTGAGAAAGGAGATGAGGAAGGGGAACCTCACTGTGACCTTCTAGGACCTGAAGGGAGCCTGCAAGAAAGACGGAGAGAGACTATTTCCAAGGGATGGAGAGACAGGACACAGGGAATGGCTTCCCAGTGCCAGAGGGCAGGGCTGGATGGGATATTGGGCATGAGGAATTGTTCCCTGGCAGGGTGGGCAGGCCCTGGCACAGGGTGCCCAGAGCAGCTGTGGCTGCCCCTGGATCCCTGGCAGTGCCCAAGGCCAGGGTGGACAGGGCTTGGAGCACCCTCAGAAAATGGAAGGTGTGGACCAGGACGGGCTTTGAGGTTCCTTCCTACCCAAACCATTCCATGATCCTGTTATTTTCACTCAGCTGGCTCTAAATGAGCTGCAATATCCTGCAGCAATTTTTTTGTTTAGTTTTTCATACTGATGGCATTACAAACTTACTCTTCCTCCTTAAAGATACAGCTCTTTGATATCCCACCAGCACTGAGTATGTATTTTACAGCAAAAGCTGTGCTGTGACAGTGACAGGAGCCTGTCTCCCTGTCCAATCCATTTGGGAGACATTTCCTCTGCACTGATTCACTGTGGCTCCTTAATGGGCTGTGACAGCACTGAGGAAAAGACTTCTGAGAATGAGCTGGACACTCTGGCTGTCCTTTCCAATTGTGGGGCCTTCTGCCTTTATGGGTTCCTTCCAATTCCTGCAAAATCATCCCTGAGCAAGGCTCTTAATACACCTCCTAAAGGGCTGGTTGTGCATGGAAACAGCTCAATTTCTGGAGTAATACAAATCCTGGAATTTTAGGGTTGGGTATAGTTGGGACACATGAGGATTACTGATCCAACTCCCTGGTCCAAGAGTAACTGCTTAAAATTAAACTGTGATTTAAGAGATGACTCCCCACAATGAGTTCATCTGTCCTCAACAAGATAAAACCTGTATTATATCAAGATATAATCTGTGCTGCTGAGGAACAGGGATTGCTCTAGGGAAAATGAATCTAAAAGGATGTAGGAGGATAGTAAAAAAAGGATATTCAACAACTATTTCATTGAAGAAAAAGCAAGTACAGCCTCCACCTAATCCGTGGGATACACACTGAAATGGATAAACCAAAGGGGATAAACAACAGGGCCCTGCTGTTCCTGAAGTGCAAAGACATGAGAAATGTCCCTAATTTGAAGCTCTTTGGATAAATTATTGATTTAATTTCTAGTTGGTTTTCTTTGTGTTTGGCACTGCTGTTCCCTGTGGTGTGCTTAGAGTGAGCAGGAGGGAAGGAGATAGGGCTGGCACCATCCTGCTCTTCCTTTTTCTCAAAACCTCCTCCCATTTCAATGTCTCAAAGGCAAAAAAAATCTCCACAAACTGAGCTGGACACAGTCCTCTTGCAGCTGAGCTGCTGGGACAAGACAGGAGATGGAAATAAAGTTATACAAATGGGAACTGTGGAAGAGCAAAACTCAACACATTCCAATTTAGAGCAAAAAGCCATCTCCAAACTGTGACTTTTCCAACTCTGACCAAAGCTCTTACAACTCCTCTGGTGAAACTGCTGGTCCCGAAACCCAAGCTGAATTTCCACCAGGAATTCAGGTTTTTTGCACTGAGGTGTAAATAAGACACTACTGTTGTGGTAATTCAGAAGCTGCCTGAAGGTTGAATTCTCTCATGGAAAGAAGCAGCAGCTCCACATATCTCTGGCATTTCCATGACCCAGAGCCCACAGCTGAGCAGTTTGGTTTCCTTTTACACCATCAAAGTCAAGGTGAATCTTCACAGAACTCTCCTCATGGCAATTAACAGAGGATAATTAGGAGCATTTGTGAGCTACCAAAGAGGATTTATGACGTTTGCCATAGAACAAACACAGTTCACCTCAGAATCCCCCTAAACCAAGCAGTACTAAGGAGAAGGACACAAACTAGGGATAAACCTCAGTGGTTTCATCTCCTAGTCATGAAAAACATGACATTGTCCTTTTGGCTGTGCTTTTATCTCCTTTTTTTGACATTCTATTGGACTTCAACCCAACTCTTGCTGAAGTGCAATTTTCAGGGATAATTAAAAGGAAACAAGGTGGAAAAGGGACCATGTTTGGTAAAAGCTGGCCAGGGTTCCTGCTTCCCAAAGGGAAGGTCCACAACATGGGATGAGCTCCTGGCCCTCTCCTGCCATTCCTGGAATGCCCTTGGACTGGCTGGAGAGCAGGAGCTGGCTTGTGTGGGTGAGGATTTGTTGTGCTTCGAACTCTGCTGTTTGTTAAGGACTGCCTGTTGAGAAGAAACAGGAATTTGGGGAGGTTGAGGATGCTGAAGTTCAGAGATAGAGAGGGAGGTGAAGAAGGCAAAAGGTCAAGACCAACCTCAAAGATCAAGATGAAACCTCAATGGTTTCATCTCCTAGTCATGAAAAACATGACATCGTCCTTCTGGCTGTACTTTTATCTCCTTTTTTTGACATTCTACTGGACTTCAACCCAATTCTTGCTGAGTGCAATTTTCAGGGATAATTAAAAGGCAACAAGGTGGATAAGGGACCATGTTTGGTAAAAGCTGGCCAGGGTTCCTGCTTCCCAAAGGGAAGGTGGCATGAAATAGGAGGAACTCCTGGCCCTTTCCTTCTGCCATTCCTGGAATGCCCTTGGACTGGCTGGAGAGCAGGAGCTGGTCTGTGTGGGTGAGGATTTGTTGTGCTTCACACTCTCTTTTTTAAGGACTGCCTGTTGAGAAGAAACAGGAATTTGGGGAGGTTGAGGATGCTGAAGTTCAGAGATAGAGAGGGAGGTGAAGAAGGCGAAAGGTCAAGACCAACCTCAAAGATCAAGAGGGAGAACTCAAAGAGTTCAAGGATTAAGATGACAGAGGGTGAGAGCAGCACAGGGTCAGGAGAAATGGGAGAGGAGTGTAGCAACAAGATTTTCCAGGAAAACAAGATGAACTGATATGGGAAAAATTAGGATTTATTCCCAGGGAGATAACAGATAAACTACTGGGTAAAAGACAGTAGTGGGATTAGGCTACAGATCAAGCCACAAATTGGGGTCAAAACCCTCAAAAAGCTTTGCTTAGGAATTTAAATAATACCAGATTCACAGATAATGACTGTGAAATGTGGAGAATTAGCTGAGAATCAGTAATTAGAAAAAGGATCCCCAGGCAACAGAGTGGAATCAATTCATCAGTCACCCTGAGTAAAAATTAGCAAACATTAAATTCAGCAAAAATAAAAACACAATTAAAAAAATTAAGACTTTGTGCACCTTGGGCCAGTCACATTAACGTAATTTTAGGCTTTTGTAGGATTGAAATCTCTACAATTCCATGACATTCCCAGCCTCCTTTGGACATTATACACAGGAACTTTGAGGAAATCCAACCAGAAACAGAACCCCAACGTGCACCACAAAACCAATCACCAGCAGCTCAAGTCCATGGGAGTTTAATTAAATTTCATTGAAATGCAAGAAGAGCTGCTCTTCAATCCTTTCCCAAACAGCTCTGATTTTGTTTCCCTCATCATAATGGAAGAAGATGTGTAGAAATCCCATTGCCCTCCCTAAATCCACAGGTCTGCTCCACAGTTATTAGAGTGGGAATCAATTCCTTGCCAAAATGAAACTGGAAGTAAACAACTTAAATCAACACATTTGTTTCATTTCTTTTCCTTCATTTCCTCCAAATTTTGCATGCTTATTCACCCCAGGTATTTGCATTGCCACCAGGATCCAAACTCATTTCAGAATCGATCAGGAGGAATAAAAAAATGCACATTAATTCAATATATTCAGCCACTTTTCCAGTCACCTGCTATGAAATGTATTTTCTTTTTGTGGTCTAGACTCAAGAGGAGACTCTACATCTCCATATGAAAATGCACTTCAAATTATCACTGGAAACCAACTTTACTGGAAGGGAAATCACAGAAAGCATTGGATTTATTCATCCTCAACAGACTTTTACTGGAATAGGTCATTTTTCCAGTTTAAACCCCTGAATTCACCAGTTGCTTCCACTTTGAGGGTTCTGTGCAGGTGACAACCAGCCCTGAGTTTGGCAGATGAATTAAACACTCATATTCCCTGTTATACGCCCATGGATTTTAGCTGTTGCTGGAAAATATCCTCCTTTTCCCTTGATTTCTCTATCAACTCCCCAAAAAGTACAAAAAATGCAAAATTTTATCAACCCACATGACACAAGCTCAGCCTCTATTCCCAGTCTGCTCAACAAGGAATTCTGGAAGTGAATCACACTTCCACAAGATCAAATCTTTGCTCCAAATATATTTATTAAAGCAGCAAGTGAACTTTCACTCTGTGCATAAACTGGGAAAAGGTGAAATCTCAATTTTTGAAACATCAATAAAAACTTTTCCCAAATGGAAAAGAAGCTGCCTTGAGCCACTCACCTGGGTTGCCACCGTCTCCTTGACAACAGAATTTGGAAAATTGGGATAAAACCTGTATTTTACAATAGGAATGCAAAATATCTGCTCCCTAAGTGCAGAAATCAGTATTTTTTACTGTTTAATAGAATCTCTGCTGCTAAAATTGACGTGGCTGGATCTGCATGAGCCTATTTCAGCTTTGCCTGGAGGAATTTTACAGGACCTTTCCATTGCCTCCAGGATTTTGGACAACTGGTGACTAAAGAGGAAGGTGTGAGGAATAAAAATAAATCACATCCTGAATTCAAAAGATGGTAAAAGTTGAGATTTCTGAAGGATGAAGCAGATCAAGAACTGCCCCTGCAGCAGCAACACTTCCATCAATCTCTCGTGCAATGACCCTACTCAGAAATATTGGATTTTTCCCAGCTATTTTGTGCTTTAGAGCAGATTTTTTGGGAGCATCTCTTATATCAGTCAAAAAAAAAAAAAAAAAACAAAACAAAACCAGGGCAAGGCTGGGAAATGTAATCTAGGTCAGATTTTTAGCACAAGGCACAGCTGACCCTTTCCTTACCAGGCAAGGACACAATGATCCCAAAATTCCTTCACCAGAGCGTTTTTAAACTCTGAATTCTACTTTGCATGGCTTTTTCTGCAGGAATCTGGGAAATGGCCATCTGGATTTACAAACAGAGGGGTCTGACCCCAATGGAGATGGGAGCCCATCTCACACAGGGGAAATCCTGTGACAGCAGCAGCTTAAAGCTGGCAACATCCCATCTCATGGATTAAGAAACGGCTTTTTCCATCTTGAGGACACTTTTCAATTCCCATTATTACAACCCAGACACTGCAAATGCCACCCTGAGAATGGGGAACTTCAAATCCATCCCTCTGAAGGGATGTTTAAAACCAGAGAGGCGCAAACCCTCAAGTGTGAGCAACCCCATTTCCCAAAGGAGATAAATTCCCTGGAAAAGGACCCAGCCATACTTGGGGGAGGTCTGGGGATGGGAAGAGGATCTCCCCATTTTCATGTTTGATCTTTGCTTTAAAGCTGGGTTTTAACCATTGATCCCATAGATCTCCAGCTGATATTCCCAGCATTCCAAACCTGATGGCCGTTCCTTGGGTGGCTGTAGGTGTCTCCATCACCTCATAAAGTATTCCCTTCATTTTTTTTTCCTAATTAATCCCTGGCAGGACTCACTCAGCAGGACCTGCAAGCCAACCTTGATTGTCCCAGATTCCAGCAGGTGTCACTGTGGGCAACACTATGGGAAAATCCAGCAGGAAAATGTTGGAATCAAAGGGAAAACACTCATCAGGGTAATAATTAATTAGGTTTTCCTCAATATAATTGCCGATTGTATTTTTTTCCTGTTTTTACAGACAAAAAGGCATTGTTTGTGTTAACTTCTTCAGGGTTGAAGGGTGGAAATCATGGAATATTTTCAAGTAAGCACCAGACTGGATTTTCATTCTGGGGTTCATTCATACCAAAATTAGCCCATAAGTGTCTGTAAGTGGTGACTTGTGGGTGAGAATTAGGAAATTTTGGAAACTCCTGAACGAATTTCCAAGAGGAGATGGTGAAAAGACCAGAGAGCCACATGCCCTCCTTCCAAGCTTCTCCCAAAGAATCCAGCACTGAATCAGCACAAAACAGGAACCTCATCCATGGGGAGATCCATCCCAACAATCGCTCAGCTCGGGCTGTCAGCAGCACAGCTTGGGAAGAGCTGAACCACCTCCACCACAGTAAAACCCCTCCAGTGCCCAAATTTTAATTAAATTTCAGTCAGAATCAATTGATTGCATTTTCTCCACCTAAGAAGTTAAAGACAACCACCAACCCATTGGCCCCAAGCTAAGAAAATGCCTGGAAAAGCAGATTCCATGGATTCCTTGCCCCAGGGTGGCTGTAGAGCCTCTGGAAAGTGGGAACAGTAAACAAACAGATATTGGGAAATTAGGAACAAGGCTGGATCAGGGAAGAGACAACTTGGAGCTCCTCAGTTCTCCCCTGTGACCTCTCTGTTGTCCCAGGTGCCATAAAAAAAATCCACATCCATCATGCATGTCTCTAATAGAGCCTCCAAATCCACTAGGGCAAATAATAAATTATGGATTTGCTTAAATCCTCCCTTTTCATATCTGTGAAACCCTGGAAAATATCTAAGATCACAGCAAAAAATGTTTTGTTTTTCTCTTTTCCTTTCTTTCATAACTGTGATGGATCAGCTGGAGAATCCACTTAGAGAGCATAAAAAAAAATTAAAATATCTCATAGATAGGTTTAATCCAACTGGAAATAGGAAATATTTAAATCCCAACACCTGCATAACCTGAGAGGGGCAGCTTTAAAAATTAACATTTTATCAGCGAGTCCTGAAAACCTGATCATTCACTCAATGCACCGATGCCAAAAATAATAACAAATTAAAGAAAATAAATCCTGGAATGAAACAAATTTGGGGAAGCTTTTTTCTGTTTGATGCTGCCTTTGCCACATGTCCTGCTGGTGATCATAGCACTGCTGGAGTGGCTTTTCCCACCACTGGGAGCTTGATTGAGGAGAAGAAGGTGCCCAAAGAACGGGTTAAAGCTAGGAAAGTGCTGGAAAGACAGCTGGAAAACAGGGAACTACAGAATTCTCTTGGGGGAAGCATGGTTTGGGTTGGAAGGGACATTAAGGATCATCCCATGAGCAGGGACACCTTCCACTGTCCCAGGCTGCTCCAAGTCCCAAAGTCCAGCCTGGCCTTGGGCACTGCCAGGGATCCAGGGGCAGCCACAGCTGCTCTGGGAATTCCATTCCAGGGCCTGCCCACCCTGCCAGTGAAGAATTTCTTCTCTGACAGCTGAAAATATCTTAAAACTCCCAACTCCCATCTTTCTGGGTGTCCTTGGGATTCTCATGGAGATTTCCATGCATCCATGTGCTTTGGACAGGTGGAGGAGATACAATTCCCTAGCTGGGGTGCTCTGGCCTAACTCCAGTGGATTTTACAATATACACTTGAAAGAAATCCAACAACCCAGCTCCTCTGCTTGGGGTTTAGCAAAGGAGCCCAGAGACAAGGGCAGGGGGACTTCTGACAGTAAACGAGATGTTAATAAACTCCCCATATCTCCAGAGGAATCCAGCTTTGCATGGAAAGCTCTGGTTAAAGATCCCTCTGATACCACTGGGGTTTTCAGCCTGAACAAAAGCTGCTTCTTGAGAGGTGTCTAAATTTATGTCATAAATCTCAGTTAAAGAGAGAACACCCTTCCCTGCCTGAAAAGTGCATTTGGCAGAGGCCAAAAGCTGCTCCTTGCACCTGACACAAACACCCAGCAGGTCCTACCAGGAGAAGACCTGAAGTTCCCACATGTGCCAAGAGCATGGAACTCCAGGAAACGCCTTCCCCTGTGTTCAGAACAACGATTTTACTGGGGGAAAAACAGGAGGGATTTGATGTTAAATCAAATGCGAAGAAATGGCAACAGGTTTTCTACCCCACCTGCAGTGGGTGTCTGATCTGGGACATGGAGCTTTTGAAGTGAGTCCAGAGGAAGCCATGCAGATGCTTCTGGAGCCAGGCTGGGAGAGCTGGGGTGCTCACCTGGAGAAGAAAAGGCTCCAGGGAGAGCTCAGAGCCCTTTCCAGTGCCTAAAGGGGCTCCAGGATGTGGAAACCCAGGGCACTGGAAATATTTCTCTGTCTGCTCTGGGGTGCCCTGACCCCCAGGGGAGCACTGACTCTGACCCTCATTCATGAAGAAAGTTTCCTAAACTCCAGAATAGACTGGAACCCACAAAAGTGTGCAATAGATTATAGAGAGCAGTGCAGGTGTATCACTTGGTGAGAA
>JAWWEX010000296.1:3777382-3793795 GCA_035583215.1 Arremon brunneinucha | reverse complement strand
GCACACAATGCTGTGCCCTGGGCTCTGGGATGGCCCTGCTGGAGCAGGGAGGGGACACCAGGTGCCCACTCAGCTCCTGCAGCCTCACACACCTTGAGATCCTGTGATTTTAAATTCAAAGTGTTCAACAATACTAATAAATCACAGTAAAGGACACTGAGGCCCTCAGTATCACCAGGAAACTTCCTCAGAAGTGAAATTATCCTGTAGATTCCTAGGAGAGAGATTCTGGATGTTGCTCCAGTAAGTGCTGCAATCCACACACAGGTCAAATTCAGTGTGGAGAAATCATAAAAGCCCAGAATCACTGAGCTTGGAAAAGCCCTCCAATATCACCAAGTCCAACTTTTGACCCAATCCCTCAGAGCACTGAGTGCTGTATTTACTCATTTTTAGAGTGTCTCCAGGGATGGGCACTGAAAAGCTCCCTGGGCAGCCCCTGTCAAGGCCTGAGCATCCTTTCCATGCAGAAATTCCTGCTGCTGTCCAAGCTGAGCCTCCCCTGGCCCAGCTTGAGACCATCTCCCCTCACCCTTTGAGCTCTGTATCCACCAGCAGAACTTGATCTAATCTGATTTTCCCTGCTGGAGCAGGGAGGTGACACCAGGTGCCCACTGAGCTCCTGCAGCCTCACACACCCTGGGATCCTGTGAGGAAGACAAGAGCTGGCTTTTCTACCCACATGGGAAGAGCTGTAGTAAACCCTGAAGGACTAAACAAGAGATGCCACTACTGGGCTACTCTCAGCAACCCAAACTCACTCAGCCAGCAGGACAGAGAATGCCAGAGGAATAAAACCATGGAGAAATGTCCCATTCCAAGCTGTAGGAACAACAACAACCCTCCCACGTGCCAGTGCCCTGAGCAGAAGCTGCTGACAAAGGTCAGCATTGGCCATTTTGGAAGTGCCAGGAAACACCACCCAAGAAAGCAGCCACTGCCATCTGTTCTCCCTCCAACTGCTTGGGATTATTCTCTTTACCTTAAATATATCCAAATACTTACAAACACCATACACAGGCTAGGAAAACAACTCAGCAGAACCTTTCATGCCCACGAGGACAGGGCTGGGTGGCCTCTGGCTCCCACAGGTGACATCCCAGCCCATCCCTGTCCCATTGCACAGGGACATCACTGCTCCACCTCCCACCAGCTCTGACTCAAGCAGCCCATCTGCCTAATAAACCATTCCTTCTCACACAGCCCATGTGCTCTCTGCCAGTATTTTGAGCCCCTCAAGAGGGGCAGGTATGTTGGTATTTAGTGTGGAACCCTGTGCTGGTTGCCTGGGAAATGGCCAGGGCTGGGGAATTACATCAGATCCTCTGGCCAGAATTTGCAGTGGATCCAAAACTCCTTGTACTCACTCTTCTTCTCACACCTTCTTCTCACTTCAGTGTGCCAGGATGTTGAGAGACTGCTGTGTGCTCACACACATGGGGGAGGCGATGGACACCATGTCCTTCCAAGAGTTGGGATGACTCCCTGCCTTGCACCACCCTTTTCCTGACAGAGTAGGTCAGGCCAACACTAGAATCTGCAGCTTTCACACATCATCTAATGCCCAAAGTGCCAAAAATGTCCTGTATTCCCTCTCTCAGTCCTGTATTCCCTCTCTCAGTCTCATATTCCTTCTATCAGTCATATATTCTCTCCCAGTCCATATTCCCTCTCTCAGTCATGTATTCCCTCAGTCCTGTATTCCCTCAGTCCTGTATGCCCTCTGCCAGTCCCATATTTCCTCACAGTCCCACATTCCCTCTTCCAGTCCCATATTCCCTCTCATTCCCATATTCCCTCTCTCAATTCTACGTTCCCTCTCATTCCCCACATTCCCTCTACCAGTCCCACATTCCCTATCCAGTCCCACATTTTCTCTCCCAGTCCCACATTTCCTCTCAGTTCCACATTCCCTCTTCCCGTCCCATATTCCCACTCCCAGCTCCACATTCCCTCTCTCAATTCTACATTCCCTCTCATTCCCCACCTTCCCTCTCCCAGTCCCATATTCATCTCCCAGTCCCACATTCCCACTCCCAGTCCCACATTCCCCCTCATTCCCATATTCCCTGTCAGTCCCATATTTCCTCTCTCAATGCTACATTCCCACATTCCCTCCCAGTCCCATATTCATCTCCCAGTCCCACATTCCCTCTCTCAATCCCAAATTCCCTCTCCCAGTCCCACATTCCCCCTCTCAGTCCCATATTCCCTCTACCAGTCCCACATTTTCTCTCTCAGTCCCACATTCCCTCTCCCAGTCCCACATTCCCCCTCATTCCCATATTCCCTGTCAGTCCCATACTCCCTCTCTCAATGCTGCATTCCCTCTCCCAATCCCACATTCCCTCTCCCAGTCCCACATTCCCTCTCCCACCTGCAGCTGCCTGGCTCTGAAGCTCTCCCCCAGCTCAGCAGCTCCTCTGTTGTTTTTGCCTGCACAGATGTGATTAATAACAATAAAAGCCACTGATCCTTTTGGGTGCTGCCTTTTTCTCCTCATTTAACAGAAATCAGAGCGAAGCACGCTGACAGATGGCAGATATTAAAGCCTCCAGGTGAGGAACAGGCTGCAGCAGCAGCAAGGAAATTCCTGAGGCTCAGGAATTTGTGAGGACCACAATGATCCCAAGTTTAGATATTCCCTTAGAGCCAAGGAATTCTCTTTTCTCTTGGTAAAAAAAAAATGAGTGAATAAGTACTTCAAGCAGGCTATTTCCCTGAAAATAACCCTTCCTTTGAGCCATTTTTGGGATGATTTTCCAGGCAGTTTTACTCTGTTAAAGCAACAAAACCATTCCTCACTGGAGCTCAGGGATCTTTTTCTCCAGGGATTTATAAGTTATGGAACTCAAAGTACTCCTCTCCTCCTCTGCCTTACCCAGTTCCTTACAGGGCTGTGATTCAATACAGCCCAAAATTGAATTACAGTAATTTACTGCAGGACAGTGAAGAAAAGGGGGAAAATAAGGAAAGGAAAAGTGTATCAGTCACCTCTGAGCAGAAAATAGAAGATGGTAAAACCTGCCAGGTGCTTCCTTATCTTATTTATCACATGCTGATGGGAACAAACTGTTTTTCAAAGGAAACCCAGTGGTGGAAATCTGAACTAAAAATCCCATGCCAGCAGATCATGGCAGAAATTCCTTGGCTGCTCAAAGCTGAGCAGTCCAAACACCCACTGGATATCAATGGAAGAAAAAACAACAGGAAACAACAAAATTCCAATTTATAGCATCCCAAACCCATTGTTGGACTTGCTGGAGGAGGCCATCTCCACCAGCCAAGGAGCAGTTAAGCAGCAGAATTTAATGCAGAGGAGATGTTTCTCTTTAGAGGACATTAATAATGGCTTAAAATGTAATTAACTTGTGTCACCAGGCTGCTATTAATTTAAGCACGCACTAAACAGTAAATCCAAACAGGATCTGTCATTATGCATAAAACCCTCATGGAAAAGCTTTCAGCAGTGAAATGAAAGGAAAAACCATCATCAAGTGTGTGGAAAAGTCACCTCTGGTGATTATTTTCATCCTATTTTTGTATTAAATACTGGCCCAGAAGCTCAGCACCACACAACCACCCCTGTGCAGATCTTGGCAGGCATCTCCCCTTTAATTTCCTCACTAGGCAGAGCTGGACCTGCCCTCCCCATGGACACACAGAGCCTTCCCCAGCTTTTTACAGGGCTCAGAACAAACATTTTTCTCTTCCATTGAATTTTGGGCAGTAAATTCTGCAACACTCTGAGTATTTTGCTCAGTGCTTGTTCCAGAGGCTGGTCAAGAACACTTAAGCTTCTCCCTTTCTTGATTTCCATAAATGATCCACATAAAATGGAAGTCTCTCAGAGATATTTTAAGTGGGAAACATTCCCAAAAATCACCAGGTGTTGTTCCTGGGGTGCTCCTCCTTTTTCCAGGAATATCAATGAGTGGGGTTTGAGTCAATTAAAACTCAAACAGGTCCATCCAAACCTCATCCTGGGCACTCCATGGATTTAAAGGCTTAAGATGTTTTCAGACTCTACTCTGTGAGAACAACACTGCAGAAATACAGAAATCTGCTTTGAAATAATCACAATTTGCTGGGTTTCTTCCAAAATTTCTGTATCACTGCTGGAAGCATTTGCAAATACAAAGGATTTTGATTTGAAGCCCGTGTGTGCAAGAGCAGGTGAATGAAAGGTGATGGATCATGTTTTATTCTGTTTATCCAGGGGGATTTACCTGTTTTCAATTATTATTTTATTGTAATGCCAGCTAGAGGAAGCAAACACTCCAGCCTTCATCCAAAGGCTTTCTATAATTCCACTTTCATTGTGGCTGAACATGAAATTAATTATGACTGAGGGGCAAAACCTGCCTAAAACCCTGCTGGGTTTGGTTGTCAAGTGTCAATCCCAGTCCCCATCCAGTTAGGAGATATTTTAACAAAGAACCAACAAGATCAACTCACAGAAATCACACAAACAATAACAAAAATAGTGAAAAAGAGTGGGAATGTCAAAGATGTGTTATTAAATTATGGATTGCCTCCAGGTCACTTTGATCCCATGGCAGGTGCCAAGTGCACCAAAAATTGCCCTTGGTCTGTGGCACAAGCCAGAGGGAAAATCTCTCATCTGTTCTGTCCAACAACAACAACAAAAAAAGATTATTATGGAGGCAAAGTGACAGGAAAGGAGAGAAGAATGATAGCACCTAAACACACCCTCATGGCAGTGGGTTTGCACATCTGCAGCCTCCAGCAGGGCTCAGGAATGCCTCTCCAGCCCTGCTGGAAGAGAGCAGGACAAAAAGGAGTGGGAAATGCAATTTTAATGGCACTTGTGCTCTGGGAAAGTCTCTCCCTTGTGCTTTTCCATCAGCTTTTAGCTGAAGTGCCATAAAAACCTGCAGGCAACACTGCTGCCTGTGGGAATGAGCCCAAGGAGCACATCCAGCCCTGCCTGCAGGCATGGGAAGAGGAGTAAAAAATGGGAATTGGCTGCTGCTGCCAAGCTGAGTGGGAATTTAAGGCACATCTCAAACCCAGCAGGCTCAAACAGCACCTCCAAAATGTTTGGGAACACAACAATCAACCCAAACACCCCAATATTCAGCTTTTTTTGGTCTTTGCCACTGATTGCCACTATTTATTATTCACACCAGCCACTCCAAAGCAAAGATTCCACAGATACAAATCTCAAATCTCAAAGGTGGTGCCTTCCAAACCTCTCTGTTCTTGCAGGGGATGGCATTTGTAAGCCAGCAAATTGGATTTCTCCCTTTGAATCTGCTGGGAAGCAGCAGCAGGGCTGGGAAGAGCTGTTTGCAGGATGAGAGAAGAGCCTGATGTCTCATTAAGGGTCCCTTGGTACTTTTTTGAAATATAGATGGTGTTAACTCTCATTTCTTGGCTGATTCAGAACTGGTAATTGCTAAGGCTGTTTCCTACCCCACTCCCACTGCCGGGGGCTTAGAGCTGCTCCCAGATTTCCCTGTGGGAATGTCCTGCATGGCAGCCCCAGGAGCTGGGAGCAAGTTTGGGATGGAAATTAAAGCTTCCTCAGTTTTTCACCCAAGAAAGGTTCTTGTTTATTATTATCTTATCTAAAGTTTTGCATGCTGTCCCCACCAGGCTCAGCACACTGGAAAAACACCACAAAAATGGCCAACAATATCTTGGTACAAGGTTTTTTAAGACTAAACTATCCAATTAAGAACTGACACATAGATAATTTTCCCTTTTAACCCAATAACTGATCCCACAGAGCTGCAATGGGGACTTTTCCGCCCAATTACCAAATGCCACCCAAACCCATGGAGAAGGAGGAAGAAGCAGCATGAAGAAGAAACCCAGGATGACACCGTGTGGCCTCCATCTTGCTTCCATCCACAACACACTAAAAATCCCCAAACCCAAATTTCTCACCAAGTGACACACCTGCACTGCTCTCTGTAATCTATTGCACACTTTTGTGGCTTCCAGTCTATCTTGAAGTCCAGGAAACTTTCTCCATGAATGAGGGTCAAAGTCAGTGCTCCCCTGGGGGTCAGGGTCAGAGAAATATTCCCAATGCCCTGGGTTTCCACACAGCCTCTGGATTTCACTTACACACCTGGACATCCACGCTCAGGAATTTTCCATTTCTCCACAGCCAGGACAACCAGAACAACCAAATTACCCCAAAAAAATTTCCATTCTGTCTATTATTTTTATGGAGTAAAACTGTACTTTAAACTGACATTTTGCATTAATGTTTTTCTTCCTTGCAACAATTATCTCCTAGGAAAAAGCAGATCAGCATCCTTGTGATCCTGAACATTTGGGAAGCTGCCTCCAAACATCATGTCCCAGATACTGAGAAGTGATTCAAACACATTGCCTGGATATGTCCTCCTGCACCTTTGTTATAGAAATATATTATAATATTGGGTTTTCACAAAGATTAAAATTAACTTTATATGTGTAGTGTTGAAGTAACTCTGTTATAAAATACAGTTTTTATTTCTGTTGTTAACTAAGCTTAGATATGGTAGTAAAATAGCTGATATAAGGATGTTTCTATTAAAATGCCTATTTAGATAAGATAACAACCAATGAAGATATGATGAAGACACCTACTATAGATACACCAACTATCAACACTCTCCCTCTGAAGACAGTATAGACCAAAGCCCAAACACTAATGATAATAAAAATGAAATAAAACCACAACCAAAGAATACACTAATATGCAATACTCTAAAAGAATACACAATACTCTAAAAAAGTGAAACCAAAGAAGACCCATGCTGAACACTTCTTAGAATATATAAACTAGTTTAGAGAAAAACTTTACCATGCATAATTGTCTATGAATATGTAACAGGCTGATGTAATAGAAATAATATATAAAGATTACAGATTAAATATTAAATAATATATAAAGAAATAAGATATAAAAAACAAATATATATAATATATATAAATATTTTAATATATTAAATTATATATATTAACATATATATTATATGTTATATATATTATATTATATGTATTATATATTAATATATATTAAATAATACATAAAGAAATAATATATAAAAAACCAAAATATATAAATTTTGTTTCCAAAATGTGCTCTTGGCTGAGTGCCGAGATGCACCCAACCACAGCAATTTTGCTTTATTGTCTTTATTTCCTATTATCCTTTATTAAACTTTTTTAATTTTCACAAGAGACTGAATGTGTTTTTCACACCTTTATTTCCCCCTGTGCCAAACTGATCCAGCTCCCAAAAACCACCCAAATTAACAATCCCACACCTCTAAAATCTCTGTGGTTCTGCAGAGGCCCAAACTGAGGCCAAATCCTGGCAAACCATCTCCACCAGGAAGTGGGGAAAGGGGAATCAAAGCTGTGGCAAATGTTAGCACCCTTTTGTTCCTGAAACACTGCAGGAAGATGTTGGTACAGCTGAAGAGATGAGATTTATTATTTTTATTTTATTCCTTTCAGAGAGCTGTGGGTGGTTTACCTCCACAGCTGCCAGGAGCATGGAGAGCACCATCCCTGAGGAGCTGGAGCACTCCCAGGGCCTTCAGAAGAGAAGGGAAGGGAGCTCCTGCCCTCAGAACTGCTGATTCTCGTTAAAATAAAAGCATTTAGATCAATTATGAGGTGTGCTCTGCACACACTTCCCAGCACAACTGTCCTCATGGAAATGGAGCCTTTAAGAGAATGAACGGATCTAAATATATCTGGGCACCAGAGAGCAGGGACAACAAGTTTCAAACACCTCTGAGGGCTCACACTGCCTCAGATAATGAACATTTTCTGGCAGAGAGAGGAAAAAGAGCACTTCAGACAAATTGAGATCACACTTGAGGGAAATAGCTGCCTAATGCTCCTTTCACCAGCAGTGCAGCTTCCGAGGGTTTCCAGGCCACACCCAGACCCTTTCAGAGCCCTCAGTTTCATTCTCAGCAAACACAAAGTTGGAAAGCTTTGCTGGTTTCCCAAGCAGCCTGAGGCCTCTCAGAGAAAAGGGGAAGAGGGAAAAAAGCAGCTCTGTAACCCACATTTTACACAAGACATTCCTGGTTTGGGTGAGCTGATTGTGGCTTTCCAGTGCCAGGAGGAGAAAGGAAAGATGGAGAGGAACTGGGGACAAGGGATGGAGGGACAGGACACAGGGAATGGCTTCATGCTGACAGAGAGGAGGTTTAAATGGGATTTTGGGAAGGAATTGTTCCCTGGCAGGGTGGGCAGGCCCTGGCACAGGTGCCCAGAGCAGCTGTGGCTGCCCCTGGATCCCTGGCAGTGCCCAAGGCCAGGCTGGAGCAGCCTGGGACAGTGGAAGGTGTCCCTGCCATGGCAGCGGTGACACTGGATGGGATTTAAGGTCTCTTCCAACTCAAACCAGTCTGGGATTGCTGCTGTTACAAACCCACACATTTCCAACAAAATTCATCATTGCCTTTACCCCAAAACACCTAAAAACAATTTTATTTCCTCCAAAGAAAGATACCTTGAAATAACAGGGCCCTTATTTACCTCTTGCCAGAAATAATCATCCCTTCTTCTTGAACTAATTATATATTTAAGTCCAGACTTTTTTCCACCTACACTGAGACACTCACACAAACCAGCAAAGCTTTCCAACAGGGCTGGTTTATGGGGTGTTTATTGGCAAATGAATGATCTGGTCTCTAGTAGTTATACACCTAAATCAGCTTTAGAACAAAAACAAATAGGGCTGAAGGGCATTTCTGAAATTTGCTCTGCTTATTTCACATTCAAGCAACGAGGGTTTTATTCAGGCTCTCCAGGAGGTTGCTGCAGCCTTTCCTGAACAAGGCCTGGATTCAGCAGCCACAGCAAGTTTGAACAGTGCAGTCATTGTAGGATTCTACAACCAAAAGCCCTTTCACATGCCCAGGTGCTGCTGCAGTGAGAACCACACCAGATATCTTGGGAAAAAAATCAGTATTTCCATAGCAAAGGAAGGAAAAGATTGCTCTGGTAATTCCTCATGGCAAAAAACCCCACATGCCCACATGGGTTGCATCAACAGTTGCCAAAGATGAAGGAAATGAAACTGTGGGATTTCTTTTCCTGGAGTCTGTGATAAGGAAATTCACCAGCAGGAACTGAGGGAAAAATCTTGTACTGAGGCTAAGCTGCAGGACTGGAAACCCCGGGAATCATCACAGGATTAAAGACTTGGATTTTATGAAATGGTCACCTTAGAGAACTGGATTTTCTTGGGTTTAAAAGGGATGTGACTTCATCTGTGCTTAATTCCCCAGAATCACAGAGAACTGGGTTGGAAGGGACTTCTGGAGATGATCCGGTGCAGACAGGGTCACCTGGAGCAGGTGACACAGCAGCACTTCCAGGTGGGCTTGGGATGAATCCAGAGAGGGAGACTCCACACCCTCCCTGGGGAGCTGCTCCAGGGCTCATGGAAAAGAAGTTCCTCATGTGGAGGTGGAGGTTGTGCAAGACAAACTTTAGCTGCAGTGACAGTGGCTGTCACCATGCAAATAAAACAAATTCCCAGTTTCTTTTGGCTGAACATCCCAGGGTTTGATGATCAAGTGACATTTTGGAGGTAGATATCAGATAAATTCTTACATGCTCTGTTGCTCCCTTGAACAAAAAGCACAGGAGTATTCCCAATGTATTTCCAGCACTAAATGGGATTGGGAATTCCTCTCCAGCTGGACAAACTGGGCAGGAGCTGCCCCAAATTTTCAGTGCAGAACTGAAATCTAAATTCCACCACAGCAGAGCAAACCAGAACAGTTCCAGATCAGAGAGAGAGACTCCAAACCTCCCCGGGCAGCTGTTCCAGGGCTCTGCCACCCTCATGGGAAGAAATTCTTCCTCATGTGGAGGTGGAGGTTGTGCAAGACAAACTTTAGCTGCAGTGACAGTGGCTGTCACCAGGCAAATAAAACAAATTCACAGTTTATTTTGGCTGAACATCCCAGGGTTTGATGTGCAAGTGACATTTTGGAGGCAGAAATCAGATAAATTCTTATGTGAACAAAAGGCACAGGAGTATTCCCAGTGTATTTCCAGCACTAAATGGGATTGGGAATTTCTCTCCAGCTGGACAAACTGAGCAGGAGCTGCCCCCAAATTTTCAGTGCAGAACAGAAACCAAATGTTTAACCTAATTTCCATCACAGCAGAACAGTTCCATTCTGTAAAACCAACGTGGGGTTCTGCTCTGCAGCTTTGCCTTCCAGAAAGAATTTTATATTCTTATTTTTTATTCTTATTTTTCAATAAACCAAGCATCCCCCTGCTCCTCAGTGGAAAAAAAGGGAGGCTTTTGACACTTTTGACAAGGAACACACTTGGACTAAATTCCCAGCAGTGCTGTGCTGGTGTCAAACAACGTGGGAGCACTTGCTGTGTGTTCCTACCTGCAGAGCTTTCATCTTTGCTGCCAAGTGCTGCCATTAGGAATTCCCAAAGACCAGGGAAAAGGGAAATCAGGGAAAATTCCCAAAAATCAGGCAAAAGCTGAGCTCATGCTTTCCACCTTGGCTGCCCATCTAAAGGAAGGATTTCAATGGATATGCAGCTCCAGCATGGGATTTAATGATAAGAAGAATATTTGGCCTCATGGGATTTAATGAAAAGGAGAATATTTGGGGTTAATCCCCTTTCCCACCACCCAGCAGGACAGAAAAAGCAAGAGGAATGTTAGGGGAACACATAAGTGGGAATAATCCAACACATTCTCATGGATCCCAGGCTGTTCAAAACCAATCCCAGGCACCTGAGGAGCAGAGGAAAATGATTCCTGAGCAAATGAAAGAGGAGATGGCATCTTTGAAAGCCTCTTTACAACCACCTACCAGAGCACTGAGGGCTGTTCAGCAGAAAAATGGAGAGAGGGGAGAAAAAAATCATAATTAAGAACCCAATTGTGTTTTAGCTGCCAGCAAAACTTCCCACTTCCAATTAATTCCTACACATTTAAGCAAAGGGGAAAAAAGAACAAGTGAAACTGTGGCTTTCATCAGATTTCACCTCTCATGCAGAGAGGCAAATTCAGGGGTTTTTGGAGTGTTTGTGCCCCTGGTAAATGATTTATTGGGAAAGGCAACTTTGCCACAATCCCCATCAAACAGAGCTCAAAACAACACAGGGAGAAAGGGCTCAAAAGAGAGGTTTTGATTTGTGCTACTTGCTGTGTTTTGGTGAGAAATTATGGGATTGGGATCACCTGGCACATTTGGGCTATCCATGGGTTCCACACATTTTTGGATTCTTCACAAAAAATATTTCTTATTTGTTGTTTTTAATAAGGGGAGATGCCAAATCCCTCCTGCCAGGGAGCAGCTTCCTTTCCTATCACACAGCAACTCCACTTCTGAGAATATTCCTATATATTGATGGATATTACCCACATGGCCCAGCTAAAAGGCATCCCAGGAATATTGATTGCCATGAAAACCCAGAAAAACTCAAATTTCAGAAGCTGTTATTTACACAAGTGGAATGAAAACTGTTTTCTTTTGTGGTCACGTGCAGCAATTACTCCCAAATAGTTTGGAACAAACAAATAAATTCCTTTTTTCTTGGAAAAGCTGGTTATTCACACTGTCAGTGCTGATCTGCAGATTGGCATTTGTTTCCTTCAGAAACTTTTGTGAGAAATTCTAAAATATAAAAGCAAAATCTCTCCCAACCCTGTTATTTCCTGTCAGATTCCACCTCCCCAGCTTTTCCCTGCACTCCCATTCCCATCCTTCAATTCCCACCACTGAGGGACTTGAAAAAATTACACTTTAATGAATGCTGCCAACAAATAAACAAGGAAAAAACCCAACTGACAGGAAAATCTGAGAATGAGGTGAACTTCTACTCCTGAGACATATTCCTGAGGTTATCCATTAAATTCCAAGTGAGGAGCTATTCAAAACACAGCCCAAATCCCTGAAATTTGTAGAATACACAGAATTAAACCCCCAAAAAATCCCCTGTGTGTTGTCAGCTCACCAACAACTTCATTTTGTTTAATTAACCCAAAAACTTCTTGCAATGACTCTGAAAAATATTTCCATGTTTTCTTTCCTTCTACCTCCATCCCTTCTACAGCCCCCGGGATATCCCATTAAAAATTGAAAGCTCGCCTCTAAAATTCAGGATTTTTCCCTCCCCCTTTTTTTTTTTGCTTTTAAAGTGGTGTGGAGAAAAAAAATGTTATTAAATGAAAAAAAAAATCTCCAGGAAAAAGACTTGCAAATCCAAAGATCAAAGTAAAAGCTCTGCATTTGCCCTCAGGAAAATAAATTAAAAACTTTTATTTCAGCAATAAGAGCTGCTTTTCAAGGAAAAGCATTTTTATTTGATGATTTCAATTCCTGTTTAATAGAAAATTAGAATTCTACCCTGGAAGTTTGAGCTTTGCTTTTTCATATCTGCTGTTACCGAAAGAAAAGGAAATCAAAAAGGAGAATCCAAATCTTGCTGCACTTTCCCTTCTCTAAACAGAGAATCCCAGCAACAGAAATCATTACAATATTTTAAATCCTGGACTCTTCCTGTCCCAAAAATCATTCAAACAATTATATATCCCAAATATCTTCTTCTACAGAAAACTTCATTAATCGCTCTCAATTATTTCTTAAGTCCAAGGCTGGTGGTCTTGAAACAAGGGCAGCAATGGCTCAAAAATAGGAAAAATTCCCATCTGTGTCTAATAAGTCTCACAGGGATAAAAAAAATAGGATTTTTACAGTCTCCAAATGTGTCTCAAGAAGGCAATTCCACCTCACCTTGCCTGGGGCTTGGTCGGAGAAGGAGAGGAAAAGCAAAGATCTCCAAGGAAAGGCACTTCAAGCTCAGGCAGAAATAAACTCCCAAACCCCCTGGTGCAACAGGAAGGGAGATTTGGGCAGTTCATACTCAGTGGGTTTTTTCTTTCTTTTTTCTGCCAAGGTTGGGATTAAAAGTGTGAGAGAGTATTTCTTGCTTGGACTTAGATGTTTATTAGTTTAGTTTATTAGTTTATTAGTTTATTTAGTTTATTTATATTACAGTCTGATAAACTCTTGAGTTTTACAGTACTTTATTCTAATAAGCTAAAAATGGAGCTGTATCTTTCTTTCTACAAGGTTTTTTAAGGAGGAGTTGTCTAATTAGGAAATGACACTTAAATTATTTTTACTTTTAATTTAATAACTAATTACTTGTGGACTTTTTATCTAATTACACAACACTACTTAAATTCATGAAGAAGAAGGTCAAGAATAAGGACCAGCCTTCGCCTTAAAACCTCCATCTTGTTTATAGATATTACAATACTCTAAAATCTTAAACTCCAAGTTTTCCACCATGCGATATTACACATTTCTATTCAAACTCCACACCCACAATCCCAGATTATGGAAAGAATTTAATTCTATCATTCATTCAGATAGAACTGAATTCTATTATTCCATTTTGGAAGCTTCTCCATGGCCTCAGGTCAATGCAGTGTTCTCTTGGGGGTCAGAGCCTGTCAGCACAGAAAGTCTGAAATTCTCAGTATTCAGGGTTTTAACAAATCACCTCTGTGAGAGCCTGGAAAATGAGATTGGACCTAAATCCTGGAATCATGGATGGGTTTGGGTTGGAAGAGACCTTGGAGATTTTCCACCTCCCACTGTCCCAGGCTGCTCCAGCCTGGCCATGGGCAATGCCAGGGATCCAGGGGCACCCACAGCTGCTCTGGGAATTTCATTGAGGGCTCCCCACCCTTCCAGGGGACAATTCCTTCCCAATGTCCCATCCATCCCTCCCTTCTTCCAGCCTGAAACCATCCCTTGCCCTGTCTGACCATATTTTACTAAGTCCAGTCAAAAATGAATTCTATAATTATCCAAGAGTGCTTTTAAAATAACCAGCTGCACTTTGGGATGAAAACCCCCAAAAGATAGAAAAGCCTCAGGTAGGAAGAACAAGGCTCTTCCCTCAGGGCTTGCCCAGAGCTCTGCACATTTTGCTTGGTTCAGGCCAAATTAACCCAAATCTGTTCAACAGCAGCAGCATCTCCTCCAAGGAATGAGGCTGACAAATCCCAAATTCCAAAAGCTGATTCCCATTCCAGGTGGAATAATGGCACAGAAGTTATCAGGATGAAAATGGAAGAACATCTGGGAATTCTGGGGGGAACATCTCAGCCCTGACCATTCAGCTCCAGCCTTTCCAGGGGTTTCCTGCCTCTGGGATCAACTTCCTTCCCACAGGATTTAGGAAATAATCCTAAATATTTCTGACTGTTGCTGTACCATCCAGCTCATGAAAAAGAGCGATCTTCTCAAATTCCTCAGCTTCCCCATAATTATAATTATCCAGTTCAAAACAAGGTGAGTATTGCTGAGATTTTTCCAATTTAATTCCCAAAAAAGTTTTAATAGTCTTAATTAAACATGAATCGAATTAAAAACACGAATTATCATGAATGTCTCTGCTATATGGAGCACACATTCCATGGAATTTGTTGCCTCATTCCACAGGAATTAAGAACCTACAACAAGCTGAAAGCTGTGATCGTGTTTTCCTTCACATTTTTATGCAGTTCTGGCACAGAGCTTGCAAGTATAAAAATGTATTTATTTCAATTTCAAAAAGGAAAATGCATTAGAAAACTTGCCAGGACTTTCCTAGAGATATTTAAAGATCCTATAGAAATCTCTGTTACTTTTCTAGCTGTTTATTATTTATAGACAAAGGAAATTTTTTGATCCTGCAACAATAAATTTCTTGTGGCTCTTTCTCAGATGGAGTTCTGGCCTTTCCTTGACTCTTCATCTCTGAGTGTAGACAAAGAAATTCACTTGCAAGAAAAAAAAACCAACCCCAGTGCTGCTGTCATTTGCTGGAAAACAGAGAAGATGACAAAGGCTTGGCTACCCCAGGTTTTTAAGAAAAGAGATGAAAAGAGGAAAAAAAAATCTTTGCAGCAACACTTCAGGAAATCAGCCCTGGGAAATGAAAGGATTTTGGGGTTGTTTTTCTCCACGTTCCACAGCACCTCCAACAAAAGCTGAGGTGGAAACAAGAGCATGAGCCACTTATCTCCAAAGAATAAAAAAAATGCCAATGTATTTCCTTCTCCAAATCATTTTGCCAAGCATATTTTCCTTTGTCAAATGATCAAATAACTCCCTGGCTGCATTAATGGAAAACTAACTACAATAATTCCAAATTACAACTGCTTTTCCTGGGGATATTGTGGGAGTAGGTTTGGATTTACACAAACCTGTGGTCAAAATATTCCCTCAAGAGCTTCTTGCTGCTGGTTTAACTCATTAATAAATTATATAGAATTATTTCTGGTTAATTTTTCATTCAGCCTGACATTTCTTTGAGTACAATTCCCACATGGATTCAGCTCATTCCTCCAAAAACCCCACCAAAAAAAAGGTGGGGATCAGGCATATATTGAACTTTGGGAGGTCTTTTCCAGCCTCAGGAATTCTGTGATTTTGCTTGGAAAAGCATCCATTTTAGGCACATGAAAGAAGCAACACCCAAAAATCAGGAAGCAATGATAAAAATAGGGATAATTCCTTAGATTTCTGTGGATCCCTGCCCCCATCTCACACCCCTCCAGCAGATCCTCCATGTCCAGCACTAAAGCCAGGATCTCTCCAGGATTTTCTTCAGTCTTCCAAAAGGTGAGGGCAGAGCCACACAAACCTTTTACAGCCCAAAAATTCTGAATTCCCCTCACGCTTCTCTCTGGGTTTATTTCCCTCACCTTCACATGCCAGCTAAGGATGCAATATTCCTGTCTGAAAATATTGAAAAATAAAAGCAAAGCAGCAGAGCTGCACAAATGTTGTTTTGGGTTTTTTTTTCCCTGGATGTAAGCAATGAGGAAGAGTGATGGGACAAGAGATGCTCATGCTCTTACCCACATGTTCAGGACTACTTGAAAAATGAGGGGAATTCTAGCAAAAAATGGGATTTTTCTTGTAGAAGCTGCACTTGATGGAACAGAAATCAGAAATCTCTTTTATAGCCTGTTTTATTCTGGATTCATGCACTCCCTCAATGTAACCAGAGGATGGAGAAAGACAGGAGGGGACAACCCAGGACATGCGGATCACCAATGACATTCCACATGTTTAGAGACGGGGAGAGGTCATGAAAAGAAACAAACAGAGAAGATCCAGCCAGGAGGACACCCCTAGTCCTGAGGGATGGACTGTGAGATCCTATCAAGTGAAGGTGCTCTCCACCTCATCTCACACATCCATAAAAACACAGAATCATGGAATGGTTTGGGGTGGGAGGGACATTTAAAGATCATCCAGTCCCATCCCTGACACCTTCCACTGTCCAGGCTGCTCCCAGCCCCAAAGTCCAGCCTGGCCTTGGGCACTGCCAGGGATCCAGGGGCAGCCACAGCTGCTCTGGGCACCCTGTGCC
>JAWWEX010000296.1:3763644-3774114 GCA_035583215.1 Arremon brunneinucha | reverse complement strand
TTCCCACAGATTTTCTGCTGCTGTTGATCCTACCAATCTCCAGCCACCTCTGCCAGAGCAGGAGAGCAAATCCAGCACCACCTAACTACAAAAAAATAGCCAAACCCAGAGGCTGCTTTAGAGTCATCTTGGTTGGAAAACCCTTGAAAATCATCAAGTCCAACTCCCAGCACTGCCAAGGCCACCGCTAATCAACATCCCCAAGTGCCACAGCCACCTGCCTCTTGAACACTTCTTGGTGGCCTGACAAAACCAAAGGTAGGGTGCCATCACCTCAAGAGTCACTGAGGTTCAGCATGAACTGGGGGAAAAAAACCCAACCTTTTTGTGTAGATGTTGTTATTTCCAGGTCCTCACCACCACCACGAGTTATCTTGGCCACCGGTCTCTTAGGGCTGACACAGAGCTCTCAACTCCTCCCAGAGCCAAGTACATTTCAGGAAAAGATTAGCAAAGATCTTTTCCTGTAACCACAGAAAGGTTTGGGTTGGATGGGACCCTAAAATTCTCATTCCAGCCTCCAGCCTTGGGCAGGGACACCTTCCACTATCCCGGGCTGCTCCAAATCCCACCTGAGCGATTACAACCTGCAGCCACGAGTTGACTTGAATATTGTAAATAATATTAGGAGTATTGACCACAGATGATCAATATGAAACAACCCCCCCAGAGGAGGAGGGCATTATTCCCCACACCAGACTGCAGGGCTGCTTTTACACAAGGAGTGATTAAAATTCCAGCTGTAAAACGTTTCATCCAAGGCTTTTCCTACAGATTCCACTGGATACGGCAGAGGCTGGAACCTGTGGCGCTTCCCGGAGTTCTGGGAGCTCCATCTGCACTTCAGGAGCGCCGAGGGGCAGCGACACCGACAAGGAAAGTGACACGTGTGGGGCTTTGCATTCCCGGGGGAAATTAACACCGAGGGATGCTTGGATGTTCACCACACACCCCGGGCATTTCACAGCCAGCCCTGTCCCTCCGTGCTCACTTCTTGGGGTGTTTTATTCGTTTTGGGGACTGGAAGGGAAGCATTTCACGCGCCACCGCCGTTCCTCCCCTGCCATCCCTTCAGAACGGCCTTAAAAGGACAAAATATCTGTGGCGGTGGGAATGGGGGGCGGGAACAGGAATGTGGGAATGGGAGCGGGAATGGGAAGCGGCGGGGCGCCAGGAGGAGCACACCCGGCCCGGCCCGGCCCGGCCCGGCGGGGTCCCGCCATGGCGGCCGCCCTGAGGGCGGGCAGTTGCCTGGAGACGGCGGGGCCCGCCATGGCGGCGGGAAAGGGCTGAGGATGCGCGGGGAGCGGGGCCAGCCCCGCCACGGTCCCTCAGGGGACACTCCGGCAGAGTCCCCGTCCCCCGTGTCCCGCCATGCCTCCCCGGGAACCATCCCTGTGTGCCCGGGCACCGTCCGCTCCGTCCCCGCATCCCGGAGCCCACACGGAGCACACGCTCCCCACTACCGGGATGGCTCCGGGGATCCGCCAGCGCTCCCGGTTATCATCCCGAGGAATTCCTCACACGAGGAAGGTGCCGGCCGCGGAGGGGAGGCAGGTTTGCCCATCGACGGGGAGGTTGAGCCCCGGCCCCGCACACAGAGCCCGGATGGGCGAGCATCCGCTCATCACCTCTTCCCTCCTCCTTTTTTACCCCTTGAGGAGCGCTGAACCAAAGGCACGGCCAGGAGAAGGCACCGAGCGAGGGAGAGCTCCGTTCCCCCATTAAGGCGCTCTAAATTCCCTAATCTGCCGCAGGTGTGAAACCGGGGCAGCGCATCCCCCGGCGCGCCGGCACCTGAGGATCCCCGCAACTTTCCCTGCCCCCCGCACACCCTCTGGCTCACCAGGACACTGCCACAAGCTCCTGCTTCTGCCGAACCCTCTCCCCAAAACACCAGCATCCCGCCGGGCTCCAAGTTTCCCAGCTGGGAATGTCTCCCTGCGGGGTCCCGCAGCGAGCCCGGGTTCCTCCCGCTCCCTCCATGCCCAGGACACGACCCTGTTCCACGAAGGGATGTGGCGGCCGGGACGGGCTGGCCGGGACCCCGACGCTCACTCCTGCCACTCTTCCCTCCCAGTGCTCGCAACTTTCCCACCCCGCGGGGCCACCCGGGGAGGATGCGGGAATGCCGCGCTCCGCTCCGCTCCCTGCCCGGGGATGGAGCGGGACGGGGGAGAGAGGGGAGGCTGAGCGGCGGGGTGACCCCCTGCTTACTGCGGGCTCTTGGGGTAGAAGGGGAGGGTGACGTGGCTGAGATCCTGGATGTCGAAAGCGGTGGGCTCGGCCGAGATCGCCTGGCGCTTGGTCCGCTGCTCGCCCTGCAAGGTGCCGGCGCTTTGCTGCTGCGCCTGCTGCGTGGCGGGCCGGATCACCGAGCGGTACTTGTCCAGCTCGTTCTGCAGCTTCTGGATCAGTTCGTCCTTCTGGTCCAACTCCAGCTCCAGCTCGTCGATGAGCGCATCCCGCTGCCGCAGCTCCTCGATCTTCTCCTGCAGCGCGTACTGTAAATCCCGCAAAGTGCCCATGGTCCTGCCGCCGCGCTCTCCCCTCGCCGCTCCGGGCAACTTTCCCCCTCCGGGGCCGCCTCCCCTCGCTCGGGCCACCCCGGCCCCCCTGGGCTCGGCCCGGCCCCGCGGGGCCGCCGCAGCCGGACCCCCGGCACGGCGCTCCGGAGCCGGGGTGTTGTCAGGGGCGATGTGGATCCGCCTGCGTCAGGCCGGGCTGCCGAGGGAGCCGAGACGCACACACAGACACACACACACACACACCCGCGGCGGCGAGCGGCGAGGGAGGGGAGGCGGGAGGGAGGCAGGGGCGGCGGGGAGGATGCACATGCTCGCCCCGCTCCCTCCCGCCGGCCCCGCCGCGCCCCGCGCCGCCCACGCCCCGCGGGCTGCGAGCACGGAGGGATGGATGGAAGGGAGGGAGGGATGGAAGGGAGGGAGGGGACCGGCCGGGAGCAGCGAGCGGTGCCTGCCCTGCCGGCCTTGTGCTGCGCTCCGAGCCGCGCACACCTCCCGTGCTGCTCCCCTCCCTCCGCTTCTCCTTAAAGAACTTATCCCCCCTTTACTTTGCTTTTAAAGAGCCGGGTTGTGTTGTTTTCGCACAAGCCAGCGTCTGGCACGGCTCCTCCTCAAGCCTCAGCAAGCTCCGGGCTCCAAAAACCCAGATTTTCACGGGAATATCGGTCAAGTCTGTCTGCGCTGGAAAAGCCTGGAGGAGGCAGGGCATCTGGCTTTCAGAGCGCTGAGGAAAAAAAAAACCCTTAACTTAAAATCTGGGAGATTTTCTGCCTAGCCCAAATGTGAAAGCCTAAGTTTCTGCTTTACCAAACTGATCAGATTCCCCAGAGTGCAGGGTTTTCCTTCATGGCCAAGTCCTCTGTGCCAAATGATTCTGGGTTCTTCCATTTGCCAGGTGCTGAAGGGCCAGCAACGCTCACCCTGAGAGCACAGCTCCAGCCTTGGCTCTCTGGGGAACAAACAGGGGCTCTGAGCTGTTTTGGGGGTTCCTGATCAAATCATCCAGCCTGGAGGAACCAGTGATGAAAACCCCAGAGTGTAAGAACCTCACCGAAGCTTCTGCAGCACTGGGGCACTGGCACAGTTTCACGCTCACAGGTTTCCAGCAGCTGTTTCTGTTCCTTCAGCAGCTGTTTCTGTTCACTCTTGGGGAGCTGGATTTGAGGAGGAAGAGGAGGATGCAGCCCTGAGTGTATTTTTTGTGTTTCTGCCTGACCTCCCATGCCAGGCATGAGCTGGGAGTGCCAGACATCCATGGAGCTTATGGGGCTGAGCTCCTTTGGGCTTGCCCTTTTTCCCTCACCCTGTTGCACACTGGCTCCAGCTTTCAACCTGCAGCTGGTCTTTATTTTATAAAGTTATAAAAGAGAACAGATGAGGGAGGAATTAGAACTGCTCCCTGCTCCACACTGTTGCTGGAAAGGGCCTGGCCTCTGCTCACAGGCATGAGGCTTTGCAGGGTTTTTTGGGCATTTGATCCTGCCTTTTTTGAGATGCATATGGAAAGGGGCAAAACTCTTCAGTTTTCAGTCCCCTTGATACAACATTTGTGCCAGGCACAAAGCAAAGTCCCTCAGTTGTTTCCACAGGTTTAAGTCCAGACAGCATTTTTTACTGTCTATTCCCCCTATTTCCATCTCACATAACTCACTGGGAACAAAAGTACCAGATATCTGCTGAACATTTCCATTTTAAAGACAACAGGCATTAAACAGATGCATTCCTGCTGCCTACAAACTGGGAATCAGTGATAAATAAAATATTTTAACAGCATTCAGCCAACAGGCTGTAAGTTTTATTGCTTTTCTCCCTGCAGAAGTGAAACCTGCAGGAGGGAGAGGTGATACAGTTACCTGAAGCCCACCAGGCTTCAAAAGAATCACAGCCCTGGGGAAAACTGGTGCATAATTTCTCAGTGACAAGCAGTAAAATAATAAATGAGAGGGGCACAGCCCAGGACTGAGACAACAGTGCCCCAGAACAGAAAGGATCCACAGAAAACCATGAGAAATTATGGCACATAAAGCTGTCAAGGAATTTAGCTGAGTGTACCTAAAATATATATTTATCTCCAGGTAGGAAGCAGATTTTCATTAGACCCTTGGGAGTCTCAATAGAGATTTTTATGGTCCAGTTTTAGATTTGGGACCATAACCAGCAGCTGTCAAGCCCCAAGGCCAGTGTTTAAAGATGAGGCCAAAGCAGCCCAAAGGGCTTCACAAACCAACATCAGAGCTCTGCCATGGGGAGACAGCCAGGAGTTGCCTATTCCTGGCTATTCCCTGCTCTCCCAAAGAAACCAGAGCACAGAAACCACAGGGCCAGCACAGATCCTGCTGTGTGATCTCAGGGTACCACCCCACCCCAATAAAAATAAATCCTATGGTCCCATTCCTTTTGATTTAAAGCTCCCAATAAAACAAATAAATGAATAAATGGATTTCAGGCTCAACAGAGCAGCTGCTTTGTCTGCTTGATCCAGGGAATGAAAAGAAACAGCTTTAGGGAGAAGAATGGCAGGAATGCACCAACGGGCTTGGTGTTGAGTGAAGCTGCTCACAGCTAAAGGAAACCTTCAGCTATGAACTTCCCAGAGCCTTTCCCTGCTCCCTCCACTGCCAGAGTGTGCCTGGATGTCGATGCTTTTTTGGGGAAGCCAAAAAAAGAGCATCTGCAGAGATCTGCCCCCCCAGAGCACGGCACACCAGGGCTGGCTGGTGGGAATCACACAGAGCAGGGATGGTTCTCCTCTCTGCTGCACTCACAATATTTCCTCTCTGCACAGCTCCAGGGTTCTGATACCTTCTGCTCCTGAACCTTTTCAGGGATCATCTGTCACCAAATGCACCCACTCAGCTGCCATTTTTCAAGCTGAGACTGGATTTGAGCACTGCCTATCCTGCAAACACCTCCCTGGATTCCTGAGGCAAGGCTCAGGGAGCTGGCATGGTCCCTGACAGGAAAATGTCACCTTGCTGCAGCCAGCCAGGACAGCAGGGACAGAGAGGCCGGACATGCACCACTGACCACATACATAAACATCTTCCTCCTGGATGTGGTGTTTGTTCCCTGCCTAATCCACTGCACTCTTTACCCAAAGGATCTGCAGGAGCAGAAAGTTGAACCAGCTGGATTTTGTGCTGGATTATCCTGCTGGTGCAGCTTTGGGAAGGTCTGTGACCTGCAGGGCTCTACACAACCAAATTCCTGCCCTTCCTGCACAGCCACAGCAACACCTTCATGATGAGAAGGAGCTACAAAAATGCAGGAAAATTTCGAGGGAGGCAGCACAGCAGCTGAACCCTTGCAAAAAGCACCTGGAGGTGTGGTCACACCTGAGAGTCCCCACATCTCATCCATGGGATGCCTCCTGCCATTCCACCACGTCCCCAAAATCCACAGCAGTCCCCAAGACAGAGCAAGGAGTGCCACCTACTGAAACACGGGCACACCCAACTCCTCCCTAAGGCACATCTGGCCATTCCTATTGCCCCAAAATGCCTCTGGTAGCTCCTTCTGGGGCCACAGGGCCCTACAGATTTATAGGGGGCACCTGGGAATTAATTCAGCCCCCAGGGATGGGGATGGAGCTGAAGTTACTGTGGCAAAGCAGCCTTGCCAAGACCACTGCAGGAATTTAACATCTGGGGAGTGCTTCAGCCTCTTTTCTCTAGGAAAACAAAACCTATTTTCTCATGACACTGGATGTTCCTCCTCCCTATTTTGGTCCTTTGCAGAGCTTGTAAAACAAAACTGAAAGCCATTTGTTCCTCCCCACAAAGGGGTGGAGATGTCCAGCTCTGAGCACTGTCATTCAAACCCCACTGATTCCTCCATGCTGGAAGTCAAATCAACACCTCAACTGGATTATCCTGGTGACTTTCCTTTGGGGCATCAGTTCTTTCCATGCTCAGTAAGAAACATGGAGAAGTGTGAAGAGCATGCAGCCATTCCAGGAAACCCTCTCAGCATCAATCTGGGGTAGAGTGCATGAGAAGGAAAAGAAAAATACCACAAGGCTTATTAATGGAACAAAAAATTGCTCGCTGCAGAAGAAGTCGAAGGAAAAAACAACAATGTGCTGTTCTGCAGTTGTAATGCATTTAGCTTTTTATATCACATTAGGGACACACAGAACACCAAAATGAATGTTTGTGCCATGCAAAACCCAAGGAGGAGATATTGGGAGCATGGAATAGCAGAGGATTCTCCAGGAACACAGTGGTTTCAAGCACACGTCTCATCACGTTGAAGATTTAAATTCTCCTTTGTGGGCTCTTTGCCTGGAAGGAGGAGATGGATGGCACAAAGCACCTCCTGTCACTACAAGGTGAGAGATCTCCCTCCCCTCGTTGTTTTGGCAGGCTGGAGCAAAGCCAGGGCTGTGCTTCCTGCTGGGTGGGCTGCAGAGCTGAAACAACACCAGGATCACTCATCTCATTACAGCTCTACAGGAAAATGGCACCAGAAAATCATCCTCTGTAGCCACAAGTTCAACAAGCCCTTCAAAAGCTTGTTCCTTCCATCAGAGCAACCAAAACCATCCCTCTGACTTCTTCTCCCCTATTGCCACCATCTCTGGCCACACATCTGCAGAAACCTCTGCCCTCTAAAAGCAGGAAGGTTTTCTCCCATGACCACACAGCAAATTGGATTTTCAGCAGCTCAGCCCTCCAGCTGGGTGCACACGGTGACTGTGTGTCCCCACAGCCCTGCAGGGTTATGGGAATGCTGTGGGATTCCTGGGAGCATTTCTCACATCCTCAGGGCCAGGCTTTCTCCACGAAGGACCACACACATTATCCCAATCCCTCCTGCAGGAACCAGTGCCACAATCCTGATCCCTCCTCTCCAGACACACCTCAAGTGATTTGTTCATTTTTCCCACTGCCCAGCAAGATCACACACAGGCAGAGCTTAAACACTTCTTCCTCTGGGCTGAATTAAACCAAAATCCAGTTCTAAATGATTCAGCTGCCTTAAGAAGTCTCCTTAGGCTCAGCTTAAGCAGAAATTTCTTCTGCAAGCTGCCAAAATAAACACCCAGTGCTCGTTGCAGTTACCACAATCAGACACTGCCCATGCCCTGCTTCCCCCAGCAGTCCCAGGGCACTGCCTATGTAGAGCAAAAAGCAGCATTTAGACAAGGCAGGCCCTGGAAATGCAGTTTTCCATTTGCTTTCAGCCATAAGCAACCAGCAAATGAACCCAGGGACCAATTAAATGAAATGCAGGGAAGCAGATTTAGTTGTGGAGCAATGAGATCCAGGATGCAACAGAGGTGAAGTCTGTAAAAAACATCAACTCAGTTGATGTTGCTGGGAAAACAGGTTCATCCTGCTCCCACACACATCTCTGTTGGGCTGGGAGAAGCTGCAACAGTTGAAGGAAGGTGGGAGCCATGTGTTTGGTCTGGTTTCCACAAGGATAGCCTGGCCAGCTTCCTTCCACCTCTCATCAGGCAGAGCTGAATGCTGGGGACAGCCTGTGCTCAGTGACCCTGGGACATTCACATTCCTCCTTGGAGTGCATCTCTTCTACATCTTTTCCATGTGAAGTCACCCCTGGGCTTGTCTTTATCTGGGACTCCAACAAGCAACAACCACTCCCAGGGCACTCTTGGAATTACAGAAGTGTTTGGGTTCAAAGGGACCTTAAATCTCAGCTCATTTTACCCCATGCCATGGGCAGGGACACTTTCCACTATCCAGCCTGGCCTTGGGCACTGCCAGGGACCCAGGGGCAGCCACAGCTGCTCTGGGCACCCTGTGCCAGGGCCTGTCCAATTCCTAATTACCAATATCCCATCCAGCCCTGCCCTCTGGCACTGGGAACCCATTCCCTGTGTCCTGTCACTCCATCCCTTGTACAGAGTCTCTCTCAATGTTTCCTGTAGCTTCTCCAGACACTGGAAGGCCACAATTTGGTCACCCCAAAGCTTCTCCTCTCGAGGCTGAACAATCCCAACTCTGCCAGAGCACTGCTCTTTGTCAGGTGCTGGGGAAAACTTGGGCTCACCAAAAAAGAGATTTGTTCCACCAGAGATCCACAATTCTTCTCTGTTTCATTTAAACCACAGCACGAGCACAGCTGAACTCCTCAGTTTCAGCTTTTCCCCTCTCTGACCTGCACCTCCCTCATTGCTTTAGTCACGGGGCTCTGGGTGCAAGAGGTGGAAAGCAAAACCCACAGGAAGGTGAGAACAGCAAGAAGCTCATTCTACCCCCCTCCCAAATTATATTAATGGATAGCAGCTCATTTCTCCAGCCTCATTTTGAGGCTGTTTGATGCCATTCTCTCACTTTGGGGGTTTCACAGTGACAAACCTCTCAGCAGCCCCGAGCATTTGCAATTCTGGGTACTCCCTCTGCTCACCCCTTCAGACCCTGCAGTTTTCTTATCTCTCCTCACCAGTAATGCACCACTCACCTCCCATAATTGCCTCGGTCTGTTGGGTTGATTTATCCAGCCTTCAAAACAATTCATTTATATTTGAAATTGGATTAGAAATAAACACAAATTCCGCTCCCCCGATATGAAAATAACCAGTGCGTTACCATTATTTCATGATGCATTGAGAACAAGTGCCCTGTCTCTTTATACAATCAGTTTAATTCCCTTGCTTATTAAAAAAAATATTATTTGGCTGTTTCAGGTATTTATAATAATAAACACAAACCACAGATTTTAAATCTGGGGTTTACATACCTAGAGAACAGGCTGATGTTTCTTTAAATTGCACTGAGAATTGCCTTCCTTTTCAAAAACAGATTTGTGGCAGAAATTATCCTGAAATCTTTGACCTTTGCACGTCCTGAGCAACTGGAAATACTCCACTGGAACACCAGGCTCTTACTTAGGAATCCACAGGTGTTTATGGCCACAATTGCAGCAATGTTACTGAAAACATTTCCCAAAAAGCTCTGCCCACAGGAGCGGAGCCCTGTGTTCATTTAAGGCTCAGAATCAATGACTGCACCCCACAGAGGGCCAGGCTTGTTACAGTACCAAGGAAATATCCATGAATCAGCCAGGCACAATCTGCAAACAGGGCTCACATCAGGCCTCACAAAGGTTTTACAGCGCTCCACTGACTTCTACAGCGATGTCTTATTTATGCTTGGGGGAATTCCATCAAGCTGGGCTCTCAGAGTGTGTAAAATGTTTATATTCACCGTTTTCTGTGTCAGTGTTTGCAGGGACTGATTGCTCTACTCATCAGAGCATTAGAGACCAGCACTCGCCTGATTTCCTCGGCACTGCCAACACCTCTCAGCTGAGTGCCCTGGGTGAGTCAGGGCTGGGCAGAGCTTTTATCCTCTCCTTCCTTCCCTTCCTGGTGCAGATCTGCAGCCAAACCCCTGGCTGAGGTGCAGGGCTCCCTCCTGGCTGGCACTGCTCCCCCTCCTCACTCCAGTTCCATTCCCAGCTGCTTTTCCTCTCACTTTAACCCCTCTCCATGGCAGAGAACTCAAACAAGCCAGGAAGGTTCACCCGTGCACCTCTTCCCCACCAGCTCCCAGTCTTTGGTTTGTGTGGAAAACAGCACAATTGTCACTTCTGGGGAGTTGTGACACCAACTACTGGGAGCTTCCCTTCCCTAAAGGGAAAAAATCTCTTGGAAGTGATGCTGCTGCAAAGGCAAAGTGTTCTGAGTCTGCTTCTCTGTGGTTGGGAAAGAAAGATTCCCAGGCTGGTGTTGATCTTTATATGATCACAGAAGGGTTTGGGTTGGAAGGGACCTTAAAGCCCATCCAGTGTCACCCCTGCCATGGGCAGGGACACCTTCCACTGTCCCAGGCTGCTCCAGCCTGGCCTTGGGCACTGCCAGGGACCCAGGGGCAGCCACAGCTGCTCTGGGCACCCTGTGCCAGGGAACAATTCCTAATTCCCAATATCCCATCCAGCCCTGCCCTCTGGCACTGGGAAGCCATTCCCTGTGTCC
>JAWWEX010000296.1:3737055-3755546 GCA_035583215.1 Arremon brunneinucha | reverse complement strand
AATAAAATAAAATAAAATAAAATAAAATAAAATAAAATAAAATAAAATAAAATAAAATAAAATAAAATAAAATGGAAGAAGTTTGTATAATTAAATGCACAGTTTGGCCAAGGCAGCAAGGGCTGGAAAGAAAAACTTCCAGTCCATCAACATCACACTAAAATTGCCCAGATCTCACTTCATTCCCATTAGTTGAAGGGGACAGGAAGAGTCACTTGATGGGGCAGTAAATTCATGGTCACAGCTGCCTTAGGAAGGAAAATACTGGGCATGTCCCTGGCTAAAAAATGATCTTATGGGTCAGCACCTGAACAGATAAAACCTAGAGCAGGACATGAATATGACAGGCAAAAAAATACTGGAAAATAGAGTGGTTCAGGTCTTTACACACTGGGGGTTTTAATTTTCAATAAAAGGTGGGCCAGAGGGTCACTGAGTTCTGGAATAATAAAAAAATTACATTTTAAAGAGCCAGAGGAAAGCAATCACTCCACCAGGATTTTAGCAGGTAAATGAAACCCCACAGGTAATTGTGGCAGCCTGACATCAAACCTTGCACATCCTTTGGGATGTTCAAACCTCCATTTGATTGCTGGAAAAATTAAGGCAGAAAACAATGCCAATCCATAGGGTCCTAAGGAAAACAGGGATGGGCTTACCAATTATTAAACCACCTCCAAACTGGACTGAAAAAAGCATTTGCAGCCGTGCAATGCAATTAATAAATTAAAAGTCTGGTGTGAAGAGGCTGAGTCACGAACCCGAGCTCGTTGGGAGCATCTCCAGCTCCGGGGGATTTTCTGCTGGCACGGGAAGGGTTAAAAGTGAGGGAAAAGCGCTTGGGAGAAGCGTGGGAAGGACAGCAGAGAGCCGGGACAGGAGGAGCAGCTGGGCCGGGAGGCTGAGACAGAGCCAGGCTGGAAATGTGGAAGCGATACCGAAAGCAGAGCAATTAGCGCAGTGAATCTCCCTCCCCTGCAGCTCCGGATGGGAAGGGGGGAATTCATCAATGACAGAAACGCACCCGGGCAAACAAAACCTCCAAAGAGGGCAAGGGAGCATCTGCAAACAGGGCTGGATTGTCAATTTTTGAGTTTGGGATTGAAGGCACTTGAATGGTTGTTTATGTTTGGATTTAGGTGTTTATTTTTTTTTTTATTAGTGAAACAGCTTTATAACGATGAGTTTGGTAATCTTTCATTAGGCACAAAATGGCTAACTAGCTCTTGTTATAAGGTCTTTTAAGACTAAACTATCTAATTTTAAAAGGACACCAATTATTTTCTTTTTTAACCTAACAACTGATATTTTGAAGCTTGCAATGCAGACTTTTCTGTCTAATAACAAAACATCCCTCAAACTTTTGAAGAAGGTGGTAAAGAAGAGTAACTCACCTTTGTCTTAAAATTTCCATCTTGCTTCATATTTATTTTTCTATTCTAAAACCTTAAACTCTAAGTTTTCTACTTTGTGATATTACACACTTCTAACTAACTACACACTTGTAATCTCAGCGTTATTAATTAATTTTTTGAAGCCTTCTCTACAGCTTTAGGTAGTTGTGGTGTTCTCTTGTGGGCCTGTGCCTTTAAGCACAGAAAGTTGAACATTTTTACCATCACTGGATGAGCAAAGTTGGTCTCCTGAGATTCCCATTCCTCCTCTGCCACCCAGCATCTCCAGCCCCACCAAAGGGCTCCAAAATTGCAATTTTAAATCCCTTTCCCCAATCAGGGTTGCACTGCAGGCTGGAATAGGGGATGCAGGGATTTATCAGCTCCCTGTTCTCCCTCACAATGTGAACACCACGAGCACAACACCCACACAAGGAGTGGCTGCTTCCAGTTCCCAGGGAGCCACAGGCTGGGAGCAGGGTCAGGACAGGAGTCACTGTGGGGGAAAGCAGCTCCAGGGGGTTTTTCCATGTGCTGCCTGGGCAGGAGCCACCACAGAAACGCTGGCTGGGGAGATTTGTGACATCATTCCATGGGAAGTTTCCCCCTGTGTTTCCCATTTAGTTTAAAGCTTGTAAAAAGCATTGATTTTTATTCAGCTACTGGATATTTGGCAGCAAAACGAAGGAGAAAGAGAAACAAGGAGAAAGAAGGAGAAAGAAGAAGAGGAGAAGGCTCCCCAAAACAGAAATCAATCAGCCCAACATAAAGGATGGGAATCAGCTGTACCTGCTTTTAATCTCAGAGTAGAAACTATAATTTAGGGGTCAACCCAGCCAAAAACTGGGAATGTAAAGCACAACTGTCCCAAAATCAAATGGTCTCTGCAACTTTAGGATGGATTTGACTGCACAGACTCAGGAAAGATTAATCAGACCCCAAAATTTCCCTAAAACCAGCCTTCACTTGATCCACAGCACCATTTCCACTTCCTTTTTTCTTTTCTGCCTCCAAACATATGGAATAATGGAGTAAAAAATGTAATATTCATAATGCCCACACCAGCTCAACCCAGATTTTTGCACATCTTCCCACAGAAGAAGTTTCTGGTTGAAGTTGCCACGAGCATTCTCCTATCAAAAGATAAAACACTTTGAAATTCTTCCTTTTTAAGGTGATTATTTTAGAGGGAGGGAAAAATTTCAATCCAGCTTCGAGTCTCTCTGCCCCAGCAGTGCTGAGGAATGTGGGGAAGGAGGTTTAGAGTGTCAGGGTTTCTGCAGGGGAGACCAGCTGCTCTGGTGTGTGCTTCCCAAAAGGCATCACAGCCTTTTCCCTGTGTGGGACATGGGATAATAAAGCTGCAGATCAAAGTGAGAAACGTGCTCCTGGCAGGGAGAGCCCAGCCTTGCATCATGGGATGAAAGGCAAGGCAGAGATTTCACCCTGTACTTGACACACATTTCAGAAAGCAGCATGAAAATCAATGGGGGGAGGAAAAAAAAAAAACACAAAAAACCCCACAACCACCACCTTCCATGCTGCTTTCATTTTAGTATTTTTTTTTTTTTTTAATATTGAACAGTCCTTTTCTGAACCACAGAGCAGACAGAAATAAAGTAGCCAAGGAGGGGGCTGCTGTCTATTGATAAAATACACTCCCAGTGTCATTCCATGAAAGTTTTCCCTCTAAGAGCTGATTTGGGATTATTTTCCTGCCTCCATGCAGGCTGAAATGGCCTCAGAAATGCCCCCAAGGCTTTGTGAAAAGGGTAAACATCAAATGCAGAAAAAGCAGAATCCCTGACTGGTTTGGGTGGGCTGGCAGATGGGAAGCAAAACCACCTTGGAGATACAGCCCTGCTATTTAAATAAATATAAAAATTTATATTTTATATAAATTTTCCCAGATAAAGCAACTTCTGGTGTTTTTTCCACCTTCCCAGAGTGCTCCTTCCCAGATTTTCTCCACTCTGCCTTTCCAAACCTTCAGAACCTTTCTGCGTTTCTACAACACAGATTTATTTTCTTTTGAATGTCAAAAAAAAAACATAGGCTGGAAAGAGGGGACACTGGATGTATTTATTCCTTCCAGCTTCCTGATTTATTTTTTTTTAAGATCCATTTTTAGGAAGTGTAGCAACTCCCCAGGTGTCTCTCCCTGCTCCACAATCACTTCTGAGATTCCTTACAAACCTTTGGGATGCATTTTTAAGGGACTGCTTCCTGTTATCCCACCAAGTCCAGGCTTTAAAAGTTGAATTTTGGCTTAAATAATAATTGCAAACACCAAAATTCTGTGTTGAGCCACTCAGAGGATTTGGGTGTAGTTCTTTGGGGTCTCAAGGAATTATTCCCAGTTTTCCTTCCCACTTCCACACACCACAGGAAAGATAATACAGAGCACAGCTCCTCAGAAATTGATGGATTAAAGAGTTTTAAAACGTTTTTTTAAAGTTTTTAAAAAGTTAAATATTGGCAATACAGTGCAGATACATAAACGGAAAATGGAATTCCCAGATTTAGGATCTGATCCTTTACTACAAACAGCTCAATAGATTTTTTTTTTTTTTAAAGCAGAATTTTTATACTAATTGGTCACTTAAAATCCTGATGGTGATTTTTACCTGAAAGGATTTTATAGAAACTCCCAAGAAAGAGTAAAATGCAAATGAAAACAACTCAGAATTCTCATTCTGCTGCAATCAATCAATCAATCAATCAACCAACCACAGCCTCCTTTAGTGCAAACTTTGTGCCAGAAACCCCAAATATTAAGATTTTTCTCCTGAACCTGTTTCCCACCTGCACAGTTTCCTTCTGGGTGTTTTATATTAAATAATTCTTTGTTTTCTCCCCCTGTAGCTGCTGTTTGAGTTTCCATCACCCCACTGGCCTGTCATTAATTTAGTGCCATGAGATGGATGTTTTCACCCCATTTTACACCTTAAAATGTCTCAAAACCAGGAATCACCAAAAAAATCACTGCCAAACCTATTTACACTCCTTTGAGTGAAACAGAAGAGATTTGATCCCATTACTGGAGAGCTTTTCCCCTTCTCCTGTAGCAATTCCCACAATGCTCAGGCTCAGCCCCCAGCATGAATTAAATCCCAAAAATGGAATTTGAAATTTAAAATTATCTCAATCCTTTATCCTTGTGGATCCCCAGGATCCTCCCAGCTCCTTCCACCCCTCATGGGCCTGAGCTCTGCCTCCCTCCCTCCTTTTTTAGCATCCTCTGCCTCATTTGTGACTACAGGCTTTTATTACTAATGGAACAAAAATGCTCTGAGAACACCCATGAGCAGGACACAGGAAAAAAAAAATAAAATCTATTTGAAAAAAAAAGCAATCCTCATCTTTTCCACTCAGGAGGTCATGGCAGAGGGGAAAGCCCTTCAGGAAGCCCCTTGCCAAAGCTCTGTCAGAGATTTTCCAGGAGCTGCAAGTGGAAACCTTGGGAAGGCGTTTTCCTGAAGTTTCTCGTTAGAAAAGAGGCACTCTGAGTTTTATTTTAGTCCTTTCTATCCCATTTTCCTCTGATAAGATTTCATCACCCGAGGGGATGTTTGCTGGAGAATTACCTTTTCCATCCTGGGGGACAGTTGTGACAAAAATGACAGAACAATCCTGACAAAAGTGACACAAAAATCCTGAAGAAAAGGATACAAAAATTCTGAAGAAGGTGACTTTAAAAAACCTGACAGAAATTATAAAAGAGGCCAAATGAAGAGTGAGCGAGGCCAAGCAGTTTTACACCACCACATCCCTGGGCCACTTTTAAAAATGAGCAGCAAGAAGGACACAGGAGCCTTTTTCTCCTCCAAACCAAGAGATGTCCACAAGCTGCTGCAGAAAAACACCACAATCCCAGCTCCCAGCTCCTTGTGTTTTTATAAATCCACTCACACCAAAGATCCAGCAGGGAAAAGCAGTTTCTGGTGGCCTTGTCTGGCAGCACAGCTGAGGTTTAGAGCCCACATTTAACCAGGTTTTCAGGGATTGGGAAGCAGAGGGAAGGTGGGGGGACATGGAGATCTGGCAGCTGCCCTGAAATCTCTGGGCCTGTGGTTTGGTGCCCCAAGGGAGGCTCCAAAAACCTCCTGACTTGAGGCATTTAAAAATAGGCTGAAGGAGGAATTTGGGATGACGCCGCTGGGACAGAGCCTGCGTCAGCCAGGGATGGGCACTGCCCCCTTCCCTTGGCACGAGCGTGCCCTTCCTCAGGGCAGACCTGAGAGACACACAGCAAACATTCCAAGTTTGCATCCCAAACCATGCAGAAAAATCATCATTTTATAATTAAAAAAAATAATCCTGCCATCTTGCCTTTCCCTTCTTCACCAAGACCAGGGATCACATCTAATAAATGATTTTTTTATTTTTTCACACATTTCTATATAAACAATCTGATTTTTTACTTAATTTCAGATGTTTGTATATAAATGAATACCTGTTTTGTACTATTTTTGGAAGGGCAAGCTGAGTTTAGCTGCTCTTGCTGTGCTGCCCTGGCCCATGAGGAAGCACCAAAGGGATACGATGGGAAAGGTGGATTGGGTGACCAGGGCTGCTGGTGACACAGACAGACAGACAGACAGACGCCAGGCTGTACCCAGTGGAAAGGCACCATTTGATGCCTTTTGGGAGCCAAATTTCCCCCCATCCTGGCTCGATTTTCAGGTCTCCTGTAAACCAAAGGGAAGCGATGCCCAGGGAAAGGGGGGGAGCAGTGAGTTCAGCCCATTAAAAATTAAAAGACAGGAAATGACTTCCATTGATTAACCATAAACATTTGCTTCTCTCCCTTTCTAAAACCCTTCTGTGCTCATCAGCCTGACCTTGGACTTCTCCAGGGGCTGATGTCACACCTCTCCCTGCAGTGACAACTCACTTTGTCCCCTCCAGCTTCACTGCTTCATGCCACAAGTTGCTCCATCCAAATAAAGACCAAGCAAGAGTCCATCTCCCATTTCTATCACTCTCTTTGGAATATTTTCCAGCTCTCCCCAAATTTAGGCAACCCTGTCAAACTTCCCTCTGCATTTCCCTCCCTTGCAGCAGCCACGCTCTCCCAACACACCAAGCAATGAGGACAGTGTTAATTCCTCCTCTGCCAATATAATTCCAGCTAATAAAACCCTTCTGATCTTTGGTGAGGATCACCCAGGGATGAAGCATCCAAGGAATTTGCTGTTGCAGCGCATCAGGAGAGGATGGGACCGGATTGGGGACGGGTAAATGAGGAAGAGAGGCGTTTTTAGAGTCGTAATTAATGGCAAAATCACTGCTATCCTTCCTCTGAGCTCTGCAAAGCGATGCTGATCCTTACAGGGAGAAAACAGCAGCCTCAGATCCAGCAAAAGCTCCCTGTTTGAACTGTTTCAGACACAGCTGCTGAGTGGTGTCAAACATTGCAGGAGGACAGTCCCAAACTGTCCTTCCTCAGCTTAAGGGCTGAATGGTCACACACAGGCAGCAAAAAAAATGAGGCAAAATCTCCTTTTCCAGGCTGGCCAGGCCCTGAGGGAGGGTGGTTCCAGGTAGTGGGGAAGCAGCTGGGTTGTTTTTCACGGGCAGGCTGAGCGCAGGATCGATATCGCTTTAGCGGCTGGCAGCTGATGAGATCATGGCTAAATTAACAGAGCTCACTTCCCAGAAAGGGGCTGAGGGGGGAAGGACACGGCTCAAGGGAGGGGGAAGAGGGGGAGCATCCCCCTGGCCATGCTCAGAGGGTTGGAGCCATCAGCAGAGAGCAGCTCTAGGGGTGGTGGAGATGTGAGACAGAAGTGTTATAGGCAGGGAGGAAATTATGGAGAATTACAGAGCTGTGCAGGACATCTCTGCTTCAGCCTGGGGCAGCCCCAGTCCAGTTTTGAAGGTGAATTTTGGACTGGAGACCTCCCAGGCTGCCCAGTTTTTACCCTGGGCATGGCTGGTCCTGGCCTGAGCAATATCCAAACCCCAGAGATGGACTGATCCTGCCATGGCCATCGGCAAACATCAGCTTATCCCAATAATGAGCAGCTTCAGGGGTGGTGCAGATGTGAGACAGAAGTGTTATAGGGGGGAACAGTGATGGAGAATTATAGGGCTGTGCAGGACATCTCTGCTTTTGTTTTGGACTTTTTGTTTTGAGTTTTGGACTGGAGACCTCCCAGGCTGCCCAGTTTTTACCCTGGGCATGGCTGGTCCTGGCCTGATCAAGACCCAAACCCCAGAGATGGATTGATCCTGCCATGGCCATCAGCAAACATCAGCTTATCCAAATAATGAGCCATCAACAGAGCAGTTCCAGAGGTGGTGCAGATGTGAGACAGAAGTGTTATAGGGGGGAACAGTGATGGAGAATTATAGGGCTGGCCAGGACATCTCTGCTTTTGTTTTGGACTTTTTGTTTTGAGTTTTGGACTGGAGACCTCCCAGGCTGTCCAGTTTTTACCCTGGGCATGGCTGGTCCTGGCCTGATCAAGACCCAAACCCCAGAGAAGGATTGATCCTGCCATGGCCATCAGCAAGCATCAGCTTATCCCAATAATGAGCAGCTCCAGGGGTGGTGCAGATGTGAGATTGAAGTTTTATAGGATGGGGGGAAAGTGATGGAGAATTACAGAGCTGTGCAGGACATCTCTGCTCCAGCCAGTCCAGCTTTGAAGGGGACTCAGCCTTGAGTTTTGGACTGGAGACCTTCCAGGCTGTCCAGTTTTTACCCTGGGCATGGCTGGTCCTGGCCTGAGCAATATCCAAACCCCAGGGACGGATTGATCCTGCCATGACCATCAGCAAGCACCAGCTTATCCCAGGTTCTGCTGCACAAAGTCAAGAGGTTCCACTCCAATCCTCCATCCCCAACACCACCCAAAGCCTTTAATCCTGAGTTTAAACCCCTTGGGTGAACACACGCCCTCAGCAAAGTATCCCCACCACCTCAGGGCAGGTGGAAGCAGGAGAAACAAGGATTCATGCCTGATTTTACCTGGAAAACCACAGGCAGGAGGGCTGGTCCGGGACTGGGAGGCTGAAACCACAATACACCCCAATACCTCGCCTTAAATGTTAGACCCCACTGCCATCTTGTGGCAAATGCTTCCTGAAATAAAGTTTAAAAGGGGGAAAATCCATTAAAAAGTTGCAGAAAAAGTTAGAGAGCCAAAAAGGACGGGTAAATACCAGGAACAGGGTGGGGAATTTCATCTGTCTGAAATGATGCTGAGGCTGAGCCTACAGCACTGTGTCAGACTAAAACAGGCATGGAAAAACCCAGGGATGGCACTGTCCAAGCTGGATTTGGGGAGCTGAGGATATAACCACACACAAAACGTGGAATTGCCTGCAGGGCCAGGGCTTAGCAAAGATTCAGTCACAATTCCAAAAATATTCCAGAATTCCCAAAGTCATTTCATGCTGCCCTGGTTTGAAGGAAGCTTCTCATCCCAAATAAGCGGGATTTAGCTGGAATTAGACATTGCACCTCAGAATTCAGGCAGGCAGCAGCTGGAATTTCCTGGGAGGATGATCTGGAGTGGGATTAGGGCTCAGGTGGATTGCTGTGGGTGCAGGGACAGGCAGGGCTGATCCAGCTCTTAGCCCTGGCTTTGCCACACCTCAGCATTTACTTTTTTGCATCATTGATCATCTGCAGTGCTTTTGCTTAGCAACTGGGCATCACTTTAGCAAAGTGCCTGGATTGCTGCATTATCCATGGATGGCTCCCACCCTGCCAGGAAAAACAGGGACAAACTGCTTTTCCTTCTTTGTGTTGCCATAAGGGCCTGGCAGGTGCTGGATGAGACAGCCCCGAGGCCTTGCGTGATCCCAAACACTCACTGGCTGTGGGTGAAAGTGAAGCAAAACTCACTGGCCATAAATAAATTAAAAAATCATTTACAAGAAGTGCAGTTCCACTCTCCACTCAAGTCTCTGCTGGCAGGAATACATCAAGGAACAACAGGGAGGGATTACTTTGAGGACAGTCACAGAAAGCGGCTCTTTTGAAAGAAAATCTGATTTACAAATTGGATATAAATACATGGATAGCTCTACACACCTGGCCAGCTACACAGCAATGCTTCCTGCCATTAAAATTTATATTTCTATGTTATCAGAAGGAACAACAGCATAAAAACACACTTCCAAAGATAACACATCCTTCACCACCTTCTGTTTACACATCCCAGTTCTTTGGATCTCTGCAAGCCTTTTCAACTCTGCCCCTGCTGCACATGACAGGGGTGCCTTACAAGAATCACAACACATTTAAACCAACTCCATTCTCCACTTTCAGCTGGGATTTATCCCTCTTTGAGTTCCTGTCATCCCACAGTTTGCTGCTTTCAACTCCTCAACAGTTTCACGTGTCGGTGTATAACACACACAATAAACAAATCCAATTATATTGTCAATAACTACATCTTTATCTTCAGGGGTGGAAAAGTGCTTGGAGGTTGATCCCAGGTAAAAAAGGGTAAAAAGAGGGGGTTTTTTGGCATTCAGCTGAAAACTGAAAAAGCAGGTGGGAGTTGTCTGTGAGTTTTGGAAAAGAGGTGTCCCAGGGATGAGGGATGGAGAGCTGGGAGCTGCTGGAGCACACTCAGGAGGCTCTTGGAGGTGCATGAGCTCCCCATAAATAAATCAGCCAAGTGCTGTCAGCAGTTCTGAGATGCCAGAGGCAGAGAAAGCCCCGGGGACACTGAGGGGAGCTGGCACCAGGCAGAGCCATCCCTGCCTCCAGCCAGGACTGGGAGCAGGGAGAGCTCGTCGTGCTCTTGGCACAGCCCTGTGCTCCCTGACCCCAGGACAGCACCCTGCAGCCACATCAAGGCTCCACACACTGCCTATTGAAAAAACACCTTGATTTAGCCCGTGGTGGGGTGGGATTTGGGGGAAGAACGGAGGAAAAAGGGAGGTTGTGGGTGCAGCGTGCTCAGCACACCACGGAGCCGCCCGCCGCTCTCCCAGCAACGAGACGGGAGAAGAATTAAGCAGAATTAAAGGAAGAATTAAGAATTAAAAGCCAAAAGCAATCCCAGCCTGGCTTGGTTACCATTGTCATGGCTACCACGAGCGAGGCTGAGGCATGGGGGATGCCAGGGGATGGAGCTCCAGCCTGGAACTGCCCGCAGGCCCCACCAGGAGTTTTTCCAGCCCGCTGAAACATCGTCTGAGGACGATGGGAATGGTGCAGGATGGGCCAAACGACCTTCAGTGCACCACATGGACACAGCTTTTCCTGCAGCTGCCCTGCCAACCCAAACTGGGGACAGCACAGGAAAGCTCAGGCCAGGACTAAACCTCGCTGGAGCCGTGAGCAGGTTTAACAAGTTCTAAATAAGTGATTACTCATGGTGGGGACGCTGGGTCCTGCCCTCACCACAGGTGCCAGGTCATTGTCACCTTCCTGAGGCTCGGGATGATCACTGCCTCCAAAAAAACCAACAGCAAAAGGAAAAGTTGGTGGTGGTTTCTCCTCCATCCACAACACCTGGCCTCTGCCTCGGTGCACGGGGATGTGCTGCCCCAGGGAAGGACAAACAGACACACTCAGCTCACACACACCTCCCTGGGCACAGCGGTTTGCTTTATTAAATCACCACAGGCAGGGGAAAGAGTAACACTGAATTAAAAAATAATAATACTGAATTTAAAAATAATAATACTAAATTAAAAAATAATAATAATAATGAATTTTAAAAGCCCAAAGCCAAGTGCCCCTCGTTTGAGCAGCAACAAGGGGCAGGGCACAGGAGAGGAGGAAAGGGCTGGAGTTTGGTCTGGACACATTTGGGGAGAGCTGGGGATTCACACCCACACACAGATCCCGTCAGGAATGGCTCTGCTGAAACAAATCACTCCTCACAGGGGACACAGGACCGTGCCTTGCTCCAGAAGCACCAGGCACAGCTTCTGCCCAAAGCAGGGTCACACTGTGGTCACACACAACTCCTCCACCACATCCACCTCCCCAGCAGCCAGCACAGCACCACGCTCCCCAGTTCTCCCACATATATGGAAGGACAACCCCCCAGCCCCCGGGTTGAGTGATGCAGACCCCATACTCCCCCAAAAAACCTCTTTGTGGGCGCCTGACAGCGGCACAGGGAAACAGAATCATGGAATTATTAATGTGGGAAAAATCCTCCAGGATGAGCGAGTCCTACCGGGATAACAGGAGGCAAAGCACGGCCGGAGCAGCGTGAGCTCGTTTTTGGGGAGAACGGGGTGGGGAAAGGCAGGGGGGTCGGGGCGAGGAGCAGCACCTGGCCCGGGACCGGGGCTGCCGGGGGTGCTGGCGGCTCTCGAGCAGCCACCAACAACTTCCCGGCCCCGCCGCAAACTTTTCCCAGCGCCGGGGAGGCACCGCCGCCCCCCCGCGCTCCGGCCGAGCATCCCCCGGGAGCGGAGCCGCGCCGGGGACGGGAAGAGAGAAGCGAGGGAGGGAGGAAAGGAGCTCCGGGCTGTCCGATCCCCCCGCAGGGCTCCTTCCCGGCGGCTCGGAGCCGCTCCACGCCCCGGGCACGGTCCGTGCTGGCGATGCCCGGCGGGGGAACGCGGTGTCCCGGCCACGCCGCTCGGGACCGGGGGTGGAGAGAGCGGGGAAAAAGAGGTTCCATCCCTACCTCTCTGCCTTGGTGAACTTGCGGAAAGCCTGGCGGAGGTCGTGGAAGGAGCGGTATGTCTGCGGCTCGGCCGAGATGCCCTGCGCCCGGGTGGTGCGGGGCCCGATGTGCGGGCTGGGCGCCGGCAGCACGGACTGGCATTTGTGCAGCCGCCGCCGCAGCTCCTGGATCTCCTCGTCCTTCTCGCCCAGGCGCCGCTCCAGCTCCTTGATGCGCTCCTCCTTGAGCAGCAGCAGCTTGGTGAAGTCCCCTTCCAGCTCGGTCATTTTGGGGCTGCCGGGCCGGTGCCGCTCTCATGGAGCGGCTCCCGGGTACGGGCGGCGGAGCGGCTGCGCCCGCCCGGCTCAGGGCAGCGGCCCCGGCATCGCCCCGAGCCCGCCGGCAGCGCCGAGCCGGCCCCGGGGCGAGCAGAAACCGCCCCGAAAACAGCCGCCAACGAGGGAAAAGGCGGCGGGGAAAAAAGGACAAGAAAAGGGGAAAGAGCTCTTGTGCCACTCTGCGAGGCTGGGATCCTGGAAATAGCAACAATTACCATGTGATCGCGGGGTGACGCAGCTCCTTGTAACTGGAGCCGAAGACTTGGGATTCAAACAAGAACACTTCATAAATATTAAATTGCCTCCTGCTAATGAGCCACGTGGAGCCGCCCCCCGGCCCGCCCGGCCCGGCCCCCGGCGGCTGCTCCGCATCCTCGGCAGAGGCTCAGCATCCCCGGCAGGAGCTCAGCATCCCGGCCTGTCCCCCCAGGAGCTCTGCATCCCATCCTGCCCCCTCCAAGGAGCTCAGCATCTCACCTCTCTCCTCACCCCTCGGTCCAGGCTGCGTTGCCCTCAGCTGTTGGTCCCTCCTGGGTGCCCCCCTTTGGCACCTTGCACGCCTCCCTCCATCCTTCCCTGCCCAGGTTATCCCGGGTATCTCATGGCTGGGGCATCGCAGATCCCACCCAGCATCCTTCCTTACCCCTCTCAGGGACCTGCATCCCTCCCCATCCAGGACTCCACACCTCTTCCCACCAGGTTTCCTCACTCCCTGCCCTCCAGGTCACCCCCCAGCACATGCCAGCCCAGCTCCACCATCCTGTGGGACACGCAGCTTTCCAGACTCCCTTGTCCCTCATCCCAACCTGCACCCCACACCCTGAGGGAGCAGAGCTGTCCCCAGGCACAGACACCCTGGTGGCAGCTTGTCCAGGGAGGGAGGAACTCATCCTTCCTGGACTTACTCGGAAGAGCCCATCATGCACATGAATTTTTAATGCCGGCTGGCAAAGGGCACCATCAGCTCCCCTATCACATTTCCCTCCCAAACCACTCTTGTTTCCAAGCAGGGATTTCAGGAGCATCTTGCTGCAGGCAAAAAAAAAACCCTTGGGGATGGGAGGGGGTTTTTCCCAGCCCCCACAGCCAGGCCTTGGGCACTCAGGGCACTCAGGAACCCCTCAGGGTCCACAGAATCTTGTGCCACGCCTTTAGGGACAGACTCCCTGGTCTGCTAGGGCAGGGCAAGGAGAGGGCAAAGCATCTGAGCTGGAGGATAATGGAGTATTAAATTCAGGGCTGAAAAATCAATTAGCAGCGTCTCTGTCTTTTCAGGAGGTGGGGGTGGTGGGGTGTTTTTGCACCCTCGTGTCTTTGCCTCCAGCCTTTCACTCCGGGTTCGGAGCTGTGGAAGCATCCCTGGGGCCAAGGGGCCAGGCAGTCCTTGCTGGGGGGGAGGGAGAACTAATTAACAATTATTAATAATAATTGGGCTTTATTGGCGGGCAGAGAGCGCCACCTCGTGGGCGGCGCGGCAGAGCAGGGCTGAGATTTGGGGACAGCGCGGCCCTTCCCGGGAGCTCGGGGACAGAACGGGGATGCTCCAACAGCCCTGGGAGCTCCCACGGGATGCGCTGGGATCCCCCACGGGATAAATGTCCCGGAGCGGAACGCAGGGGCCACCCCATGCCCGGTCCTGCCACCTCCAGCACGGCGGCACAGCCCGGGGCTGTGTCACAAAGGGACACTGTGACACCGGGGCCCCGCGGTGCCACGGGGCCACTGTGACACGGCGACACGTCGTGTTGTGCCCAGGGCCCGTGTGGCACTGCGGCTCCCGGGGCTGTGGAGGGAGCATGCCGGGCCGTGCCCTCCAGCAGCGCAGGGCACCGCGCTCCGGAGGCTGCAGCTCCCCGGGATAGCTGCCATGGAGATGCCCGTGGAGAGGGGCCAGCTCGCCCCTCAGCCCTCCAAGAGGCACCTGCTGAAGGACGGGGCTGGAGGGACAAGCGGGGATGGCGCCAGCATTTCATCCCACACCTCCCGCGTCTCTTTCTCCTCTCACCTCCAAGTGCAGCTGTCCCAGAGCCCGGTTCCGGCCGCCCGTGGGGAGAAGCCCTCACGGCACTCCCGCCCGCACCAGAGCTCCAGGAGCCGTCCCAACTCGGGCAGACCGGGGCGGGGACAGCGCTCGATCGCGTCCAGCCCGCTGCCGCTGCCGCCGCCGTCCAACGCCGCGGCCCGCGGGCAGTGCCGGCGCCTCAGGAGCTGCGTGGCTTGCTCGGGCAAAGCCACGCCGGACACCGTGTCGACAGTGCCCTCCACAGCCTCCACCCCTGCCCCGACCGAGCCAGAAGTGCTCTTGATCCACCAGTTCGCCCAGACACCCGAGAGCTGGCGTGCTGCCCAACGCGTGGATCGAGACGTGCAGACCGAGAGCCCGGGCCGGGAGCGGAGTGCCCCTGTGAGGCTCTTCATGGAGCGGGCCACGCAGACTCTGCCCTCAGCGCTGCCGCCCAGGGCCTCGGCGGAGCTGGAGCTGGAGCCGCGGCGGCTCTCCCGGGTGCGCAGGCTGTTCCGGGCCTGCCGCTGCTCCTGCACCGCCGCTCCGCCCGGGCCCACCCCGGGACAGCACCCCCAGGCAGCGGCACAGGGACACACCACGGGCATCGGGGTGCTGATGGTGATCCAGGAGCCCGCCGAGGGCGCCGGCTGGTCTCCGTACTCCTCGTGGCCTTGGCTTGCTGAGACCAGTCTGTGATTGATTGCCGCGGATCTCAAAATAAAGAATTGCTCATGGAATGGTGCTGCTCTGGGCCTGGTCATCCAGTCCATGCTCCAAACAAGTGTGTGGGGGAACGGGGTGAGCTCTTGTGTTGCAAGAGGATTTTTCCTCCTGAGAAGCCTCAGGAACAAAATGTAAACCATGATTATCTGCTGCTATGGAATGCAACAGGTGCATCTGTGGTTGGTCTCATGTGGTTGTTTCTAATTAATGGCCAATCGCAGTGAGCTGGCTCAGACAGAGAGCCCGAGCTACAAACTTTTGTTACCATTCTTTCTTATTCTATTCTTAGCTAGCCTTCTGATGAAATCCTTTCTTCTATTGTTTTAATATAGTTTTAATGTAATATATATCATAAAATAATAAATCAAGCCTTCTAAAACATGAAGTCAGATCCTCATCTCTTCCCTCAACCTGAGACCCCTGTGAACACGGTCACACTCTTGGGTGGGAGTGACACTGCTCCCCTCAAGTCCCTGGGATAGGGACACACCCGAATGGTGGTGACCAACCCACGACAGTCACAACTGGAGAAAACCAGAACCAAAATCATTGGCAAGACAGAGAAAATTAAGCCCAAAACGGGAACAACATCTCCCTTCAGCCAAAGGAGGGAAGAAGATTCATTAAGGAAGGAAAAGACCATGTGGGGATGGTTCCCCTCGGAACAAACACAGCTGGCTCCCGAGGAGGGATCCCTGCCTGTCTCCTCTAAACCTGGCACTGTAGAACCTGTCCCAGGGGCAGGAACTCAGCCTGGAAGGCAATTCCTGGATTCCTTCTGTCAAAGTGCCGTGAATGAGTAGGAGAAAAGCATCAGTGGTGAGAATGAATGTCTGAGAAGCAGCTGGATGGAAAGAGAAAGGCCCAGGGTGGAAAACGCCTGGATGGCAACATGTGTGGCTTGGGTAGAGACAGAAAATGCAGGAACCACCCTCAGTCCTCACCTGGTGCCTGCCCTGGGCCTCAGGAGGAGGGAAACAAGGATCCCTCTCATCTGGCTAGGAATAAAACAGAGCAGCTTCAGGTTTTGAGGAAGATGAAGGTGGGCAAATCCCTTGGGGATGAGAAACCTTCATCCCACATAGGTGTTGAGCACAGTTATTCATCCTGGCATGTTTTGTAATTGAGGTTTTAATGAAGGTTTTTGATAAGTTAAACATATGCTGAGGGTTCAAGATAACCAGGTCTTGGAGTCACAGAATAGTTGGAGTTGTAGCTGCTTCCTCCACACTGGAGAGCTCATGGTGGAGTGGCAACTCCCTAATCTCTATTTTTAAGGCAAATTAAGATTTTGGAGGTGAGGTTTTTTTAACCTCTAAAGGAGCAACTTTAGGTAGTTTGTTCATTTTAAAGGCCAAATTATCATTTCCTGGCATGTTTTAGTTACTTCTGAGATGCTTCAAAGCTGCATTTTGGGATTTTTATTGTCATTGGGCAAATTCTCAATGTTTTCTTGGTCCTTTGTGTAGGGCAGTGGGCTGGTTATTATTTTTCATCACTAATTTTACAGATTTTATGTTTTCCCAGGAGAATATTAACTTGTGCAGAAACAAAATTAGGGTGAAGAGTATCTCAATCTAGGGATAAAAATACTCCCCTGGGAGTTAGAATGAGTTTGTATTATTCATTTAACAATTTCAGCTGCACAATCATCACTTTCATCCAAGTTTTTTATGTGATAGAAGAACCCTTTTCTCAAAACGTGATTACCTGTGGCAGTTTTGTGTTTTCTTATCAATGAAAGTCTTTATTTCCCGTTTATAGATGTAATTATGGATGTGAGAGTCCTCTGTGTATTTAAATAAAAAGGTTTGTGGTCTTTCTGCCAGGATACCCAGTCAGGAAAGGAGAATCCCCTTTTATCAACACCTGAGGCAGTTTCAAATCCCAGGGACACTCATGTCCAAGCTGGTTTGCCATTCCCAAACCTTTGGCTTTCCTGAATGAGGAAAGCAGAGGGATCTCCACCAAGCAGCAGCCACCTGACTGCTCCAAAATGCAGGTTTTGCCCTACAACAATCTCACATACAGCAGAAGAAGGAAGCAACTTTCACCAAAGAGGTTTTTTAAAATTTCTTTTAATCGGAACTGTGTAATTCCACATTTTTACCCCAGGAGCACCACTTTTGGTTTGAGTTGTTTTGCAGCTCCAGGGGCCAGCAGCAGAGAGAGGAAACTCCAAGGAAGCTGTGAGTTAAGGATAATTATGTATTTTCTGTGAATTAAACCACCAGTCTTGCCCTCAGCTCCACTCTGACAGTCTCTCCAGCCCTCAACACCTTACTGGACCCCAACTGGGGACACTAGGCTGACTCTTTGGAGAAGAGCTTTCTTTTAAAGGAAATCCAATCTCTAGAGCAGGAACAGGTCCCAGGCTGCCTCCCCACGCTGGCACTCTGGGGCTGGAGTGCGTGAGCAACACATGGTCATTATTAATATCCCAGCTGCCTTGTGCTGCTTGGGAGGCACAGAAGGGGAAACACATCGGTAAAACATGCTCAGTAATCTACTTTGGGTCTAGATTAAAGGCCACATCGATATATTTTTATATAAAATATAAAAGATGGCACTAAGAACAGCTGGTGACTCCATGAGCTCACTGACAGCTCAGCGAGTCACCAAGGAGCGTCCCCATTTCACAACCAGCAACTGCTGCCGCTTCAAGGTCAGCTCCTGGGAGGCCAAAATCGCAGAGCAAGAGGCTCTGGGATCCTGTGGGGTCACAGCGTCCCCCGTGTCCCCACGCCGAGCCAAAGCCACGCTCCGCATCCATCGGCGGAGCGCTCCCAGCGCAGGGTCCGGCTGCAGCCCGCACCAACCGCGGCTTCATCTGCAGATAAGCGCCGAGATAAAACAGCCGGCAACAAAGCGCCAGCACGGCCCTGAGACACCTCTGCGAGGAGACCGAGAGAGCCAGGAGTGGCAGGGGACAGCGGGGTGAGGCTGTGTCCCCACCGCGTCCCGCAGCCCTGTCCCGGCTGGGAGCCTGCCATGCATCCCGCTGTCCTCCCGGGCTGGGACACAGGCAGCGCCCGAGGTATGCCCCGGGCAGGAGAGGCGGCTGGAAGCCAAGGGCCAGCAGGAGAAGAGGCTGAAAGCAGAAGGACAGGGACACTGCGCACCCCCGAGGCACAGGAGCAGCGACATCCTGGTCCCCTCTGTGTGCCCCTACATCCCGCTCCTCTCTGTGCCCTCACATCCCGGTCGCCTCTGTGTGCCCACATTCCGCTCCTCTGTGTGCCCACATCCCGCTCCCCTCTGTGCCCACATCCCGCTCCCCTCTCTGTGCTCATATCCCGCTCCTCTGAGTGCCCACATCCCGCTCCCCTCTGTGCCCTCTGTGCCCGCATCCCGCTCCCCTCTGTGCCCACATCCCGCTCCCCTCTGTGCCCTCTGCGCCCGCATCCCGCTCCCCTCTGTGCCCACATCCCGG
>JAWWEX010000296.1:3723144-3736955 GCA_035583215.1 Arremon brunneinucha | reverse complement strand
CCCTCTGTGCCCGCATCCCGCGCCCCTCTGTGCCCACATACCGGTCCCCTCTCGGTGCCCACATCCCGCTCCCCTTTGTGCCCACATCCCGCTCCTCTGTGCCCACATCCCACTCCCCTCTGTGCCCACATCCCGCTCCTCTGTGCCCACATCCCGCTCCTCTCCGTGCCCACATCCCATTCCCCTCTGTGCCCATATCCCGCTCCTCTCTGTGCTCATATCCCGCTCCTCTGTGCCCACACCCCGGTCCCCTCTGTGCCCACATCCCACTCCCCTCTCTGTGCCCACATCCCGCTCCTCTCTCTGTGCCCACATCCCGCTCCTCTCTGTGCCCACATCCCGGACCCCTCTGTGTGCCCACATCCCGGACCCCTCTGTGCCCACATCCCGGACCCCTCTGTGCCCACATCCCTGTCCCCTCTGTGCCCACCGGGATGCCCAGGAGCCCGGCCAGGAGGAGGGAAGCTCAGCAGTTCCTCGGGACACGCAGTGGGAGATGCAGGCTGAGCCCAGACCAGGACAGCAGAGGAATTTATGTGTCTCGCAGTGGATGGAGAGGCTCAGAGGGAGGTCCCGGAGCTGACCCAAGCCAAGCAGCGATTCCGCCCCGCCCCAGCATCGCCCCCGGGCTGAGCTCCGTTTTTCAGGAATAAACCTACCCCAAGGTTAACCCCGCGCTGTTAATTAGGGACAGTGGCAGTAATTGGTGAGGATGCGATGCTCCAAGTGCTGGGAGGCGCTTTACAGCCCCCTCATTCTCGGTGCCTTTCATTAGTGCACGTTTTTAGCTTTAAATCCTGCCCAGTGAGACCCCGGGAGTTTATCCAAGGAAAGGGCACGATCCCATCCATAAGGAAGGGGTCCCAGAATGGATTGAGCCCCTCCCTTCCCGCGCCTCCCAGCGGAGGGTGAGCATCCCCAGGCGCGTTCAGAGCAGGCAAAACACAAAGTTCTGCTGGAAATATCCCCTCGCCTTCAGCCAGAGCTCGTTCTGCCGGCTCCCCGCGGCTTCTCTGGGCCGAGGCACTGTAGAAAACAGTTTGCAGGCAGCAGATATGTGAAATATGCCAGCTATTGAAGGCAGGAAGGCTCAGCGCCCGCGTTTCTCATGGCGGCACGCAGACATTACTCAGGCTGGGGCCGGAATTATCCCGCTGGAAGCCGTGCCAGCTCTCCCGTGGTGTAACTTTAACAGAGTATCAAAGGTGATGCTGGGTTTTTATAAAATCAATACCCTGCCTTTCACTCCACTTCTGCAACCCCCACCATTCTCTCTTTCAAGCTCGATTTTGCAAGCAAAGAGCCTCTCCAGCAGCAGCAGCAGAGTGGACTCGAGGTCACAGCCCTGTGTGATTTGGAGGAGCTGGAGGAAGGCAGCAATCCCCACCGTGTTAAAAAAGAAAATATTTGGTATTTTGTGACTTACTTCAATAATGGCAAAAGTCTGAAGCTGTATTTCCCCCCCAATCTCTTAACATCAGCTGAAGTTTTGTGGCAGCTTCCCAAGGGATGGAGCTGCCTTATGGACACAGAAGATTTCAGTGGGAGGGCATTTTAAGGCCACAAAAAGGAAGGATTAATTCTGTGCTGTTTCCTTCTTCATTTTAGTCCCTATTTCACTGGGTAATTTAATAAACTGTGTCACCTCCTCAGTGTCTAATTTACTCACAGATATGAGCCTGCTCACCACGGAGTAACTCCCTAAATGGGAACAAAGATATTTGTATTAAAAAATCAGCCTTGGAGATGATGCTGCCATGGAGCAGGCAGTGTGCTGAGCTCCTTCTGAGCTTGTCACAGGATTTTTTTGGCTGCCACAGGATTTTGTGGGGTTGGTTTGGGGCACGAGAAGTGTGAGGATGTGTGAGCTGTGTGTCCTACACTTCCTGCAGCTACTGAAGTGTCCAAGAATCCTCTGCTCCTTTGGAGCACAGAAAGCTCCAGGTGATGCAGCTCAGGCATTTCCACAGAACCCCAGAATGGTTTGGGTTGGAAGGGAGACCTTCAAGATCATCCAGTTCTGACCCCACTGGGGAAACTGGGTTGAATTCCCCTTCTGCTATCAATTATTATCCATCAAACCTTCAGGCACAGTGACACTGCATGTGCAGTAAGTCAGAGGAAATTATTCCCATCACCCAAATCCAGGAATTTTTGCTTGTGGAATTTCAAGAGTTCACAGAGCCCCTCTGCTCTGGAGCCAGGCTGGGAGAGGAGAAGGCTCCAGGAAGACCAAATTGTGACCTTCCAGAGCCTAAAGAGGCTCCAGGAGAGCTGGAGGGGGATTGGGGACAAGGGATGGAGAAACAGGACACAGGGAATGGCTCCCAGTGCCAGAGGGCAGGGATGGATGGGATATTGGGAATTAGGAATTGTTCCCTGGAAGGATGGAGAGAGCAGCCCAGAGCAGCTGTGGCTGCCCCTGGACCCCTGGAAGTATCCAAGGCCAGGCTGGACAAGGCTTGGAGCAGCCTGGGATGGTGGAAGGTGTCCTTTTAAGCTTTAAGGTTCCTTCCAACCCAAACCATTCCAGGATTACATAAAATACTGTGATATCCCACATTAAATATTTTTTTCTTGAAGCAATAACATGGAAATATTTCCTTGTATCTTCCTCTTTCTTTTTGGCATTTTTCCCCCTCAGTGCTGCTTATGACACTGCTCTGGAAATGGTCCCACAGCTTCAACTTCTTCCCCCATTAATATAAATTAAAGCAGGATGTCATTTTCCTTAAGGAAAACGAGGAAGTTAAAAATATCCCTTTGGCTACAGGGGTAGCATCACGTCCATGCTCTCACCACAACTGCTCCACAGCATCAGAGGCTGGTGGGAAAAAAAAGAAAAAAGCTCCTCCAGTGATTCCCAGGATAGCAGGGATTTCATTCTGGTTTCATCCAGCCCAATCCCCCAGACTCCACGTGGGCTCTGGCATGTTTTAGATAAATATTATTAACCCTCCCCTTTGGAGGCACTTCCACAACTGGACACTCCAAGCACAGACTGCAAAGAGTTTGCTTTTTAATAAAGAGGGGGTAAAAAATAAACTGCACAAGTGGGAGCTGTTGGGGCTGCACAAATCCAGCAGCCAAATTTAGATGCTCTCAACATCTACGCCTGAATTCCTGCTGGGTTTTTTCCCCCTGTCTGCTGTCCCAGAAGAATTTCCCACTCTGCATTTGTGGCTCTTAAGGCTGTATCTTCCCTCCCACTCAGCACGGGGTGAGTTTTGAAAAATGGTGAATGGGAACAAAAACTGAGAGTTTTGTCATAACTCCATTAAAAAAAAAAGTCACTTTCTGCCAGACTTGTAAAGAGATGATTGCATGTAAATACTTCCTTTTTTGTTATATCCCATCACTTGATCTTATTACAAATCCAGACTTTTCTGAACTAGCGCTATATTTTTTTTCATAGGCAATTATTGTTATACATTATTATGAATTTTTATACATTATTATTATACATTTATAAATATACATATATACTAAATTTATATACATATATACTAAATTTATATACATATATATGTATAAATATATAGACAAATACAATTTAAAATATATATTAAAAATATATTACATTTATATTAAAATATATAAATTATATATTAAAACATATACTAAACATATATTAAAATATATACTCTATTAAAATATAATATTTTAAATACATATTAAAATATAATATTTAAATACATATTAAAATATATATTGAAATATATATTAAAATTTATAGTTATATATATTAAAATTTATCATTATATATATTAAAATTTATAGTTTTTATATATATATATTTAATATTTTTAATTAAAAAGTACCAAATTTAAAAAAATTATTTCGTTGTAAATCAATAATAAAAATGCTTCCACCTTTCAGGAAAACTCATCCTACAGGGCATTTCCCCTCTGCAGCCATGCCACCCCTGCCACCCCTTCTGCCCCTCATGGCAGTGGTGGCAGGGGTGACATCCAGCAGCACAGCACAGCTGTGGCAGCCACCTGGCCAGCCACAAATCCATTCAGCCTCCCACTGGCTATTCCCAGACAGAAATGCTCCTGGAAAATGCTCAGCATCTCATCTGGGACTGATCTAAAAAGCTTCCTGCTCTTTGCTGTCGTGTCCCGTGCCAAAATTGGGTGACAACTGATGGTTATCTTGGGAAGGCGATGCCACTAAAGGCTGCTCCTCCTCAGCACCCCCCAAATTTATTTTGGATCAGCTCCAAGAGCAGCCTGGCTGTGGCTGGGGGTGTTTGGGGCAGTGGGATTTGAGGCAGAACCAATTTTCCATCCTTGTGCCTGCTCATGTCCTGCCTTTGGATGCAGAGCTTGGAGGTGACCAAACCATCAGCAAGAAACTCTTAACATGACAAAAGTGGCTCTGGAAAATCAGGAGGGTGACAAAGCAGTGGGGAAAGTCAAATACTGAAACGGCCCCTGTGGGAATCCACAAAATCAGAGGGTTTTGGGGAAGCTGCAAAAGGCAGGCCCCAGAGAGAGCAGAGCTGTGATTAGAGCTAAGCAGCAGCCATGAGATTGGTCAGCAGAAAAACTATGTAAGAAGTAGAAAAGTAAGGACAAATAGAACAATGGTTTGTGTATTAACACTTGTCTAGAATAACTCCTTAGCTGCAGAAAAGTTTATCTAGCAAGATATTAGGAAGTTTTAAGCTTAATAATGGAGCTCTGTGTGTTGTGTTTTAAGGCTTACAAGTAGGTATTGTATTTGGAATAAACAAGCATTGTTTGACTGAAGGTACTACATGTGCTTATAGTGGTTGGACAGAACTACTGTCAATGTGCTTTTGTTTTGTGTGATTGGTCAAAAAACTTATAAAGTGAGTTGTAACATTAAGTTCTTGGTCTGCTGCTTGAGGGGTGAGCTGATGGCATCTTCCCATTGTCATAACCATGGAATGAGACTGATGCTGGAAAATAAACCAGCTCAAGGCACGTTCCACAGCAGTCCTGTCCCGTTCACTCAAGGGAACATTGAGCAGGAACAACTCCAGAGTGAGCTGGGCCTGGGCCAGCAGCAGCTCCACAGGATCCATATGGGAATGTCAGCCCTGATGACCTCCCTGCTCAGCCGTGAGCTCCAGGGACATTTTCCCACAAGTGGCTCCGGCCCTGTGCTGCTGTGACCCCAAATCCCCCTCAGGAGCCACGTTCCCGAAGTGGCAGCACGTGCTGGCATCCCCAGCAACCCCAGCTGGAAGCACTGGGAAAGGGCTCTGGGAGCACCAGGACCACCCACCCTCAGGGATGGGGATCCCCCCTGCTCAGGGCTGCCCTTCCAGAGCCCTTCTCACCCACCAGGTTATTTTTAAAAATAAGGTTATTTTTAAACCCCATTTCTCCCTGTGCTCCTGCAGCCCAGCTCCTGCCCAACCCTGTCAGCAACTCCATTACTGGGGTTTTCATTCCTTTATTCCTTGGCTCACATCCTGCTTTTCCAGGACACCACATGAGCTCCAACTGCTCCACAGGGATGGAGAATATTTGACTTTCCAAGCCTGCCCAGTGCCCTGGGACATCCCCATCACGTGCTGTTCTGTGAAGCCTCCTTGACTTTTACATCTTTATATCAATATTTAGGTGTTGCAGCTGAACTGTTTATTTCGTTTTCTTCCAGCAAAGCTTGCATCCTCCGAGAACATCCTGTAGCTTCCCAGCCTTTATTTGGATTTCCACAGCATTTTAACAACAATAATGTAATTTCCCAGCAGAGCTGTTAACGTCAGGCTCCGTGAGAAATGAATATTCTGAATATCAATGTTCTTTTCCTCTTCAATTTTGCCTTGTTTGGCAGCTATTTTTACCTCGATTCCCTCGAGGACTCTCTTCTTTCTAAATGGATTTTCAGTTTAAAATCCCAAGCAAAATTCAGCTTCCACGACTTTTGCTTTTGGAAGCTGCTGAGCAGAGAAACCATTTAGAAATGATCCTCAGCTCCTACAAACTCTCCCAACACAGATGTTCAGGTTTAGATTCCTTAAAAATGGAATTTTCATTATTAAATCCTTCTTTACTAAGGAATGACACCCTGTTCTGTTCATATTGTCTTGGGAAGAGGAGAAATAATGAAAACCCCACAGATTTGCAAAAACACCAGGAAAGTTGCAGCTTAAAAGTTCAGTCAACATTAATTGTGGCAGTAAAATCTGAATTATTTCAGGTGAAAAATAATTAAACTCATCTCAGGAGGCACAAATCCATCAGGGCTGCACACGGGAATTGGATAATTGTTTGGAGTTTTATTTTTAATCTCGGAAATATTTACAGTGAAAAATGAAGAATTCTTGATGCTACTGAATTGCTACTGAAACCTCTTGGATATATAGAGCATGAAATTGCTGCAAGCTGGGTTTAGAAGCAGTTTTGTCTGTCTTTTGGGGGGATTTTATTACTTGTACCTGGAGTCAAAGCTGTATTTATGACCTTTTTTTATGCCTTCTGTCACAGCTGAGAGCACCAGCTCCATCAGAAATCCCTGACACCAAGGGAGCATCTGCATAACCCAGTGAGCAAAACCAACAAAACCAGCTGCCTTTTGGAAAAATCTAAATTAATATTTCTCCTCTGCTTGGTTTGCTCTGCACTGGAGCATTTTCTGCATCAGCTGCTGCCCATGTTGGAGCCTGGGAACAGCCAAGTAAGCACGCTCTGCTCCCAGGAACCACCTAACCACCAGCTCAGGGGCAATTCCAACCACATTGGAAAGGGAAAGGAGGGAAAATTGCCCTTCAGAGTCCCTGTCTGCCTCCCAGGTGAAGTTGTGTTGATGAAGAAATTAAAAACCAAGGTGGCAGAGACAGCTGTAATTTTTAGAGCTTTGTTTCCCTGCCTTCCTGAGCTCATTCCCAAAGGCAGAATTCCTGGTGCTCCTGGAAAAGCTTCTGGCAGCTCTCCTGGAGGGGTTTTACAGCCAGCCTTGCTCAAGATGGGGACAAAACCTCTCCATGCCCCTCTGCACTGAGGTCAGGACCTGTGAAAAGCAATTTCCAAGATGCACAAAGCAGAGTCCAACCTGACTTTGGGTCAGTGTCCGGCATTTTCCCATTCTAAATGGATTCTTGCCATTTTAAATAGATATTTTTATTTTCCTCCAGCATTAAAAGTCCTGTCACATCTGTCTCAGTTTGAAGCCTGGGAGGCAACACTGGGTGCATCCATATTCAATCTTTTTTAGAGTTATTTGAGCAATCCCACAGGTACCAGCTATCCTCCCTGGGAACACAGCATCCCTGTCCAAAGGCCCAGAGCTTGGGCAGTAGGAATTCTCTTCCAAGGCTGGAGAAGCAGCTCTGATTCTTCTCTGACCTTCTCACAACAGAATTGGCTCTTGCAGGCCATGAATGGGACAAAACCTTGAGTTTGCTCCATGGAGGTTGGCTCCTCTCCCTTCCAGAGGTCTCTTTGGATGCTCTCAATTCTCAATTTTCATGGACACCAACATTAGGAGAGGCCTGCCCAGCTCAGGGAGCCCCATCCCACTCCAAAATCCCAGAGATATTCTGACTGCTTTCTAGTCCAGCTGAATGAATTCCCATTTAAACCTCACTGCTTGATAAACTGCCAAAAAAATCTGAACTCCCAGGGAGCATATTTATTTACAATTCACAATTTATACATGCATTGCACGGCATCTGAAGGGGTTTTTTTCCTCCTCCCAAACATACAAATCAGCAATTAAAATATTTAGAATGTGCCATTTCTAGCCAATGCCCAGGGCTGTGTGTTATCTCACAGTTGTAATTTGTTGCTGGGTGCTGGAGAGCCTTCAGCAATTTCCAGCTGCACCAAGCTTTTGGGGAGAAGTTTGGCTGCTTCCAGAGCAGGGGAAATAAAAGCAGAATATGACCTAAGTGCTGCTAGCAAGGTTTGCCAGGAAGGGTGGACATCTCCTTTGAGACAGCTTCAGCAGAAAGCTGGGATGGATCTGCTTGAGAAACCACTTTTCCCAGGGGGAAAATGACACCTTGCCAGAGCTGGAACTCCCTCAAAGAAATGACAGAGCATCAGGGAAAGCTGAGTCCAGGATGGTGGCACTGCTCAGGAAGCCTTGGAGGGTGGATGGTGTTTTTATGGAGTTTAGTTTGTCCAGCAAGACCATCCCAAGCCACCCCATGCACAGCAGGAATCTGATGGGATGGGAAGAGCAAGGATCACTCAGAAAGCAGAAGGTGCCTCCAACAGTACCCACACCAGAGCTGATGGAAAAGAGGGAAGGAATTCCTTCCTGGCAGGGTGGGCAGGCCCTGGCACAGGGTGCCCAGAGCAGCTGTGGCTGCCCCTGCATCCCTGACAGTGCCCAAGACCAGGCTGGAGCCACCTGGGACAGTTGAAGATGTCCCTGCCCATGGCACTGGATGGGATTTAAGGTCCCTTCCCACCCAAACCCATCTGGGATTCTGCTCTGGAGTACTGGCTCCTACCTTTTTTATTTAAAGAAACACCATTTTCACCAGACATGGAAACATTGGAAGGTTCAAGTCTGGCCACAGCTGGAAAGGGTTTGTTTAAAAACATTCACTCAAAATGAGTGTATTCCCCATCCTTCACCCGGCAGGCAGCTCAGGGGATGGTGCTGGCAGACACCAAAAACTGCCAGGGTTCCAGATTCATTTAAAAAATAATAAAAATAAAATAAACACTTGAAAGGACAAAAGATACCCCTCACACCTATGTTGAAGCGACACAGGTCTGCTTAAAGTACTATTTTTACTATTTTTCCATTCTTTTCTATTAAATATTGACTCTGTTTGTGGTTAGCAGTCACACATCCCAAACCAAACACCACTGCCCTGCATCACAGACCCTTTTTTGTTCACTTTTGGCCTCATGGGGGGAGATCCAGCTCCACCACCCACCTGAATTTAGGACAGCTTCGCAGCCCCCCTGAACTCCAACAAACCCAAATCCTCAGGGAAGTTCACGTTTAGCCCAGGTAGAGGGGCCAAGCCTCATGATTTGAGTCTGAGCTACTTTTTTGAGTCTGAACTACTTTTTGTAGCCTCCTGAAGGAGCAATGAGCCTCTGAGCTGGGCTGCAGCAAGGCCCCCTACCCCAAAACCCAGCCCCTGCCCTAAGAGCCCCAACCCTCCCAGGGCCACCCATGAGCAAACACAAACCCAAACCCAACCAGGAGACCACCCACCAACCCAGTGGGCAAAGGAGACAGCAAAAACAACAAGGCTCCGGGAAATATTTTAAGAAACCCAGCCCCTGGCCAGCACTATTTTGGGTTCTGAGCACTCTGAGGCTGCTGGAGCAGAGGTGTGGAAGTCTCCAGCATGAGCTGGCTGTGTTTAGGGGGGCACCGGGGCACTGTGGCACCTCTGCAATTCATGGAGGTGAGGAATTCTTGCTGTACCTACCAGCTGGAGGAGCTGGCCACCCATTCCCGTTTCCCTTTCCCAGGAATGCTCAGCACCCTCTGGTTGTTTCTCGAGGTTCTTCAGGTCACAGGAGCCTTTTTTAATTCCATTTGCAGTTTCCCATAACCACCCTCCCACACTTCATCCCTAAGGTGGTTTGGGACAGGCCCCACATTCCTGATCTTCTCCATGGCACCTCTGCCTGAGCAAGAGCAAAGTCAAGCCTGATTTGCTTTTCCTGCCCCAGGGAAAGTCAGGGACAGGGACTTCTGCCAAGGGCATGGAGTGACAGGACAAGAAATGGCTTTAAAGTGACAGAGGGCAGGTTTACATCAGAGATTGGGCAGGAATTGTTCCCTGGCAGGGTGGGCAGGCCCTGGCACAGGGTGCCCAGAGCAGCTGTGGCTGCTCCTGGATCCCTGGCAGTGCCCAAGGCCAGGCTGGAGCAGCCTGGGACAGTGGAAGGTGTCCCTGCCATGGCAGGGGTGGCACTGGAGGAGCTTTAAGACCCTTTCCAACCCAACCCACCCTGTGATTCAGTTTCTCAATGAATTCACAAACCAAGGACTTACAAAGCCCACTCAGGATATCAAAGCCTATCCCAGCCACTATTTCTTCCCTGAATCCCTTGTAAAAGTTCTGTACCAATTTTATAAACTTTGATGCCCAAATGACAGCAAGATGTCCCAAGTGCTTTCCTGCCATCCCACAGGATGATAAAACACACCCGAATTCAATGTGCTGCAGAGCCATTTTTCAAAAGGAAGTTATTATTACACATCAGAAAGGTGCAGTGAGTCATGGGCACACAGCCACCCTCAAAGGGTGAATATTGTGGGAAATATTCCAGAAATGCCTGCATCCACCAGGTGGGTATGAAATGGGCTTTGATGAAGAGCACAAGTGGAAAAAAGCAAAAGCTGCATGGAAGGAAACAAGTCACAAACTATTTGCTCTTGCCTCCCCAGGTGGCCAAAGCTCAGAAGAGGTAAAGGACTCAGCTTAGTGGTTAGGCCTGGCTTTACAAGTCCCAGTCTGCTGCTTGGAAAAATCTCATTTTCCTCCCTGGTCTCCCAGCAGAGGAAAAATCTACAAGGCTCAACACCACCTTTTTAATTTTGTTAAAAGCACATTTATGTATAAAAATAAAGCCTCATTCCTGTCTATCTCTCCTGCCCAGACTTGCCAAGTTCTTCATGCAAATTGTTCCCATTTCTCTTATCAGTGCCCTCATATCCCCAGATCAATACCACTTTTCCTACCTCCCCCCTTTGCCCCCAGCCACAAACTGGAGCAGTGGCCTTGACCCCATTTTCTTTACACCTGCACCCAACCACTGAGGTGTTTCCTTCTCCCCTCCCTGCCCAGGCAGGATATATTAAATATATCTATTAGGAAATATTAGGATTTATGCTGTAGGCAGCCAGGCAGGCTGGGGCACTCTGAGTTCATGCCACCCTTGTGCAGAGTGTCCTTCCAAAGCAAACAAATACCTGTGCAAGTCCTTGCCTTTCCCATCCCATTTATTTGTACTGAAACAGAAAGAAAAAGGAAAAAAAAACCTAAAGCTTTTCTCTTGCACACACAGAAGCCACAAAAAGGTGCTGCAAAATAACCACATCTGGCCTTTAAGTGTAATTATTTGCCTTAGGAGCTTTGCTTTCAGCTGGGAGAGAGGTTTAAGTCTATTATTTTAAGGAGTCCTAACAGCATTAGAAGACTTACTGTCAGTGATTTGTACAGTAAATCCAATTACTGCTTTTCACTTCTGTTCAGTGTAAACCACTACTATCAGAATATTCTGGTTTTCTGAATGCACTTAGAGGAGAAATAAGAGCTGGAAGTGCCCAGGGCCAGGTTGGATGGGGTTTGGAGCAGCCTGGGAGAGTGGAAGGTGTCCCTGCCCATGGAAGAAGATGAACTTTAGGGTCCTTTCCAACCCAAACCAGTCTGGGGTTCTGTAACATTTTGCAGAATGAATTTTCTTTTTTAAGCTGCACTACGGGAATCTTAACACCTGTGACTTCAAGGTTTGCCTTCATACTTAACGGGAGGACTTTGTTTTATAAATTTACAACTTTATTTCTAAAGCACCTGCCATTTCTAGGCCCATGATGCCCCTGTTTTTCCCCAGGACCAGGTGGAGGTCACAATCTCAGTATCAAGAAACTGCACAGACAGAAGTCAAAAAGCAGGTTGGCAAATCGTTCAGCAGAACTAAAAATATTGGAATGTACCTTCCAATTAAACTTCCCAAGTGTGTTTGGGTCTGATGATGCCTTTTGAAGAATTTTTTGCCAAAGGTGAGGACACGCCAGCAGGGACAGGATTCAAACATTTCCCACGTCAAACACATTTGCAGGAGCACTGTTTTGCCACCAGCTCCAGCTTGAAATCACTTCTTTGCAATTATTTTTGGACACGGATTTTAGGAGTGAATGCTGAGCAGAGAAATGGGGAATGAGGGCATTTCCTGAGCTTGCTGGCTCCCACTTTCCTGTGTTCCTGTGCTGTGATTATTCAGGCTGGCACTGCACACCCACTATTTATATTGCTGTTATCCAGAGGCATTGGAGAAACACCTGAGACTGAAGGAGGTGAAACCACAGCTTTACAAAAGTCATTTCTAGAGAAGCAGAGTGTCAATATTTGATCCATATTCCAACAAGCCAATATTTGATCCATCCATGTCCCAACAAGTCAATATTTGATCCATCAGCCTTACACAAACACAGGTCATATCAGACTATCCTAAATCAAAGGAATACTTACGACCACAGATTTATCTTGAAGCCACAGGCACACAAAACTTTTATAATTAATTCTGTTTTCTTTGGCAGCAGCAGGATCCAACCCGCTTTGGGCACAACTGCTGCCTTTCCATGGCACAAACAAACCCAAAATGTCTCAGCCACAACAAGGCAAAACTGGCAAATGGAAAGTCTGGAGAGTCCCAAGCTTGAGGAAAAGGAGTGCAGAAACCTCATTTGTGCCCATTTTTTAAAATAATTATTTTTTTCCATTTAATATCAGTTTTGGAATTAGGAGCAAGTGGTTTTCATATCTCTAAATACCAATACACACAGGCTGTTTACTCCACTATAAATTCCTTTTCAGCCTAGCAGCAGCTCTCTAGCAGGGTATGAGTCAGGCTGCTGAAGCCAAGGATTGTTTTTTGGAAAGCATTAAGACTTCAATTGAATTGTTCCTAATTACAGAGCACAGTGGCATTGCAGCATGCAGATTTATTTGAGGGAAAAAGGAGAACTGTGATGTTTAGAGAGCTATAATGAGCTGCAGTGGTGTTTAACAACCTCTCTCTGTACACACACAAAACCCTCCCCAATAACTGACACACATCCCTCTAAATCTGCAGCTAACTTGGGAAAATTCAAAGTTTTTTGGGAACATCCCATTTTTTGTCCAACTTCCAGCAGTTCCTGCAGTGGGAATGTCACCAACCACACACCTGGATCACAGCAGGGTCTGTCTGACCAGGGTGTCTCCACCAAGCACAGCAAACACAGCATTCAGGAGGTGCTCTCAACATCACCATTTTCATGTTTTTCCATGGCTGGGCTCTGATCCTGCTCCTCCTGACACCAAGGATATTTTTATTGGCTTTATTGCTATGTTAAAGGGCAGCTGCTGATCCCCAGCAGGGCTTGGCACAGCCAGAGATTTGCCATAAACCCCTTGCTGGACATCCTGGAAAACTTCCTGCAGCACTTCCAGGGAAAGCTGGAGGATCAGGCCCCCATTAGGGGGTTTGTGGCAGTAAATAAATAACACAAAGGGGTAACATCCCCTCAAGTGACATTTTTCCTGAGCTGGAAGTGCTTTTCCCTAATCCCACCTGGCAGGCTGAGGCAAACCCTGGAGAAGGCAGCCCACTGTGATTGTGGAGAAGGGAACAATTATGTTCTACTCCTCAAGAGGCTTTCAAGGAAACATGAGCACAAATCACATCTCCTCTCTTGATCACTTCTCCTCTTCTGAGCAAAATCTGTGGCAGAGAGGGGGAGACAGGGAAGGAAAGCATCACAGCTGCTCTTCCTGCACAACCTCAAAAAATTATGCTGAAATTTCAACCCTTCTGGCATTAGAGGGGCTTTCTATGTCCATTTGTGTTGTCAGGCTTACCTCTGTCTTGGTTTGAAAGACAGGTGTCTGCTAAGGAAGGCAGGAGCCTCCCTTGAAATGGAAAATGTAAACCTCCTCCCTCTGAATTATTATAATTTTGAAATTAAGGAAGGGGCTCTTGGGCAAAGATATGGGAATAGGAATAACTGCTCTTTAATAGGAAAATAAAAATACAAATAAAATAGTACAAAAAAGAAAACAAACCAATGACAGAGTCAGACCATGCCCTGCCCCCTGTGTGTCAGGGAGGTGTCCCAGCCCCATCCCATGGGGGCTCAGCCCTCCT
>JAWWEX010000296.1:3711553-3722836 GCA_035583215.1 Arremon brunneinucha | reverse complement strand
ATAATTAATGGCCCATGAACAGAAGATAATTAATAATTAATGGCCCATGAACAGAAGAGATCTCCTGGAGGGAGGATGGGTTGTGGAAGAGATAAAGAAAACTGCCCAATGAAAAGCAGATAACTGCCCCACCTCTAACCCACAACCTAAGACACCCTCATACCTCTGGGTCAATCCACAGCTGGTTTCTATCCCAAAATTGGGCTTTCCATCCCAAACTGCCCTATTTCCATGGCCACCTGCATTTCATCCCTTCTTGCAGACAGATCATCAGCGCCCCATTACCTGCACTCAGGGAACACCTCACATTTCCCTCAGAGAGACTTTTTCATTTATTTTTTGAGTGCTGCTGTGTGACAGTTGATTTTATGGAGCTAGTTTGCTCCTCCCACTGTCACAATTCAGGGCAGAGGCATTTAATTGGTCACTGAGTGATTTCAGTTCATTTTCCTGTGCTTTCTGCAGTGCTCAGTGGCACACTGGGGCCTTCAGTCTCAAATCCAGTGTCCCAGTGAACAAATTCCACCAGTCCCTTGGACAGGAAAAATAGCATGCTAAAGACAGAAAAATCCCTTTGACAAGGAAAAAATTCATTGTCCCATCTTGTTGGAATCCGAAATGTAGAGGATTCTTAAAACTTGGGGTTTGTAAGTTAAAACTTAGGATTAAACACAAAATTTGATCTGAAATTTTAGAAAATACTTTTAAACTTAAGCATTAGAAATGAGAACGTAGATTTATTGTTTAAAATAAAAACATGTTAAACTAAATAGAAGAAAGCTTAGAGTTTAGAATACAGTATTGTAAGCTTGTGTATTATAAGATAATTAACTAAAAAGGTTTATATTGTAACATGAGTCTATATGATAAAATATTTAAAGATTAAGTTAAATATATAAATATTTTTGTTGATAGTGTTTTATTTGTTAATAAATTTTTAAAAAATTTTGTAACTAGAAGTTTTGTGACCTTCTGAAATATTTAATTCATATTCATATAAAATCATATAAGGTGAGCTGAATTTTGTATAATTCATTTAGAATCATATAAGGTGAGCTGAATTTTATATAATTCATATAAAATCATATGAGGTGAGTTGAACTCACCTTTCTTACATATGTAAAGGATTAAAAAAAAATTAATTACATTATCTAAAACACCTCAGAAGTCTCATCTCTAACACATTCCAAATTCTTTTCACAAATCCTCTCAAGATCTGCCCCTCACTCCCAAGCTGTGCCCTGGAGATCAGGAGAAGCAGCAGATCCCAAACTGTGCTCAAGGAGAGGAGCTCATAACTGCTTAGGAAGGGCTTGATGGGGGGTTTTATCCTCTTTGAATGTGCTCCAAAAGCTGCCCTTGAACCCCTAAATCCTGCAGGGAGGTGGAGAGCAGAGGGCAGATGTTTCCTTGGGAGCAATCCTGTGTTTGGGCTGGGAAATGGGAGCTGCACTCTAGTGAGAAGGGAGGAAGGAGAGAGATGCTGCTCTCCAAGAGGGATCCAGCCCTGCCACCTCCCCCCTCAGGGACACCTCGTGCTTTGAAAGCTGAGCAAACACAGGGATGATGGCACTTTTCCCAACCTGAAGCGTCAGCAACACCTAATTATAAATGCTTCATTTACCAGGGCTGCAAATGAAGCCCAGCACTGCATCCCTGTGCTGGGGGTCAGCTCTGGGATGGAAAACCATGGCCCAGCCTGGGCGTGCTCCAGCTCTGAGCTCAGGGTCAGCCACAGCAGGATGCAATTCCAGGGATGGATCCCAAAGCTGGGATCCCAAACTTGAACATCACACGAGAAAAATGGTGAGTGCTCAGTGGTGAGCACGGTGGTGCTGCTGGTTTGACTGGATGATCATAAAGGGCTTTTCCAAACTTCACAATCCTATAATTCCATTAAATCACCCTGCTAAAGTACCTTGGTACTCCATTTCATTCCTGTGAGGGTCCAGAAGGATTTTGGAAAGAGCCAAACATTCAATTCAGCTGTTGCATCACAAGATGTGGCACAAGGACCACTAAATATTGTTTCTTTGGGTTGTTGTTTTTTTCTTTTCCTTTTTGTTAAGGCTGGGATTGAAGTGTTTGAGATGATACTTTGTGTTTAAATTCAGGTGTTTATTATTTTTATTTATATTATCATTTATATAAGGTGCATTTATATAGTTTATACAAGATTATATATATAGTTTTCTAAGGTGTGAATTTTGTAGTATTTTATTAATGAGGTATAAAATTGTTTACTATTTTTTATAATATTTTTTAAGGTTAAACTATTTAATTAAGAAATGATGCTTGAATGAATTTTATTTTTAACTTAATATTTAATTATTTGAAGTTTACAATGTGGACATTTTAACTAATTATGTAATATTACTTAAACTTATGAAGAAGAAGATGAAGAAGAAGAAGTTATTGTTTTAAAACTTTTATTTTGTTTTATATGTATTGTTATATTCTAAAACTTTAAGTTTTTTACTTTGTGATGTTATATACTCTTAATTAAATTACATACTCATGATCTTAGTGTGATTAATTAATTTTGGAAGCTTTTTCTATGGCCTCAGGTCAAATGTAGTATTGGGATGTTCAGAGGTTGGAAGCCACCCCTTGCAGAGATTTGTGGCTTCTGGATTTATTCACAGATTCTGCATTTTTCTGGGTGCAACAAACCTCCCCAAAACCTGCACAGGCTTTCCTCACTCTGAATCTTTGCTTTTTGCAGCAATTTCTGCCAACCCACAGCTTTGCTTTGGCCACCAAGAGGAGTTTCTCCACCAGAAGGGATTTCTCACTGCTGCCATCATCCTCCAGCAAACCCAAACCTCCTGTAAACCCCAAGAGTGTCACAAGGCTGGGGATGGATCAGGTGGGGAAGGTCCCAGGACAGAGCAAAGTGGCATCAGCGTGATCCCAGCCCTTAAAATGGGATTTGCCTGCATTTATTTGGGGAAAGCTGGGCCTGGTGGGTGCTGTCTGAGGCAGCTATCTGGTCAAAGGCCTGCGGGGAGCAGGCAGATAGGGCAGGTTAACGTTTAACCCACGGGACTGTAAAGCAGCCCGGGGCTGCTGAACCTTTGGAGTTTGATATGATGATTAGGGAATAACCGCAGTGACACGTCGCAAACTCCCCACTGGCAAGGAGACCTCTCTGCCGGGGGGCCACCTCCAAAACCGCTCAGGTAGGCAGCTGCTCGTGCCTTTGGGGGTGCTGGAGGGACTGGGGGTGCAAATGGGGGCTGCTGGTGGGCTTGGGAAGGAGCAGCTCCATCGGGAGCCTCCCAGCCCAGCAGTGCCCAGCATTGGACTCATACCCCAGAGCAGGGCTGGATTGGGGGGCCGGGACCCCCTGGCTGACCCCACACAGCCCCACAGCTCTGGAAATGAGTAGGGTGGGCACAAAAGGGCTCCTCAGGGGCTCAGTGTGGTTTTTACCTGGCAAAGCTGTGGAAAAGAGGGGGTTTTGTGCTTTTCCCCCGTGCCTGGAAAGCGAGGCCGGACAAGGCGGACGGGGAGGAGGGATTTTCCCTGCCATAATTCGCTCTGGATTTGTTAAAGCGCAACTTTCTGAGGTTTAATCATTAGAGATCTTTCCAGCCAGCTTGGTGTCCCTCCTTCTCTTTGCCAGTCTCTCTAGCCAAGGCAATTGCTGCTCCTAAACCCTCTCAGTTTTCCCTAATCCCTTTCAGCTAGCAGGGATAGTTTCTGCCCAGCACAGAATGCTCCTCCCAAGCTCTTTCCCTTGCTGGAACAGGCAGGGAAAAAAGGATGTTTTCAAAGTGGGGATGCAAATAAACACTAGGGAAGGAGGCTGGGCTCAGCATCACTGAGTGGCTTTTTGGGGGCATTTTGTGTGCATTTGGTGACAGAGCTGCAAAAGCTGTGCCCAAGAGGAACGGGATTCCAAAGGTGATGCCCGAGCAAAAAATCTGCTGGATTAAGCATGAAATATTTTCTCCAGGCTCATGTGCTGCAGCGCCTTCATGCTGCTCCGAATTTGCCCTGTTTTCCTGCAAATGTCAGTGAGTTCCCACTCTGTGTGGAGCCACCAGAGCTGGAAAACAACCAAACAACCCCCCAGCCTGGGAAGCCAAGGGACGAAAGCCTCGTGCTGCGTTGCTCAATCGGACTCCGTCCCCCAGAGTGTCACCCCAGCGAGGAGCTGGGGCAGCTCACAAGTTTTGGGGAGGAAAATGAAGCTTGCTTGGTGTTTGTGGATGGATAGAAAGGAGTATATATTGCTTGGAGCCTGGAGGGAGGGGAAAAAAAATCCCCAAAATGTTGATAACCTAGAGGAAAATAGTTTCTGTAGTGACCTATTTGGGTTATTAGGGCAGAGGGTGGATATCATTGTCCAGTCTTACCAAAGAGAAAAGAGGAGCTGAGGGGATACCAAACAAAATGGGCTTAATTAGATGTGTCCAAGTGGCTCAGCACTGTCAGGTCTGTATTGATCCTGTGGGATAAACATGGGATAACATTTGTTATCTCCTTCATGGAAACAGGAACCAGCTTTCCCCAAAAAGTTGCACAGGGGCAGGTTCTGCCCTCACATACCCCCTCAGCAAAAATCCTAGCATGAGAAGCATCCCTTGGCTGAGGAAAGGGACTCATCCTTTTCCAAATAACCCAAAAGTGAAGCAAAATTTTCCACAATTTTTGGGGTAAAAGTTTCTGGAATCATCTTGCTCCTGGATGGATGGAGCAAAGCCAGAGGATGTGCTGCAGTAGGTGTGAGGGAGCCACATGTAGAAGTAGTCATGGAGTAGTCAGGTGGTATCATAATAGGTTTGTTTCTTGTTGATGTGGGCTTGCAAGATATAAAAGGACCTTTTCTTGCCTTGAGACTTCAGAACTTCAGCAGAAACCTAAAATAAATAAGAGTAGAGAGAGGAAAACCAGACCCAGTGGTACTCTGATAGAAGGTAAAAGCAGAACCTTCCTTTTCTTGATGCTGTGACCATGAGAAGTTGGTGTTGTTGTCAAAATTTCATAACAAATGAGGATGAAATAGGAAATATGGATAGTTTGCACTTCCAAAGGTGGTAATTTCAATTTAAACATCTGAACAAAATGCTACTTCCCCTTCTCCTTTTTTTTCCTTTTCCTTTTCTCATGGTGGCCCTTGTTAATGATAATCCATTTTAAGGGCAAATCCCCGAAATTGGTTGAATTCCAGAACTATTATTTCTATTAAGTGTGACTGGGTTGATTCTTTTTTAAAGCAGAGCTGAAAGCACTGCCTGAATTTTCTGCAGTCATTCACATTTTCCATCAGCAGCCACAGAAGGGGGGTTTTCTCCTGTGAGGGTGGATTTGCTAATTGATTCCTGGCTCAGGGAACAAAGAAGGAGAGAAAGTAATCGTGTTTCCTCTGGGTGACAGGAATTCTCCTCCCTTAATGTAAAAAAAAAAATATCCCAGCACACTGGCACTGCTGCAAGGACTGGGGCTGGTGCCTGCAATAAGGGGAAAGGGCTGGAATTCCACAAGTTTCAGAAATAAAACATCCCTCCATGATTTGTATCCTGGAAATTGTGTGGATGCACTGATGGACACATGGATGTGGCGCCTGGGGATGTGGTTTGGTGGTGGGTTAATGGTTGGACTCGATGGTCTGAGGGGGCTTTTCCAACTTAAATGATTCTGTGGTTCCATGAGATGGACCCTTGGGTGGCAGAGGTGGAAAAGTGCCCTGTCCAAAAGTGAGTTTAGGTGTTTAACTCAAGGGAGGCAGGAAAGAGGGAGAGAAGAAGTGCTTGGAAAACTGCAGGGTGGAACGCCTGCTTTCCTGGCCTTGGGATTTGTTGGGTTGGGATTTATACCTCCGAGAAAAGAGGGGTTTGCTGTTCCCAACCCGGAGAAACCCCACTGATGGGGGAAAGATCTTTGGCTTATCAATTACCTGTGAATGACATCAGGCTGGTAATTCATAGGTGTGAATTGGCTGCTCAGAGTGGGGACACCAAACCACACCCGGGGTGTCCACAGGTGTGTCCAGCCCTGAGTGTGCAGTCCAGGCTTGGCCTGCTTTGGGATCAGGAGTGGGGGCTTGGAGATCCCAAAGGAATCAGGAGTGGGGTTTGCAGATTCCTTTGGAATCAGGAGTGAGGGCTTGGAGATCCCAAAGGAATCAGGAGTGGGGGCTTGCAGATTCCTTTGGAATCAGGGGTGAGGGCTTGGAGATTCCTTTGGAATCAGGATTGGGGCTTGGAGATTCCAAAGGAATCAGGATTGGGGCTTGCAGATCCTAAAGGAATCAGGAGTGGGGCTTGCAGATCCCAAAGGAGTCAGGAGTGGGAGCTTGCAGATTCTTTGGAATCAGGAGTGGGGCTTGGAGATTCCAAAGGAATCAGGATTGGGGCTTGCAGATCCTGAAGGAATCAGGAGTGGAGGCTTGCAGATCCCAAAGGAATGGGAGTGGGAGCTTGCAGGGGCTGGTGCTACCCTGAGGTGGGGGTCTCCAGCTGGACCCCACTTCCAGCAGGACCAGCTCCACAGCTCCAGGTGAGTCTGGGCATCCTGCCCCTCTTCCATGGGGCAGGGTTGTTTCCTTGGGGCTTTCTCCAAAGGCAGGAATGTGTGGAAGCACCAGGCACAGATTAAAGCCTGATCTTTGTTAGGAACCCCCCCAGAGCCCGGGTTTTGCAGCAGGCTGTGGTTAATACTTCATTGCAACCTTGAATGCTCCTGCTCCCTGATTCCAAGTGGATTGCTTCAGCATGTCCTGGAGTGCACCAGTGTCTAGACCTAGTGCTGGTCTAGAGCTGAAATCTTTGCAGGATGCCTTACGATAAGAGCCCAGAAGAGCTCTGCTGTCTTATCTAATGAGGCAGAAGGCAGAGAGGGATTTTGCTGCTGCTGCTGCTGGAAAGGCATCAGCCAGGGAGATGCTCTGTTCCCATCCACCCGCCAGCCCCGAGGCTGGTGCTCGCTGCTCAGCGTGAAATCATTCCCGGGGGGAGAGAACCTTCCTGGAAATCCCTCCTCCCTGCAGGAGAGGATGCTGCCCTTAAAGGATCCACATGCATCCAGAGCAGCAGCCCTGCAGGCATCCAGCCTGGCAGCGCTCAAGTCCGGCTCTCAGGGCTGAGAGAGACCCATGGGGAGCTGCAATTTGATCCCTCAATTCCCTGATGAAGCCAGGATGCTCCAAAAGCAGAATATAAGGGGCCAGATTTGCAGTGTGACAGAGCTTTCCCCTATAGGCTGGATATGGGGTGGATATGGGGTGTCTCTGCCCAGGCAGGAGAGGGTGTAAAACCAATCTAGATTTTAACTGGGTTTTTCTTTTTGAATGCTCACTTTCTCTTCCTGGAGCCTTCCTGGGAAAGGCTCCAAGTGGTTTTTGCACAGCAGTGTGCTAATCCTGCCCCGTGCCTGCTGAATGCCAGCTCCCGAGGAGGCAGCAGGCACACACACCACAAACATCAGCAGGGCTCTGCTGCTGCCCTCAGAAGGGCAAGACAAACCAGCAACTGGGCTCCAGCTGCTGCAGAAAACACTCATTTGGGAATTAGAGACAAGAGAGAGCTGATGCACTGGATAATCCATGTCCCAGCCTCTGCACGTTGGTAGTAATCAAAACACTGGAGAACCTGGGAGCACAGGAAAAAATAAATAAACTAAACTAAACTAAAATCAGAAGAGCCTGACCAACCTCTGCATTAAATAGCTCCAAAATCTGGCATGACAGAGGTGCCTCTGTTTGCCAGTGTTGGAGTCACAGCCTCTGGATCTCATTGTGGTAGAGCTCAAATGACACAAGACTGAGATCCTCTAAATTCCTGGGCTCCTGCCCCATTTTTGGTGCTGGGAATAGTCCATTTTCAATTGAAAACAGCTGTTGGAGACTTCCAGGGCACAAAGGCATAGGAGCACAGGGCAGGTAATGGTCAAAACCAAAGTGGGCTGCCCCAAACCTTGGCTCCTCCCTCAGTGAATTGCAGAAGCAGCTGATAAAAAAGGGGTTGGTGTTAAAAGCTGGGTGGAAAAGGCTTTTTCTGTCATTTTTGCAGCATCATGACATACTCAGAAAATCAGCAGTAGCAGATAGATTGCAATTCTTTACTTACATTTCTTTATATGCAGTACTCACCTTATGTGCACTAAAGGACTGCAGGGGGATTTAGGGTCTCCTCCTGAAAATCTGGCAGTGGCAGAGGGATTGTTTAGGGTCTCTTCCCAAAGATCTGGGAGTGGCAGGGGGATTTAGGGTCTCTTCCTGAAAATCTGGTAGGGGGATTGTTTAGGGTCTCCTCCTGAAAATCTGTCAGTGGCAGGGGGATTGTTAATGGTGTTGTCCTGAAAATCTGGCAGGCAGATTGTTTAGGGTTTCCCCCCTAAAATCTGGCAGTAGCAGGGGAATTGTTTAGGGTCTTCTCCTGAAAATCTGGCAGGGGGATTGTTTAGGATCTCCTCCTGAAAATCTGGCAGTAGCTCAGGGTGCAGGCACAGCAATCCACCTTCCTTCCACCTTCCTGCTGCTCTGGATTTCCCTGCTGCCCAGCATCCCCACCAGGGTGCCTCATCCCCCTCACCCCATTCCACCCCTCCCGGCCCCTTTTGGCCCTGTTTGCTCTCCAGGCGAGCCTGGCAGGCACCACCTTTCCATGCCTCCACCTTTCTAGGATAAAATGCAATTTTAGGCAATAACAACCATGGTGGATGACACAATTTAGCATTTTCCTACATGGAGTCCTTGGTGCCACTGGCCCCCAGCTCTGGCTTCAAGGACCTGAGGAGGGAACTGGGTTTGTTCTGGCTGCTGCTCAGTGTCAGCCTGAGGCTTCAAGCTCTGCCTTGCACCTACAGACCCTGCTTTTATGCCTGGAGCACATAAATGGATTTTTAAGCTCAAAGCTCAGCATTCAGGAAAACCAGGAAATCACCAGTAGTGAATCCATGTTGTAAATGTCCCTTTCCCAGGGTGTAGCCCAAGCCAGATTCAGATTTCAGTTTTATGGTGTTTTTAGCCCAAACCCAACCCAAACCAAAAAATCTTGAAACAGCCATGACCTAAAACTGCAGCTCTGAATTAAAATTTCTGAACCCAAGGTTGCTTCAGCCCTGAGCTGAGCTAAGATCCGAAGTTGTCCTGTGTTCTTTATTTTCAAAAATAAGAATAGGTGGATTCTGGGGCTAGGTCCTGTTTCTCATGGAGTGCTGGGCATGGCTGGTACAAGGTTGCCTTCCCAGTATCAGCACCACACAAGGCCTAAAGGACTCATTGCTGTGTACTCAGTGCAGGATTAGGCACTTACATATTTTTTCCTCCTGAGACACCACCAAAAAGCTGCAAATTCTCTCTACATCTCCCCAGGATCTGACTGTGGGTTTAAATGCTGTTTATTTGCATTCATCAAGGGGGACATTTCTGCTTTTTCCATGGTCTCTGCTGTTCTGTTTTGGTTTTGTCTCCAAAATAACTGATTTATGAAGAGCGACCCTGTAAACTTTCTCAGGAGGGGTGGACTTTCTCCTCCCAGCCGTATTAATTGATTTAATTTATCTCAAATTTGATTGCAGTGAGCACCCCTAATTAATGTGATTTTTTGCTGATAATCACTCCCAAATGGAATCAAATCACAAATCCGGGGATGGATTGACCGGCACACAGAAAGAAGCCGCCCTCCGTGCGTTAATTCAGCGAACGGGATATAATTTGATCCAGGTAGGAATCCACGGTCCCATCCTCTTGTGCTTCATCCTGAAGCTTCACTGGGGGTGTGAGCAGCCAATCCATGCTCCTGAATCACTCCTTGCTTGTTCCTTTTCTCTGTGTTTCTCTCTCACATCCATGCTGATCATCACTGTGTTGTCTTTCATGAAGCAGGGTCGTATTCCTCAAGGAATTCTTAGCTGGATGGGAAATTACAATGAAGGTGGGGGTAGGACAAGCATGAGCACTGCTAGATGTTGGGAAAGGTCAGGATTGGTGTCTCAAAACTGAAAAAAACCCACAGAGCAAAGTTTCAGATGAGGTGGGAAGTCCAGCACATCACCTTTTGTGCAGATCCTTGCACAGGAACACGGGAGGCAGGTGCCTCACCTGCTCCAAGGTTTGCTCCCAGTTTAGGTTCCAAGGTCTCCAAGATCCAAACCTCCCGTGGTTAGGGCAGGTGGAGCCTGGGTATGACCTCCAAACCCACCTGAGAAAGCCTTTCTTGGCTACCATGACCAAAACAAGCTCAGTCTTGGAAAGCACTGGGCATTGCCATGACCAGCCTTTGCATCCTGGAAGAAGGAACTGGAAACTGGATTTTAGGCAGGTGGAGGCCATGAACCTTGCCTTGTCTTGCATGGCACTAGAGGGCACAACAGCCCCAAGCACAACCTGAGATTCCTGGGAAAAAGCACATTCCAGGACCAGGCCAGCAACTGTGTTTGGTGCCCTTTCTGCTGTACCTGTCCCATAAGATAAGGGACTCCTGTATGTCTTAGATTTACTGTGGCTTTCTTAGGATCACAGGGGTTGGGAGGTGCCTTAAGTTAAAGGCCATCTCATTCCAGCCCCATGCCATGGGCAGGGACACCTCTCACTGGCCCAGGTTAATCCAAGCCTGGCTTTGAAATTATCCTGGGGTTCAATTTTCCCCACTGTCAATCTGGCAAAGCTCAGATTTCCTAAAGCACAGATTTCAGCTCCCAATCCCCCACACACTTCAACATCCTTTTGCTCTTCTCTCTCCTTTCCTTTTCCATCCCAACCTTGCTATTTTATATTTTTCTCTTTTCCCTCCTCTCCTAATTTCCCTGTACCTTAGGGATTTTTCTTCCAGCTTGTCTGAGGATGCAGCCAAACATCTTCTTCCTCAGTGCACACCTGGGTCATTCATTTTTGGGAAGTAGCTGATGTCCACTTTCCCTCCAGGCACCTTGTCAAAAAGGGTTTGTTGAGGTGCTGCCTTCCAGCCACAAATGAAGCCACTGCAAATTTAGAGAAGGGTTTGTTTCTTGCTGTGCTCCCTCACACACCAGCTCAGACATAAAACCAAATGTCCCCAGGACTCCATCACTGCTGAAAACATTGGAAAAACACAAATGAGAATGGATAATTCAGGGCCTGTTCTAGAAAACTAAAAGGGTTTGTGGTATATCCCTGTTTTCTTGTAAGGATCTCTGTTTGTTTAAGTTCCTCTTAAATCAGCTGTACAAGACATTTGTTTTCCTGGAATAATCCCAGAATGGGAAGTGACTAAAGAAATGGTCAGGGAGCCAGAAATGCTAAAGAAATGGTCAGGGAGCCAAAAATGGAAAAATTCCTGGAGCCCCATCTCCTCT
>JAWWEX010000296.1:3699310-3711258 GCA_035583215.1 Arremon brunneinucha | reverse complement strand
AAAGGGGAGAGGGAAGGGGAGAGGGAAGGGGGGAGGGAAGGGGGGAGGGAAGGGGGGGGAGGGAAGGGGGGAGGGAAGGGGGGGGAGGGAAGGGGAGGGGAGGGAAGGGGAGGGAAGGGAAGGGGGTTAAAAATAGGGGAGGAGAACAGAGACACACTCATCTAGCAAAAAGAGACAAAAAGGAAATACTGGCTGGCCTTCACCTCTTTGAATATTATCTGGGGCCAAGATTTGCTCTCTGCCAGAAGAACCTCCTGGGTGGGCAGGTGTCATCCTCAGACTGGATGAAAATCCAGACAAGTTATCAATTTTGCAAGTGCTCCATTAGCCAGCCCATAACTAACACACAGCCCACGGAGATTCTCCTGCCAGAGCCAGGAGGATTTCCATTTTCCAGGCAGTTACTGACTGTCTGCACTTGGACTTCTGAAGTATCCCAGCCTTGGCAGCAGGACACTGTGTGATCCCTGCTGAATCCACCAGGAGCTGAAGGGAAGGAGGGTGTCTGCCTCAAGGGTCATTCCCAGAGACAGGGTTGGTTTAATCCATGTTTAAAAGTCGATAGCTAAACCTTTATTTTCTTTTCCTCCAGGAAAATGGGCAGAGGAAATATGGGGGACCACCACCGGGCTGGGATGGCCCTCCACCAGAGAGGGGCTGTGAGATCTTCATTGGGAAACTGCCCCGAGACCTCTTTGAGGATGAACTCATCCCCCTCTGTGAAAAGGTGAGGCTTGGTGGCAGCTGATCAGTTGCTGATGGTCAGAGCTGCATTTTGGGGCTGAACTGAGCTGATTCCAAGGCCAGGCTTGGAGCAGTCTGGTCCATGGAAGGTGTCCCTGCCCATGGAACTTTAAAATTCCAGTCTTTAAAATTCCAGTCCTCTCTAGCCACTCCCACCTTGCTGACAAATCTCTCTCACTTGGCAGATTGGCAAAATCTATGAGATGAGGATGATGATGGACTTCAATGGCAACAACAGGGGCTACGCCTTTGTGACCTTCTCCAATAAGCAGGAGGCAAAGAATGCAATAAAGACACTCAATAATTATGAAATCAGGTGAGCAAGGCAAAAACACCTTCAAAGAAACTTTAAATCATTTGTATCAGCCTATTTTGGCATGTAAGGGATATTTTTCCTGGCAGTCCAGAGCAAAGTTATTTAGATCCCTGTGTTTTGAGGGGAAATCTCCTCCTGTCTCCCTGTGCAGTCACTGCTCATTAAAACCAACAGGAAATTTGTTGTTCACAATAAACCCATCAACAACACCAAAATCTATCAGAACATTGGGAAAAAATTGTTCTGCTTTGGATCAAATTAACTTTCCCCTAACCAGTGCTGTTTATTATGTTCCCCTCAGGTTGTTTGTTGTTGATTTATTCTATTCACAGTCTCCCTCGTGACAGATTGTGCAGATATGTTTTGGTAGATGGAGCAATTGCAAAAAATGGTGAAATAGGATGGAAACCAATTGGCAAATAGTGACATTTCCTAATAGAAAGGAACAGAAAAAGCCCTCATGTTTGAGGGAACAAAACACCCGGAAATCAACAACAGATGGGCCCATTAATACGTGTTGGTTGGATTTCAACCTCACTAAATGTTTTTTGCCAGTTCAAAGTGGGATGAGTTAATGCCTTTGCTTAAAAACCTTTTGGGATAACCCATTCTGGCAGTTGTATGGCTTTTTTAATTAAAAAAGAGATGGGTTGTGAACTGCTTTGAGCAGATCAAGGCACACGGAGGTCTTGGAGATGTCCTTTGTAGCAGAGGTTGGAAGATCTTAGGGATCAGGTTTCTCCCACCTCCTCCACTTCCTTCTCTTGTTCCAAGGACTCCTCTAAAGCAGTTTTGCACTTCTCCAGGCCTATAAGAGATACTTTCACCCCAGAGAGGTGAAGGAAGGAAATTTTTATTTTGGGGTCTGCACAAAAGTTGGCCCATTGATGAGTCCATTGGTGAGTCCTCAAATGGTGCCTCTCCCAAAGGGATTTTCTTCTCCCAAAACCTCAGTCATGAGGTGAGTGGGAAGCCACAAGCCAACAACACAAGGACCTGGGTTGGGGAGGTGCAGTTGCCTGGTGGCAGCAAAAGGAAGAACCTCAAGTAGGAAAAGCAAAATTTGGCTGTGGTTTCTCTCTCAGATCCTTCATTTCAGCTGAAGAGGGGCTTTGCTTTAACCTTCCCCTCTCCTGGCTCCTGACCAAGCATCTCCCTCGTTCCAGGAACGGGAGGCTCCTGGGCGTGTGTGCCAGCGTGGACAACTGCCGCCTGTTCGTGGGGGGCATCCCCAAAACCAAGAAGAGGGAGGAGATCCTGGCAGAGATGAAGAAGGTCACGGACGGCGTCGTGGACGTCATCGTCTACCCCAGCGCGGCCGATAAAACCAAAAACAGGGGCTTTGCCTTCGTGGAGTACGAGAGCCACCGGGCAGCAGCCATGGCCAGGAGGAAGCTGCTCCCAGGTCAGCAGGGATGGAGAGAGGTGGATTTACCTCAGGGGTGTGGTGGCAACATCTCCAGAGGGGTCCAGGAATCCCAGGAAGTGGACCTGGCTGGGTTTTGTGCCTTCAGAGAGAAGTTTTCTGCTAGAGACACCTAGAGCAGGAGGTCCCACAAAACACCATGGGATGTGGGATTGACTGCAGCTCCTGCAGTGCTGATGATCCATGGTTGTCTTTCAGGAGCTTGGGTTTATTGGAAATCCAGCCAGGTGATTTTGGCTGTGTGTGTATCCATGCAGCTCTGCTGTGGGATGTGCTCGGTCCTGTTCTTGTCTTGGGTTGAACATAAAATAGAGACTGATCCATGGTTGTCTTTCAGGAGCTTGGGTTTATTGGAAATCCAGCCAGAGGGGTTTGGCTGTGTGTGTATCCATGCAGCTCTGCTTGGTCCTGTGCTTGTCTTGGGTTGAACATAAAATAGAGACTGATCCATGGTTGTCCTTCAGGAGCTTGGGTTTATTGGAAATCCAGCCAGATGGATTTGGCTGTGTGTGTATCCATGCTTGGTCCTGTGCTTGTCTTGGGTTAAACATAAAATGGAGACTGATCTGTGGCCTCTCAGGGAGTGTTGGGTTTTCCAGCTTTTACAGAGACGGCGTAACTGAGAGGCGTTTTAAAAGATTTTATCCCATTATTAGTCTCGATAAAAAGTGAGACATAAGAAATATAATACTTAACACCATTCCATCAGAAACTAAATTATTTCCTAGTTGCAATACCTTATAAATAGGTATTGCAGGTAGTAAATAGCTAATTTTCGGTAGTAAATAAATAGGTAATTTTTCAACCTATTAATGGTTGCTACACAATACTGCCAATACTTCTAACACCAATCACCTCTATTTTTACCCCAAATTTCCTACTACAATACCTCTTTCACAGTTCCAATTCTCTAAAATATCTAGTAATTTTACATATTTTAAAACTTATTGCATATTTTAAAACTTGTTTCTAGTTCAATCTCTCAACAGTATCATCTCTATTCCATGACCTTCCAAAGTCAACACACCTTATCTCAGTGTTTGCATACAGATGTACAAAACTGTGTAAACTTTCTATCAAGTTTTTAAAATTCTTTACAAATCCATTTCTCAAAGGGAGAATCACTCAGGAAAGCATCCAAGAGCAGACTCAGGCTGGAGCATGGACTGGAAACTGATATTTTGGCAAAAAAAAACTGGAATGAGGAATTGCTTTAGAGTACATCTATGAAATTCAACACTGGGAGACAGCCAAAGATCATTGTGGAGGAGAGAGAGGTTTAGCAGGTATTAGGTGAAGAAGTCACTCAACATGAAGTGCATTTGCAAGGATTTCACCAATTTTCTCTTGCTTTCTTATGCTCCTGCACTGCTTTGTTGAACGCACTGGCTGCTGAAGGCATCCAACAAACCTTGGGGTTTGAGATTTGTTCAGAAACACCTTCTTTCACCTGTTTTATACATTAAATACCCTACATAATTCAATTTTTTTTCTTATTGTGTAAAAAAATGAGCATGATTTTGAGCACTGAATTTGCTTTTCTACTGGGAGATGTGTCACACTGACAATTTTTCCTTTTATTCTGCATTTTCTTCTTCAGTTTAAGCATCTCCCTGATGGTGGGAGCACATTTTGTGCTCCAGCATGATTTTTCCATGGTTTTTATGAGGAAAAGGAAGGCAGGGGCAGGCAGAGCACTTGAAATCCTGAGGAAAGACAGCGAGACAGATGGAAGGAACTCAAGAGCCCTGAGCAGATATGTGCAATGCGTGAGGGGTTTCCAGTTTAGGGATGTCTCAGTAAACAATTTAGGGAATTCCAAAGGGCTGAACAGGAGCCAGAGTCTTCTGAAACCTCAAGCATAAGGCAGGAACTGGAAAAAAGTTTCAAGCCAGAGCTGAATGTGTCTCCAGCAGATGTGAGATTGAATATCATTATCAGATGCTTCCTTTAAGCTGAACCTCATTGCCTTTTTCAGGGAGCTTTGTAGAGAAAGTGCTCAAAAATTGAGAGTTTTCATTAAAAAAATTAAATTTTCTCCTGTCTCTGGCTAAACAAGAGGGTGGAGAAAGACTGGTTTTCAGCAAGAGGCACCAAGTTTAGCTCCTTGCTCCAAGTCAACCAGTTCATTATTTCCACCCTTGAAGTGAAAACAGCAACTCAGAAAGGGGCACAGAACAGCCCTGCTTTATAAATCCCAGCTCATTCCCGAGGGATTCCAAGGGAACAGCACCTTCCCATTTAGTTTGGTTATTTACTCTTCCAATAAGCCTCCAAATTCTATCCTCACCCTCTCATTTCACAGCTTCCACCCCCTCTTAAATGGGTTGTCCAAGCAGAGATGCCTTTTTAGAGTGTTTGCAGGATTTTATTTGTCCCCTCAGCTGCCAATGTGTGGTTTAGGTCACTCAAAGAATCACCAGCAAGGTCTGGGCAAAAGCAGGTTTAATATAAATTTGTGACAGGGTTTGATGGCAAAGGTCACTCTATTACTTAGTATACAGAAAAAGCAGACAAAGAAATATCAGATTAAAGCAATTAAAAAATATCAGACAAAGCAATCAGGTTACTCTGATTAATATCAGATTTAAATGATTCATGTGGAGACCAGGGAGGCAAAAAGGTGAGGAGGGAAAAAGTGAAGAATTCCAAGGGATGAGTTCCAACAGAATAAACCCCCTTGCCAATCTCAGCCTCAGACTGGCTCAACAATTTAGGTCTAAATGGTTTATTATTGTTAACAATATCTAATCATGGTTTGTCATTCGTAGCAATATCTAATTAACACTAGTAGTTCTTAATAAATTGACCAATTTAACACCTCTAATACTATTCAATAGAATTTTCTGTAAGTGCAACAGAACCATAAATCTGACCAAAATAAATAAATTAACCAAAATTTAATGGCAAATATAAAATGGCAACCTTGATAATACACATGCATGCAGACAGACAGAAATGTGGACTTCTGAAATTCCCCTGGAGTTCAGTGAAAGTCTCACATCAGGGGCCTTTGAATCTGGAGCTCAGCCTCGAGGAGTGGGGACACCAACCCAACTGCATCATCAGCATTCAGCAGTGTGAATTATTTGCTTTTTTTCTTCCCTGCCCCTCAGCAGCTCAGTCCAGAGTTCACAGAGCCCCTAGGTTTATCCTTCACACCCACACCCTGTTTTATGCATCAGGACTTTTTGTGTCCCTCCTTTCTTCTGCAGCAGCTTCCCCCAAACAAATTCAAACACACACACAGACATCCTTGCTTTTGCTGTTTCATTCCATCCCACTGGGACTCCAGGATCCCTGTTCTGGTATCAAGAGAATGAAACTTCGCTGACCAAAAAGGGATTTTTATTAGTGCATTAAAATATTTCCCTTTAGGAAGCGCTCGAGGAGATGCAGGGCTAAAGTGAATTATTCCACATTTTCACTTCTTTCAGTTCTGGAGGTTCCAAAGGTATTTGTAGGAGGCCATTCTGAGCGTGACCCTCTGCCTTTGGAAAGGCAGAGCTGGGAAGGTTTTTTTGGGTCGTGTTTGTAGAACTTGTTTTATGCATCGAGACTTTTTGTGTCCCTCCTTTCTTCTGCTGCAACTTCCCCCAAACAAATTCAAACACACACACAGACATCCTTGCTTTTGCTTTTTCATTCCATCCCACTGGGACTCCAGGATCCCTGTTCTGGTATCAAGAGAATGAAACTTTGCTGACCAAAAAGGGATTTTTATTACTGCATTAAAATATTTCCCTTTAGGGAGCGCTCAAGGAGATGCAGGCCTAAAGTGAATTATTCCACATTTTCATTTCTTTCAGTTCTAGAGGCTCCAAAGGTATTTGTAGGAGGCCATTCCAAGTGTAACCTTTGGAAAGGCAGAGCTGGGAAGGCTTTTTTGGGTTGTGTTTGCCGAATTTGGCCTGTTTTGCTGTAATATAGAGCATGAGCAGGAGCAAGAGGAAGCAAAGCCCCCCAGCACTGACCATGCCTTGTTCCCTTAAAGGAAGGATCCAGCTGTGGGGACACCCCATTGCTGTGGACTGGGCAGAGCCAGAGGTGGAGGTGGATGAGGACACCATGTCCTCAGTGAAGATCCTCTACGTGAGGAACCTCATGCTCTCCACCACCGAGGAGACCATTGAGAAGGAGTTCAACAGCATCAAACCAGGTAGGTGCTGTGCCTCCTAAACAAATGGAAATGTTTCTGCCTTCCTAAAATGCCACAAGAGATAAAAATAGCTGGGTTTTTTTTGCTGTGAAATGCCACAAAAATTGTTGTGGGGCTGAAGGCTCCCACCCAAAATGCCATCCCATTAAAGGCTGTTTCATTCCCAGCCACCATGAAGGAGGGGGATTGGCAACTGGAAGAGACCCAAAATGCTGCATGGGGTTGCCCTGTGTCCTCAAAATGCTTTGGAATCATTTAGTCTTTCTAAATAAGAGTTGGTGAAGCAGCTGGATGACTTCAGCATTCTTCTGTGGCAAGGGATGGTGATAAAAATAGAGTGATTTAATACAACTGCTTTTTATCTGATCTAACTAAATTCTGAACTCATTTTCATACATCCCCCCAGTCCTCTTGTAAATTGGTGAATAATTAGTGCTTTCCATTTAATGTAATATTCCTTTGTGGCATATCTTACATGCACTTAGGGTGAGATTTTTCAAAAAAAGCAGGGAGAATTAGTTGGGAATTAAAAAAAAATTAGTTGGGAATAAAAATCCTGCTGGCTTTCAAAGGAGATTTTACTTCTGAGTTGCTCCAGCTTTAGGAAATTCCACCCAAAACCAACAAAGTAAAAATAACCCTTTTCTGCAGCTCTGCAAGCCGCACAGTCCATTAGGCATTGGGAACTGATGCTTGGCAATGGGAAATCTCCTTTCATCTCACTCCTGTTAGCTTCCTTCTATTAATTTTTTAAAATACGCTGCAGAGCTTCAGTTTTCTTCCTCCAACTTCTTCATTTCATGCCTTTTTCTAGACTAGGTTGCATTGCAAAGGGATTCATGAGTTTTCCTTGTGTCCTTCCAGCATTTTTGGGTCGTACTTTTAGCCACCATCGAGCTGTTGCAGAACCCATTTTACTCCTGAATTAAATTTATGTTATCCCACTCTCTGAACTGCTTCCTTCTTTTATTTACCCAGTTTTGCTCCCGAGCTTTGAGCAAGCTCACACTCCCCAGAAACACATTTGTGGCCTTTTGACACTTTGGTAACAGTCATCTGCTTTGCTCCTAAGAAGTTTTCTACTATAACAACACAAGTTCTGCATCATCTTTCATCTTCCTTTTATCATCTCAGCATTCACATTGGAATTTTATTTTTTTTAATGGACAGCTTTCATTTTGGTGGCTAAAATCAGGAATGGGTGCATTAGAGCACCAAAACTTCCAGCTTTGGGGAGAGAAAATGCAGTTTAAGTTACAGTGAGATCAAAAAAGGCAGCAAGGATGTGAAATGATTCATTGCCCTGCCATGGTTCTCTGCCTCACTCATTGAGCCACATTTCAGCACTACTTAGCTGAAATTACCTTGGATCCAGGGCATTAGGAAGCTGTTTTGACATCAACAAATCATGCAATAAAAAATGATCCAGAGCTTCCAATGACACAGCAATTGCCACATCTCTGAGGGCTCCACAGGTAGCACCAGGACTGCTAAGTTGGGACACAGCACAAGGAGCACCCCTTAAATCTGTGCCAAATTCACAGCCTGATGGCTTCTGCAGAGCTCCCTCTGAAAAGCCTGCCCTTGCTCCCTAGGAATCCCAAGGAAATTCCTCCTCCATGGAGCTCACCCAGGGGTGGGTATCACATTGCTTGGCCCAGCAGAGGCAGAAGCAGTGGAGAGCAGAATTTTTGGCTCAGGATTGGTGTCCTGGAATGCTCTCCAGCAGGCAGAAGGGGGATATTCAAAACACAGCGAGTTCATTAAAGCTTTCACTTGTAAACAAAGCATCAGCATATAAGTCCCATAAATTCAGGCTTGGAAAATCATCCTCTGTCCCAGAAGGACACAAAGTGCTACTTTACCATCCCTGTGTCATTCCAAGACGTGCAGCCTGCTTGGACTGTGGGATGGGACAGGCTCATTTAGCCCTCTGCAGCTCCTAATGACTCCCCTGAACACCAAAGAAATTTGTTTCCTCCTGCATTTTTCTAAGTGCATGCTTTTTGTGGCAATATGACATTTCCCTGTGCACCTGTTCAGCTTTAAGAGGTAAGAAGCCAACAGAAGAGTTGTTCAGTATCCCTTAACCATGTATCCAGAGGATATTTCTGGGGGTTTTACAGGAGGCTGGGTGGCTGATGTCGTGCTTCCCAAGCCACAGGAGCAGAGAAGATGAGGAACTGAAGAAATGACTGAAGGCTGTGGCCATGGGGAGCAGGACTGGTGGGGTTATTTTGGAGACAGACTCCTCAGTGCAGAGTATGAGTTCCTGGCATCAGAGCAGCTGAGAGGGGAAAGAGAAAACTGTGGGGGATGGACATAGAAAAGAACAAGTCATTTGCATTTGAATTACTTTGGATAAATTGGATGTAAGAAAGATTCAGGCTTGAAGAAAGATTCTCGAGCCCAAGCCCCATCCTCAGCTGCAGAGCCTGGCTGGGGCCATGTCCAGGTGAATTGGGGCATCCAGGGAAGCCCCACTGCCACAGAAAAGGCTGTTTCTTAGGGTGAGACCTGCTGCCCCATCAGCCCCAGCCCATCCCAGTGCCCAGGGGTGGCTGTTCATTCTTCCTGAACATCCTGAGCTGGTTGTCAAGGAGAAAAACCTCCTTGTTTTATGGCAAAAGCTGCCTCTAATGCACATACAAAATCAGGGAGATGGGGATCACAAGGCAATGTTCCCACAGCTGGTGCATGGTCAGTCATAGAAGGGAGACACAAGACCAAAGGTAGTGTCCAACAGAATGGTTTGGACAGGAGGAAACCTCTCCAGTTTAATGGGAATCTTACTGGTGTCTGACCCCAAACCCTTCTAGTTTGCTTTGAAATGCTATAACCATTAGATATTGATTTTCCTCTGGAATATGCATCCAAAGAGGTGAGGGGACACTGACCTCTTGTTCTCCTACCCTTGCTCAGCCTTTGCTCTCCAGGGGCTCATAACCTGACAGAGCCACTCTTTCAGATCTCTGCTTTCTGACTAACCCCCACTTCCCACTAATATTCCAATGTTTTCCACAGGTGCAGTGGAGAGAGTAAAGAAAATTAGAGACTACGCCTTTGTGCACTTTAATAAAAGAGAACACGCAGTGGAGGCCATGAAAGCCTTGAATGGGAAGGTAAAAGCTGCTGTAAATGCTAATTCCTGGAGCTTACAGTGCAGTATATTATACAAAGCCACCTGCTTTATTAGCTCCAAAACCCTCCTGGAGGTGTTATCCCAATTTGCTCTTTGCTGGTTGCTTTTGTACTCCTGGATTTGTTTTTCAGCAGCTCTGTTGTACACAAACGGTTCATTTTGGCTCCTTGGATTTGTGCTAAGTGTTTGCCTGGCTCTAGCTCACTGCTCAGATGAAAAAAAAAAAAAAACAGGAAAAGCTGAAAGAAGAACTTGGAAAGGAGGGGTTAGGATCCCCCCTGGCTCACACTCACATCCTTGTTCCAGACTGCCAACAAAAACACTGGCAGGGCAGCGTGTGAATGGCAAAGTGGGACAAACGAGGTCAGCCCAAACATCTGCTCTGAGTTCAGATGCGGATTTGTGAGGAGGCTGCTGAATTTAGCCCTTCTTGCACTGCATGTAATTCACTCTAAAGCCAGAGCTGTTCCCAAAGAGGTGTTAACCCCACTCCTATTTTTAGTGCCACTGCTGTTCTCCACGGGAGCACGTGGGATCTCGCTGCCTTACGAGCTGCTTTGCAGGAAGTGAAGCCTTTTAAAGGCTTTGCTGAAGGAGCCTCTCCCAGCTGGAGCCAGGGCTGAGCACTCTCAGGTTAAGTTTTCACCCGTGTGAGGGAGATCCAGGGCTTTTTTGGGGTGGTTTCCTCCACCTTCCTATCCCATTAGGATGTGGGGGCAGCTCCCCCATAGGCTGGATTTCCATCAAGCACTTTTAACCACTTCCCCTGCTGCCTCAAACAGCTGGAACAGAGGCTAGACAGAGTTAAGGGGAAGGATATTTATATGTAATAAAAGGATATTTATTGCAGGGTCTTCAAAGGCCACACCCTGGCAGTACCAGAGCCATGACTTTGGCTCTGCCCGGATCGCTCCAAGATGGAAGCAAAAGAGTGCTTGGTCACAAGATCTCACATTTTTATAAGTTTTGGTCCATTAGCATATTGGAGCTAATTGTTCAATTACACGCACAGCCCATGAAGTCCCATCTTTCTTATTTTCTCTGTTCAGTCCACGTTGTTTATACTCTTGGGCCTGAGATCCAAATCTGGCTGTCCTTGGTCCCCAGCTAGAGAAGGCATTGTTGTGTCTACCAACTCTGTGAAGAGACCTTACCATCCCCTTATATGAAACCCAAAGCCACACACCCAAGCAGCACACAATCAAAAAGAAAGAAAAAGAAAGCTAAACCCCAAGGCATCATTTCCACCCTGTGTTTGTCCCCTCTCAGGTGCTGGACGGCTCCCCCATCGAGGTGACCTTGGCCAAGCCTGTGGACAAGGACAGCTACGTGAGGTACACGCGTGGCACGGGCGGCAGGGCCCCGGTGCTGCAGGGGGACTACACCTACACCCTGGGCCACCTGTACGACCCCGCCACCGCCTACCTGGGCGCCCCGGTCTTCTACGCACCGCAGGCCTACGCGGCCATCCCCAACCTGCACTTCCCTGCTGCCAAGGGGCTCGGCAGCAGGAGCATCCTCCGGCCCCCCTCCGTCCGAGGTAATTCCCTCTTGGAGTTTTGGACAAATGAAAACCACCCCCTCGTGCCCAGCATCTCCTTCAGGGGTCGGGCAGCTTCTCCCCAGACGGGTGTTGGTGGCATTGGCTTTGTCCCAGCTCCTGGATGCTGTTTTCTCTGATGGAAAACGCAGGGTTTAGGCTCTTGTCTTTCCCAAAGGCTGAAAAAAATAACTGTTTTCCTGGAAGGAATTTCTAGGTTACCCTCAGTCCAATGTAAATAACCCACAGATCCTCCTGGTTTTGCCCCAGCAGGAAAGACCAAATAAAACACTTTTCCCTTCCCCCTCCCACAGCCAGCCACCACCACCACTATCTTTCCTCTTGTCTGTGGTGGTGTTCACAGGGGTTTTTGGATGAGGGAAGAGACGAGGATCTGACTCCATGTTTCAGATGGCTTGATTTATTATTTTATTATATATATTATATTAAAACTATACTAAAAGAATAGGAGAAAAGATTTCATCAAAAAGCTAGCTAAGAATAGAATAAGAAAGAATAATAACAAAAACTTCTGTCTCGGACACAGAGTCCAAGCCAGCTGACTGTGATTGGCCATTAATTAGAAACAACTCTATGAGACCAATCACAGATGCACCTGTT
>JAWWEX010000296.1:3679854-3699210 GCA_035583215.1 Arremon brunneinucha | reverse complement strand
TGTTCCTGAGGCCTCTCAGCTTCTCAGGAGGAAAAATCCTAAAGAAAGGATTTTCCATAAAAGATGTCTGCGACACTTGTCCTTGAAAGTTGAAGCGAAAATTTTACCAGTCCTGGTGTTTTCTGACCCAAAGCTGTGGAGTTTTCCAAGCAAGTCACATTGCCCTGGTGCAGGATAGGGAATCAAACAAGCCATTCTGTGCTCTGGGAGGTGGAGGTCCCCTTTTGGGGTATTGTTAACTTAATAATAGTTAATTCAACTAATTCAATCTATGAATAAAAGAGAATATTTCTGAAAACTCTTGGGTGACCCTGCCTGGAGCCAAATCAAATCCCCACACTCAGGTACCCCTAAATTAAATGTCAGTACAGACATTGTTTGGTCAGTGCAGAAGTAAGTCTGGGGCTAGCAAAGAAATAGCTCTGTCATCTGATCTTCCTTCCAAAGATGAGATGCCTTGTGTCCCCAAGCCAAGTCCCACAGCAGGCTGGGACTCTGTGTGGCACCCTGGTAGGCCTGGCAAGGATCATGATGGCCAGTTTTTGTCCCTTCAGCAGGAAGCAGACAGGGCAGCAGGAACACCCCTTGTTCCTCAAGTTTTCCCCACACAGATGAACCAGCTCCTCTAAAAGTTGCATTAGGAAAGGAGCAGATGTGATAATTCCCCACCCATCTCTTGCCTCATGGTCTCCCCAGACTCCCAAGCAGGGCTCCCTGAGAAGAAATGGAAGTGTAATAGGGCAAAACCAAAGAGGATTTTTGTCCATATAGGTATGAAATTGTGTAAGCTGTAAATTCTTCAAAGTGTAATTACACTGTTGGGTAACAAAAGATGCCAGCTGTCCCCTCTCTGACTTCCAGCTACAAAGCTGGCTAAAAATCTGTCCTGAGATCACAACTGACCAGAGATGATGAAAAATGGGCAGAAAGAAGCAGTTTTTCCCCAAATCTCCTCACCTATCCAAGAAAGGGTGTCAGTGTCGAGCCTGTGTTATCCCACCACCAGGCCCTGGGACCTCCTGCCCACCTGCTTCCCAACCCTCCCAGCAAGCGGGGCTAACTTTTCCATTTCAGCGAGAATCAGGGTCCTTTTTCCGGTGATTTGATTCAGTTTAATGCCTTCTTACATTCCTAGAAATTTACATGAATGTACCTGTAGGGGCTGCAGGCGTCCGAGGCCTGGGAGGCCGCGGCTACCTGGCGTTCCCGGGCCTGGGGCGCGGATACCACCTCAAGGGAGACAAGAGGGGAGAGGAGAAGCTCTACGACCTCCTGCCAGGAATGGAGCTCACCCCCATGAACCACGTCACACTAAAGCCCCAAGGGATCAAACTCGCCCCTCAGGTATGTGACCCCAAAAAGAGCGGCCATGTCCCAAGGGGTGTGTTGGCAAAACGGGCCCCTCGTTGAATCTGCGTCGCGGCCTGGTAAATAAATCTGTTCTTGTGTCTCAAAAGGCTTTAAAAAATTAGCAGCACCATTGCATCTTGCAATATCCACCTACCTCACGGAGTTGTGGAATGCCTGGGGTTGGAGAAGACCTTTAAGATCACCTTGAGTGTCAGGGGAGAGTTGTTATAAATGCCTTAATCCAGTTCTGGCTATCGTGCCATAAAAGCACTGCGGGTCGAGGAATTCCCACCCACGATGGGTTTGACACATAAAATTTGTCACCTGGGGCTTCACCAGGGAACAATGCACAAAAAATAGAAAAATAATGCATATTTTCAAATAATTTATGGCAAAAGAAGTGTTGACATAACCCAGCCTAGCACAGAAACTCTTTGAATTGATTGTGTGTGTCGATGCAGATGGATGAAGAGGGCTGAGGAGAAATCCACAATAAATTCGCTGAGTTTCTGAATGTCCAGCTCTGACAATAACTGTTTTATAACCCTTATAATTGTGCAGAGCAACACAAGAAACCAACTTCACCCTGAATTTTGAAGCATGTCTTTGCCTTTTAACACTTCAATTGCCACAGCATCGAGTTTGCCAAGGTTTATGAAAACATCCTTGTTTCCTCCCAGAAAACTGGACAGTGGGATTTTTCCCTCCTGCAAAAGTCCCCTTAGTCTGTTTTGTCATCAAATCAGAGTGGTTTGGGATGGAAGGGATCTTTAAGCTCACCTAGTACCAACTCATGCCATGCATAGAGGGACCTTCTACTAGAGGTGTGAAATCCCTGCAATGGTTCTGCAGGGCCTTAGGGCAGGCAAAATTCATTATTATAAAACCAACCTATAAAGGAGTTGGGGCAGCAGGGAACTAGTGTTGCCACAGTGAAAAAATGAGCTGTTGTAATTGAGAACTGAACTATGTAATGAAGCATTTTACACTGCAAGACGCTAAACTTCAGCTGGAGCTGTAGTGGCAAAATTAAAAGCAGCAGTGAGGTTTAAATTTTTCTTTTTAGTTTTAAATCCATTCAAATATAAGCTGTAAATGAGGCAGACCTCAGCAAGACCTCGGGGTGACCTAATTGTGGCCTTCCAGTGCTTGAAGGGGCTGCAGGAAAGATGGAGAGAGACTTTTAAAGGGCTTGTAGTGCCAGGACACAGGGAATGGCTTCCCACTGCCAGGGGGCAGGGATAGATGAGATATTGGGAGGAAATTCTTGGCTGTGATGGGGGTGAGGCTCTGGCACAGGTTTTTCAGAGAAACTGTGACTGCCCCATCCCTGGAAATGCTCAAGGTCAGGTCAGAGCAACCTGGTTTAATGAAAAGTGATCAATCTCAGCTGGGACAGCACACAGACAGTGGGTTAAAAACCCCTGGAATCCCAAGCCAAAGCAGGAGTGTTTCTGGACAGCAATTCCCAATTACCATGGGACCAGCTGTGCCAAGGCTGAGGGCAACATGGTTCAGCATTTCAAAAGCTGCAATCGCCTGCTGAAGGCCGTGGAATTAATTGGATGGAAACAAAACCTTTTTTCTTTTTAAAAAGAAGCCTATTTGGACGTCTTGTGCTCTGTAGCCCACTAAGCCAGAGGAGATGAATGCAACCCGAATTTCTTTAGTCCTCTGAAACAGACATCCATGAGACAGAGCTTCTGAGGAGGATTCAAAGCAAACCACACTGAAATAATCTAATCAGCAAAAGGACTCAGATGCCCAAGTGAACAGAGAATAATTTCAGGAATTAAACAGATATCCATGTATAAAGCATTTAGATGAATCTTTCACTTCAGGGTGGGTGCAGTATTCTATCTGCCATTTATTTTTGATTTTTTGCTAAGCTTTGAGGAAGCTGCCAGAGCTCCCTGAAAACTCTTTGAGGGAAGACAGCTGCACAGCCCAGGGGCTGGAGCTAGACAAGGAGGCTTCTGCACAGCAATTAACCCCAGCACAAATCCCTATTATTTTTTTCCTTCTAGATCTTAGAAGAAATCTGCCAGAAAAACAACTGGGGACAGCCTGTGTACCAGCTCCACTCTGCCATTGGCCAGGATCAAAGACAGCTCTTCCTCTACAAAATCACCATCCCTGCCCTTGCCAGCCAGAACCCCACCATGTATGTCATTAGTGGAAGGTTTCTGAGGCTTAGGCTTTATTTTTTAAATTCTATTTTATCTAACAGCTGTCCTAAAAGCCCCAAGCACACAGGTCTCCATTTCCTTTTATTAAAAAAAAAATTAAATATATTTTAGAATATTTATTGCATATATATTTATTAAATATTAATTTAATTTAAAATTTTAATTATTTAATCTTTAATTTTAAAATTTATTTAATTTATTAAATCTATATTTATTTATATATATATGAGTCTTTATTTATTAAATAAGATATAATTATATAATTATATATACATATATATGTATAGATATATATAATTATATTTTATATATATAATTTATATTATAAATTATAATATATACCAAAATATATTATATAATGTATGTATATAATATAGATACAAAGAATATATTATATATATTATTTTATTATTTTGTATGATATATAAATATATAATTATATAATAGTTATACATGTTAATATAGTATATATACAAATATGTATATCTATATTAATATATGTATATTAATATACATATATATTAAATACTTTTTTTTTAAAGTACAAGGAGAAAGATATCCACAGAATATAGTAAGTGCTGTGCTTGGTGCTCTCTCTGCTGGTGCAAACATCACAGAAAGACAGACACAATAAGGCAAAAGGGTGCTTTTTTTGTACAAAAAGAAAGCAAACAATAGCCCTTGTGGGGAAATGAGAGGAATTTGAAGGTACATGCTGATATTTCAGCTCCAAATATGATTGTAAACATTTCTGACCAAAGCCACTCTTTGCTGTGTATTGTAAAGAAAAGCCCAGGCTGGGTATTGTAAAGAAAAAAGGCAGCAGGGTTATTTGGGGTTATTTTTTGATGGAAAAAGCACAACAACCTCTGCAAGGATGTTGTGTCCAGGTTTGACAACCCCAGCGAGGGAGCAGACCACAGGGAGGAGAGCAGCTCTGGTAATGCACCAGCCCAGGGAAGCCACGCTTCCATTTGCTGCGTGGGGTGGTGCCAGCTCTAAGAGGATCAAAAATGGGCCCCAAGAAAAAATATAAAACCTTACCCAAGAAAACAGATTGTCCTATCACTACCCCAAGGCTCCTAAGCAAGGATCCATCCAACATTGCGATCACCTCCAATCGCAAGCAAGTGCGGTGGAAAGATCAGGAGAACCTAATAACCCTGAAGAGCCACATCTTTATACCTTCTCTTGTATTTAAAACTAAGTAATAAGGACATCTGGCAGGAAAGCCCTGGGGAAAGCAAACCCAGCTAACTTTGTGCTATCACCACTCCAGGGCTCCTAAATGAGGATCCATCCAACATTGCCTCCAGTCGCAAGCGAGTGCGGTGGAAAGTTCAGGAGAACCCAGACCCTAATAACCCTTAAGAGCCAGATCTTTGTACCTTCTCTTGTATTTAAAACTAAGTAGTGAAAACATCTGGCAGGAAAGCAAACTCAGCTAACTTTGTGCTGTTCTCACAGACACCCCTTCACACCGCCCAAGCTCAGCGCCTACATCGACGAGGCCAAGACCTACGCGGCAGAGTACACCCTGCAGACCCTGGGCATCCCGGTGGAGGGGGCAGAGGTACCTCCTGCAGCACCAGCTTTCCCAGGTATGGGCATATTTCTACACCAAAAGGCTCTTGGAATGTCATTTTTCCTGGTGGTTCCTTGTGGGTGTGAGGAATGAAACAGGTTTTGGTCGCTGAGGACTGGCCTGGTTGTGCTCCCCTGTAGTGACTCATGTTGCTTGTGTGTCTGGCATCTTTAGCAGAGAATTCCAGACTGCTTTGGGTTGGAAGGGACCCTAAAGATCACATAATTCCACCCCTTGCCATGTTAGGGACACCTTTCACTGTCCCAGCGTCCTCCAAGCCCTGTCCCACCTGGCCTTGGACACTCCCAGGGATCCAGGGGCAGCCACAGCTGCTCTGGGCACCCTGTGCCAGTTTATTGCCCATAAAGGATTTTATCTCTCTCACAAATTTCTGTGTCCACACTCCAGAGCAATTCAGGTTGGGGGAAGTGGGATGGGGGGCTCAGCTCCAACCCCAATCCCTTGGAACAATGCCACAACTGGGATTATGTCCAAGGGGGTCATAGCAGTGTCCAAGGGCAGAGAATCCCAACATCCAGAGGCCCATCCCAGCTCCACACATCCCCTCATCTCCTCCCAGTTTGTGAAAACCTCCTTCAACTGGGAGCTCCAGAAGCAACACAGGATGCAAAGCTGGCATCCCCAGTGCCACATCTGGCATGAGTCCCCTCCCTGTCCCTGATGTCACCAGGATGGAGGAGATCCTCCTCCCTGCAAGGACACAAGGCTGATGAATTCATGGGCTCTCCGTCCTTCCCCAGCACCCCCAGCCCCTTGTGAACCAACACGTGGGATTTCATCTGCCAAAGAAATGACATAGCCATGAAAGTTTGGATCCAATCCCAGCTCTCACACCCCCACAGAAGGTTTTTCTCCCAGTTTGAGAATTTGTAGCTCTTGCAACTGCCCAAAACAGCTTGGAAAATCACGGAAAACACAGGAATTACATTTGCCGTGCTCTCCAGCATGACAGCAGTTCTGATGGAGAGGCAGCACCAGGTGCCAAGCTGCACATGAGGAACCCATTAGTCAGTACTACTGAGTTGTTTGGAGTGTCTCAAGGATGGATTTAAAGAAAAAAAATAAAACATCTATCCGGCTTCCTGCCACAGGAGTCCGCAAAAGCCACAGAAAAATCAATTTGTCTGGGCTTGTGCAGCTTCCGCAGCGTGGAAACCAAATGGACTCTTTATTGAATCCAGCCCCCACTTACTGCTTAATTAGCATCTCTCCTTTTCTTTCATCCACCCTTATTTATTTGTCTTGGGAGCTTGGCAAATGGACATGCACTAAAGTTGCTGCTTGCAGCACACACCAGGCCTTGGTCAGGGCTTGCTAAAGCTCAACTCAGGCCATGCCCAGCTCACAGCTCATTTTTCTCCCCATGGTGGCAGCTGTGCCTGAAGTCCCAGATTTCTCAATTGCTGCTTGAGATGTTGCACCTGGCTTTGCTGGTGCAAAGAAAATACTCTGGAGAGGCACAATATTCAAATTGTAAGGAATTCATTGTGTTTTTCCCCAAAGTGACACCTCCAATGAGGCAATGTGTGCTCCCTGTTGCCCAATATTTCCATTCCCCCACCAAGAGGACCTTGGCTCTGGCTGACCTGGAGTTGATCCCATTGCCCACATGGTCAGACAGGATCCTGGGAGATGTATTTTGGCAGCAGAGCCTGCTCCAGCAGATCCAGTGGATACCCCAGCTGCTCTTCCCAAATGTAGGCTTTGTCTTAATCCCTGATTCCTTTACAACAAAACACTGTGGTCTGCCTGACAAGTTGCTATGCCCTGTCTTCAGAGGAACAAGCCCCAAATGATGCTGCTTTCCCAGTGATTCATTCTCAAACAGCAACGCTTACATCTTCCCATGGAAAATCTGGAAGTGTTGAAACCACATTTTCCATTAGAAACCAATGGGAAAAAACCCAAAAAATCCCATCCACTAAATATTTGCTCCCTGCCGTTGCATTGAGAGGATTTCCCTACCATGGCTGTCCTGAACTGTCTGTATTTTGGTTATGAAGGGATCAGAGCTATAGTTTCTTCAAGAATCCTGCCCAATTTTCTCCTCTTTAAAGGGAATTTACTTCAACCCATTTAAGGTTGTATCCTTGCCCTCCTCATGCCATATAGGGTGGACCTGTCCAGAGCACCATAAGAAATAATCAAAACCTGAGGAAATAATATTCAATCAGAGAGTATTTTTCCAGCACTGTGTTTAACAAATCATGGGTGAGGAAATACTTTCATTTTGCTATTAATTATTTAATTTATTTACATTATTTCCATGAACAAACTCACTGCTGGCCAAGCCATTCCCACTTTAAGTCGTCCCATCAAAACCTACTGGGTGATTGTGAGTTTTGGATGGATTTTCATTAATCCACGGGTTTTCCTTCTTTTTTTCCTTCAGGATACACCATTGCTAACGCAGCTGCCACTGTCACAGCCACTCAGCTCAAGCAAGCAGTGACATTGGGACAAGATTTGGCCACCTATGCCACCTATGAGGCCTATCCTGCCTTCGCTGTCGCCGCACGGAGCGACGGCTACGGAGCCTTTTAACCAAATTCCCTTAAACCCAGCACAGGCAGGAAGGCAAAGAAAAGCAATCTCAGTCTGGTAATTCAACACCCTCATGATTTTAAGCTAATCTGTGGCCTAAGGTTCATTTTAGTCGGAGTTTCAGCCTTGTAGGTCTTTAGTTTTGTAACAGGGCAGGGGAAGGAGAAATTTTTTTTAAATGGTGCAAAATCAGATTTTCACACTAGAAAGCAAAAGCTCAGCCCAGGAAATGAGAGGTTCTCAGGTGTATATATATATTTTTATATGTATATATATTCATACACCTATTGTGTGTGTGTTTACAAGCAACAACCTGTGCTGAAAACAGTTGGTCCCGTGGCTGTTGTGACCAGGACTGGGGAAGGATGGGGAGGCCCAGCAAACCCCTCTGTGCACCAGGAATTCTCCTGCATCCACCCCAAAGTTTCCCAGGCCAGAGCAGAGGTGCCCCTTGGCCATATGAGTTTGCCTCTCCCTGCCCCTGATCCCACCAGCATGGAGCATCTCAAGGCTCTTTGAAATTCTTCTTTGCCAAGGCAAAAAAACATTTATCCTAAACATTTTTGCCTAGCCCTAGAGGCTAATTTTTAACAGGCTTCCGTGCTAATTTTATTCTTAAAGCAGGGCACAAGAATTCAGCAGAGCTTTCCCTCTTACTTTGCTCCCTCCCAGCCATAGCCAAAAATCAGCAATCAGTGTATTTTTGTGTGCTTCTCATCAAATGGCACATTCACTGAAAAATAGGGAAACTTTTAAGCCTGAGGAGCAGAAAAGTGCTATTCATTAAGGCCAATTCCCTACTTAATTAGAGCATGAGAGCTCACGGCCATGGCCCAGTAATAGCAGGCCCCTCGACAGGAATAAAATTATATCCAAAGAACATTTTCCCAGGTTGGAGAGAGCTCTGCCTGCCTTTACACATTAAATCAAGGTTGCTGTCTGCTCTGATTCCAGCAAAAATTAATTTAGTGGAAGAGGGATCTTGCCAACAGTAAAGGCACCTCTTAATTTGGAGAGCACCAGAGTTGGTGTTGTGTTTGACCCCTTTGGGGATGCTGGGAGCATCCTTTGGTGTACACCAGGGGCATCATCCATTTATTTTTGCCATGGGATCAAGGCAGGAGCAATGATGCTGTGGAGATATAGGAGGAATCCAGTGCTGGGTAACTACAGCAGACACATTAATCCTATATCATAAATCCTGCATGGTGATGCACACTAAGAAAACTTGAATTTGTTCAGTCTAGGACCAAAAAGGACCATTTGGGGAGGAAGAATTTCCAGCTGGGTTGATGACACCCAGCAGATCTGGCCCCAGATTTTTCAGCTGCTTTAGATGCTGTGATGTGGCAGAGCAGAAGCCATTCCAAGGGGAGCTTTTCCTGTGCATCCCCCAAGCTGTGCAAAGCACCAGGGTCTGTGACAAGATGGTGACTGCAGCCACCAAGTGTTTCTTTCCTCTTCTGACTCAGTTTCCCCCGGAATGGAACAAACCCCATCAGCTGTACAGTCTGAGATCCCATTAGACCCCTCCTATTTATAAAGTAGCTCGTTAGGGTGACCCTAAAGGTATTACAAGCCCCCTGTGGCTGCTGCTGGCCACGTTTGGCTTCGCAGCAAAGGACAAACCTGGTCACAGAGGGCCAAATAACCGAGAGTGTTATGGATTTTGTGGCTTTTTCTTTTTTTTCTCTTCTGTATATGTCTTTAAGTGGTGTTTGCCAACGAGGAAATATAGCCGGGAGAGTGTCTCAAACCGTTGGCAGGAAGTGTTTCTCACTTTCCATGTTCAGTGAGTTTAGTCTGCTTTTTCAGCTATTTATATAAGTTCAGAAAGATGTCAAAGCAAAGGGCAAGAAGCAGTATTAAAAATGTGTGCATGAAGCACTTATTTTTGTACGAGTAGTACAAGGTTTGTATAGAGTTTTAACACTGTGAAGTGTAGCGAAAAATCACAATTTCCATTTACTGGAGGACAATCGTGTATGTTTAAAGGGAATGAAGGGGAAAATGGCATCTCAATCATCCATTACAAATTAGAGCCAGGACTAAATTCTGTGAAGCAACTCTGTGATTTTGGAGTAATCCGAGGACATTCACTGGACTTTGAAATATCATTAAAACTTTTTAAACACAAGCCTCAGTCCTTGTATACATCTGTGGTAAACAGGAGCACTCTTTGCTCCAGAGAGATCAATCCCAGGTCACTGGCAGGGGCACAAGCTGTTCAGGAGTGTTTTCCACTTTGGTGACCCTCACCAAACACACACAGCAGAAAATTGGCAGGTTTGGTACTTCTGCACTTCTAAGTGAAAAATCAAGGGGTTCTTGGCCTCTTTTCCCAGCACTTCTTTGGTCAGTAATCGTTTACCTGTCAGTGCTACAGGAACTGGGTTTGCTGTGAATTTATTGCAGTGGTAATTGTTCCTTACCTGATCCCTGTAGAGATTTTCTGGGGGTTGTATCGATAGTGAGAAAACACCAAGCAAAAACAAGGGGTAAATGTGGAAATCTGTGATTTAGGGCAGTGAGGGAGTGGCCCGCCTTGAGAAGAGCCTTTTACCAGGTCACTGGTAGGTAAATCTTTGTTAAGATGAGGCCCTGCTCCTTGGAAGACCATCACAGCTAAATGACTGAGAAACAGCAGTTCCTGGCATGAGGGGTTCTGGGTTTCCACCTTTCCAGACGCATTCTAAACCCAAAAAATGGGAGAAGCTCTGGTACCTTGCTACTGATAACACAGGCCAAGGCCTCTCTGCCACTCCAAAAGAGATTTTGCCAAAATAGCTTAACATTGCTCTTCCAAAGAGGTCAGCTGTACTCCAGCAGCTCTGCCAGCTCTATTATTTCCCTCATTAGCTTTTCCTGATGTCCTGCTTTCATTTCCTCCAAAACCAGGGCAATGGAGAATTTGCTGTTGTGTTTTGTAACATTTCCCCCCTGGCACAACTGAGATTCCATCTTTGGTCAGCAGAAATTGGCTGGTCAGTTTGGGAGAGCAAGGATGGTTTTCCAAGGAATCTCAAACCACACAGCCCAACTTAAAGAAAACATTATTTCCCACTTGTAAAGATGTGGGTTCCCAGTGGAGAGCAAGACAAAGCCAAAAACCATATCCACCCTCCACCACCAATTCTAAGACAAGTTTGAGGTGTAAGTGATGAGATCAATGCCCAGAAAAATCAGCAGATTTCAGGGCATTTCAGGCCTCATCTTTGGCTGCTGGCAAGGCAGGGGGTACAAAAATTGCATTTTCCATCTCCCTTCTTCCAGCCAGTGCCTTCCTGGAGGTCTGTACAACACAGGGCCTCTCTTCTGAGGCGCAGAGTGAGAATAAAACATCTCTGAGGATGACACAGATCTGTGTTTGGAGCTGGCCAGACCCTGGAACATCCCACAGGGAAACTCCCATGTCCCACTGAAACCCCTTCAGTCCATGGCATAATGTGACTTTCATAGGGATCTGCTTGACCATGGAGCTTGCACTGCTCCCTTTTCCCACCTTGATCTCCCAGGGACCACCTCATCTCCTTGCTCCATCACATACCTACCTGGATTTCCCCTTTTTGAGGAAAAAAAACTCAAACCAAATGACCTTTGAAGGTGACATCCCAGTGAGGGGTCACCAGTCCCTGCTGGTCACTGACTGGTGATCAGCCTGGCCCTGGTGCTACTCATGGTCTGATGGGATGGATCCTTTCTTGTTTGTTTTTTTTTTTTGTTGTGGCCCCAAAATCTCAGTCTTGGATAAAATTCCAGTTCTCACCTGTCCTAAGTGCTGGTGGGGGCTTAGACTGCCCCTGCCCACCAGGCCCTGTCCTTTGGGGATGCTTGGGGTGGGCTGCTCTCTCCCTGGACACCTCAAACTCCTCTCCATGCCCAGAGCCTCATCCTGGCCTGGCTCCAGCTACCCACAGGATTGTGCCCATCCAGATTTGGGGTTGCTGAAGGAATAAACATTGGAACAGTGACATTCCTTGGTCCCCAGTCCCACCTCGTGTATATCCAACCCTGGTTGTGGAGATGTTAAAAACCAGAGAGCTGCAGATATGCTGCACACAAATACCCCCTGTGGGATGCTGGAAAAAAACCCAGACAACCACAGCATCCAAAAAATCCCAAATCCTGCATTTAGAATTCTTGTAGGGCCTGACAGCTAAACAACTGTAAATGTTTAACAAGCTCCAATAATGTGCCCCAACTTTGCATGCAATCTCCTTAATTCTTCAGTGAATCATCCAAGCCTGCAGAGGATTCTCCCCTCTCCCCCAGGGTTTGGGGTCAGATCCCAAATTAGCATCTCCTGATCCTGCTGGTGAGTTTGGGAAGGGACACGATGTGCAGGAGGGAGCCCTCGGGTCGTGCACAGCAGCTCGGGCTGCCGGCACAAGCTTCCCGAGTTCCTGGGACTTCATATCCCACGCCAACAAAAATAAAACAAAGGTGGAATTCTGCCCTTCTCCCCAGCACGTAGCAGCGCACAAATGGCTCCACGTCGAGGGGAGAGGAACGAGCAACTGTGAGGAGTAGTGAGTGCTATATTTAACAGCTGGCGAGGCGCCCAAATTCCTGGAAAATTCTTTTATTTTTTTTTCCCTAGGCTTTGGCTCGAGCTTGTTCTCGTGTAAAACAGCACTGGCACCTAGTGGCTGCTGGATCCAGGCACAGCATCCCAAAAAAGCGTGCAGGGAAGCAGGGAAGGGCTGCTGGTCACTGCCTGCCAGGAGCCACCATGCTGTTACAGAGCAAACAAAAGCAAATAAAAGCAAGTTTTCTACACACAAAATATGATGGAAATCGCCCCAAAATTGCCCCCTAAATTCTGCCCACTAAACACAAGGTGTTTCACAAGGGGACCTGCTCTAGGGCACGAGGGGCTTTCCATATATCCTAATTCTGGCTGTCAACACTCCCTCTCCCCTGCTTCCTAAAAACTCTCTTTTGGGGTCAGATATTCATGGTTTAGAGGGTAAATATTTTAATGTGCAACTCAGCTTGGCTTGCTTAAATATGTCCTAAACATGTGGAAAAAAAAAAAAAAACCTACTGAAAAAGCCCCTGTTGTTAGTGGGGTGGTTGGGTGGGTTATTAGGGCAGGACATCAGGAGCATCCCCAGGGATTTGATTCCCAGTGATGTTCTTTCAATGCTCTCTCTTTTTCCTGACTCAGTATTGCAACTGCTTTGAGCTCCTCCGGATGGGGATCTCTGAGACTGATTGCAGCTGCTTGGAAATGAATAATTCATCCTCTCCTACTGATTTTAAAGAGAGGCAAAAATTATCTGATTGATGATTCTCTGAAGAATTAAGGAGATTGCATACAAAATTGGTACACATTATTGGAGCTTATTAAACATTTACAGTTGTTTAGCTGTCAGGCCCTACAAGAATCCTAAACCCAGACCTGAAATATGTTTTATTCTCCCTGTGGCCCCTGATTCTACCACTTACAGAGGGCAGAAGAGATTTAGGGACTGTGGGGCTGTCCCCACTTATGGCAGCACTGGTGGGAGGCAGCTCAGGAGGGACCTGTCATCAACACTGGGTCAGGGTGGTCATGGCTTTGTCCAGGCAGCTCTGAAACCCTCCTGGGAAGATCCTCTACATTCCTGGGGAGAATTCCATTTTTTGTGGTGAAACCCTTCCAGCCAACAGGTTTGGGCACTGTCCTTGTACCCTGCAGTGGTAGCAATCCAAGCTGTGCTTGGATGAACTCTTATGTGGGTTGGAGAGGGACCACAAACCCTTCTGGTGACCCACCTGTAGGTGACTCTGGGTGGCCTGATGGCCTTGGATCCTTCCTGATGCTCCAGCAAAGCAGGTTGGGGTCTGCTCAGGGCAGCCTCACCCACAGTTTCAACTCATGAATTCAGTTCTTACTGATTTCCATCTGATTCCCTCCTGGAGAGCCTATTCACCATCAACACACACAGGTTTAATGACTAAAGAAGAATTTACATCATCATTACAACAAGAATCAGCCAAAACCTGGCCTTGCCAGGACAGAAACCATTGACTGAGGAGACTCAGCTGCAGGGAAAAGACAAAACTTCCCAGAAAGTCAATCTTTGCACATCAAATGACAACCAGCAGCACTCGAGGGGCAGCAGTGACCAAAAAACCCTCTCAGAACATCATGGAATCACCTGGAGTTGGAGAGGACCCACAAGAGCCCAGACACCAAATCTCCTGTTTATTCCTTTAGGGAAGGGGGCCACCTATGGAGCTGTGATTTGAAATGCTGAGGATGAGCCCTCAAAGGGGACAGAGATGACACGAAGGAGGTTGACCCTCTTCTTGTAGTGCCCGAAGTAGCGCAGCCGGTACACGCCGGGCTCCGTGCCAGCCGGGATGTGCCACTCAATGGTCACGTTGCTCCGGCCACCGGTGCCTTTGCTCCAGTAAAACCTGCAAAACAGGCCCAAAACTGCAGTCAGCAAGGAAATCCAGGTTTCATTGGAGCTCACTGTGTGCCACGAGATAAAATACACTTCCCTGGAGCGTCTTAAAGTCCTCACTGTGCAGGGGCAGAGCTAAACTGAGAGGCAGAATATTCACTTAAATCACAAAATCTGTAATTATTGAGCTCAGGACTTTTGGCACCCATTCCCACATCAAAAGCCCATTTTCTTTTACAGACTCCTTGTGCAAAAACCTTTCTGTTCAAGCCCCAAAACTCTGCAGAGAATGCTCAGCCTTGAAACCCCACACATCATCTGGACACGAGGGATTTTTCAGCTGGCTCTGAGGGAGCCCTTCTTGGGAAGCTGAGGAAGATTCACCTACAGCTCTGAAAGGTGTCACCAGCCTTGCTGCTTTGTGGGTATTTCTCCAGAAATCTGACATCTCCAGCCTTCACTTTTCTTTCTTCCAAACTTTTAAATTTTTTTGTCTGTTTATGCTGCACAGCACATCTGGCCAGTTTTCCCTGTGAGTCTCCCCTGTTTTCTCTTTGGCATCTTATTCATCCCCACAGTGTGTCAGAGGGATGGATATAGGCTAGGAGCAAGCTGGACCACAAACCTGCTGTAATTTTTGCCCTTCCTTCTCCCTTTTCCAAATTTTCAAGCCTCCATTCCAGACTCTGGAGCAAAGGGGAACACCAGTTTTGCCAAATTAACCCCCTCAAACACGAGCTAATCCTCCTCTGGAGAGCATCACCTGCAGGGCCAAAACTAACCTGGGGCTGGGAGCTCTGGAATGAAGCCCTTCAGGTTAGACTGGAATGAGTCCCTGGATTCTGTGGGACAGGGAAATTGCTCAGGGCACCCACCTGGTGTCCCAGGAGGCGTCGTTCAGCACCACAAGCCAGCTGCTGGAAATGTTGGAGTATCTCTCCACTGTCAGGAAGTTATGCTCAGTCTGGAATAAAAACACCAGAGTCAGGCAGACACTGAAGGGACAGGCAGGTCCCACCTTCTGTGGCACTTGAAACTGGATAGGGACTCTGCTTCCTCATGTTTTCCTAGAAAACATGGGAATTACTGTTATATTTTACTGCCAAAGCACAAATTTAAGCTGGTAAATGATGCAAAGAATTTATCTGTAGGAAGAGAATGGGCAGTCACAATGTCCATGCAAGGTGAGTGATGGAATGAATTAAGTGCTTTTCTAATTTCCCTTTGTTTGGTTAAAATAAAGCAGCAGGGTGGTAGGATGGGAATTAGAGACCAGATTTGTCCTGGATACCAGCCTGGCCTAACACATACAACTTCAATAATATAAAGAGATAATAAACAGCCCAAATTCACTTCGTTGCCCCAGAAAGCTTTCTGGTGGTGTGAATTCCCAAAGCACAGCATTCCCATCTTCCTCTGGTCTCCCAGTAAAGAAAAAATCCTACCCAAATATCCATTCATCCCAAACATCCCAGTTCCAGCATCATTCCATCAATCCCATACACCCCAATTCCAACATCATTCCATCAGTCCCAAATACCCCAATTCCAGCATGATTTCATCAATCCCAAACACCCCAGTTCCAGCATCATCCCATCAATCCCAAACATCCCAGTTCCAGCATCATTCCATCAATCCCAAAGATCCCAGTTCCAGAATCCATCAATCCCAAACATCCCAGTTCCAGCATGATTCATCAATCCCAAACACCCCAGTTCCAGCATCATCCCATCGATCCCAAACACCCCAATTCCAGCACCATTCCATCAACCACAAACACCCCAATTCCAGCATCATTCCATCAATCACAAACATCCCAATTCCAGCACCATTCCATCAACCCCAAACACCCCAGTTCCAGCATCATTCCATCAATCCCAAACACCCCAATTCCAGCATCATCCCATCAATCCCAAACATCCCAATTCCAGCACCATTCCATCAACCCCAAACACCCCAGTTCCAGCATCATCCCATGAATCCCAAACACCCCAATTCCAGCATGATTCCATCACACTTACTGCATTCTCTGCAGAGTTCCTGGGGTTTGCACCCACAAAAGTCACTTCAGCAACTTCTCCCTGGGTGTGAAATTGAGATTTGCATTAAAGGCTGAGCAGCACATTAAGAGCATCCTTTGAAGAGCTCATTTGATGTATTTAAGGGTGGGTTGGTTTTGTGGTGTTTTATTGTGCCTGGTTTGGCGTTGCTGTTGTTTTAAATTATTTATTATTTGACTTGTTGCAGCAGCAGTGGGCAATTTGTGCTTTGAACTGCTGCTCTGGGCCTTGATATTCCACTTGTCCTGTGTGCTGGATGAACTCCACCACTGCACATAGAAAAGGGAGGAAATAAGGGAGATTTTTCAGAATGCCTCCCTGCCTTACTGCAGGGAGTAAGGAGACAGCAATGAGGTGAAACTCTTGCTCTGAACATCTTATCTAAACACTGAGCATCGCAAACAGAACCATTTCTGACATTCTGATTTCATTTCATTTACATTCCACGGCAGAGGCATCAAAGGTGACCTGATTGCTGCTTGTAAAAAAATCCCTGTAAAATATTTGCCTACTTCATCAAATGCTATTTTGTTTTGAAGCAGAAGGGGAAATCTGCTTTGTGCTGAATGAGGGGCTTTTATTTCCCCCTTTACCCACCCATTTTATTCCCATTCGGTGCATGGGCATGGAAACGCTCTGTCCCTGCCTACCAGAGACACGAAACCTGGTTTGGTCTGAGGGCACCACAACTCACTGGCTTGTGGGGTGAGGGGCAAGAATTTAAATGTAATTTCTTCAGCAGGTTTTAGGGCTTCCCTGAAGCTCTCACCTCTCGATACTCTGGTCTCACTTCTTCCAGCACATCCCCAAAGGTTCTGCCGGCCGGCGCGCTCTCGACGCTCAGAGAAGGCAGCAGGGTCAGGCTGGTTACGTTGAAAAATGGGGGCTCTGGACCAGGGGACAGCTCCTGAGTGCCATTCTGGGAGTGGGAAGATGTGCTTGTTAAACATCCACGTGGACAGCCAGGATTCCCTGAGGAACCACAGCTCTGCCTCCCAGCCTCTGCTGGCACAGATTGTGGGAATAATAAAGTGAGCGTGGAAGCAAAGCAGAGGAGCACAGATCCAGCTGTGCTCTGCCTGCAGGAGCAATCCCTGCAGGACACCTGCTGCTCCTAAACCCAGCCCAGAACATCCCAGGATATTCCTGCCCATTTCACATGGTCACAGTGGTGATGGGCACTGCCAGGTACACCAAAAACGCAGCAGATTTGTTTCCCTTTTGGTAGAAAAACAGCAACTTCAGGCCGTGCTGAAAGTTTAGAAGTACTGATTTCCTACACTTTGAGCTGCAAAACCCCCAGAATTTCTCAAGTGGTGTCAGGGCCCCATTACAGGAATTATTTTCATACCATTTCTCAAGGCGGATTCTGAAGAGAAAGCACAGCAAGTGGCCTCAGTGAGGAACAGTCACCACCACTGACTTAAGATTTAGGTGTCCCCAGCAGCCTGTGGCATGTAGGAAATGCTGCTTACCAGAGCAATAGCCTTGGCCAGGCCCCTGTACAGCTGGATGTAAGCAGAAAGGGTGTGTGGCCCATAAATAGTCGAGGCAGCCTCGTATCGTTGAAGCTGGAAAGGACAAATTTGGGAGAGGAGGGTTGGGAAGGCTCCTGGGTGGTTTGCACATCCCATCCCAGCCAGCTCAAGATCAGCTGATATATTATTATTTATTCCCTTTCTGATAAGGAGACAGCCCCAACAACTTGCCAAAGCATTTCTGCTGCAATTTCAGGTTACTCCTCATTCTCCAACCTGCTGCAAACAGGGAGGGCCTGTTTGCTCTTCCAGTTTTTACCCTCTTTGTTCTTGCAATTAGCACTGTTTTTACCCTCTTTGCTCTTCAAATTAGCACAGTTTTTAACCCTCCTTTAAAATCCTATGATGCAATTTGCCTCCCCCTCCAACTTTTTGGGGTGGGATTCTTCCAACCCCAGTTCTTCCAAACTTCCCTCCTGGTTCTCCCTGCCCGTTTTGTGGCAAAGGAGGAGAACTCTAAACACACATCATTTCACAGGAATGATTAGCCCCTGGAGCCAAAAGGTGAACTCAGTTAGGCAGATTCAACCCCCAGTTTTAACATTTACCTGGTATTCCTCATAGGTGGCGATGTAGTGGGTGTAGACATTGCACAGACCTGCAATCACAACGTTCATCCCTGGTGATCCATGGGAATCAAATTCCTAAGGAAGGAAATAAAACCCTTACCTTGAAACAACTGCTTAATGCACAGCTATACTGGGGTTTTTATTGTCATTATTATTTTATCAATATTGTTATTATTGCTATGTTAGTTGGTATTGTTATTATTATTATTATTATTATTATTATTATTATTATTATTATTATTATTATTATTATTATTATTATTATTATTATTACTATTTTTATTCAGGACAGGATACAAAGTTATGGTGGGAAGGGGGCTGGATGCCCAGGAATGCAAGCCCACAATTTACCTTTAATGTCACATATTCACTCCCCAAAGAAAAATAGGACAAATGGCCTCACATTCCAGTAAATCTAGGGGGGTGTTTTTTGGAAGCTGATGTCTGTATACTCCTAAAAAAATCAGGGATATAAGTATGAGACAGGCCCAGTGAATTGTGGAGACAGCATCTGGGATTGGGATTTTATTTAGGCTGCAGCCAGGATGTGTCAATCAAATGGAAAAAATACTTTTGCCTTTTTTTTTTCCTTTTTTTTTCCCAGTTGTTCTCATGTTGCAGAATTCTGGCAGGGATTAAGGAGCTGAGCCCCTCCATCCCAGAGCCAAACTCCTGCTGGCATCAGTTGTGCCTGGATCCCTGTGGAATTGCCTTAATGGACTGAAACCCGATCTGTTGGTGTTTTGGGGAGGATATTCATTCCTCCTGCCTGTCAGGGAGCAGATGGAAAATCTGTCTGAGGAAAATGGGAGAAGGAAACATCTGTGGGACACGAGCCCCATGAGCCCAGCCGGGAGGAGAGGAGGGAAGAAGCAGGAGCTGAAGAAAAGAGAATTCCAGATGTGCTGAGCTCAGGGGAACCTCAGCTACTCACCCTTTGAACAGCCTCCCGCAGCCTGCGTCCAGACATGGTCCTGGGGCATGGAGGGAACAAAGTCAGGCTCCAGAATCATGGAATCACAGAATCACTGAGGCTGGAAAATCCCTGCCAGCCCCTGGAGTCCCAGCTGTGCCCAGTGCCCACCTTGTGCCCAGCCCAGAG